>JAAALK010000080.1:39172242-39264556 GCA_019279435.1 Zizania palustris | reverse complement strand
TAGCTTCCATTGGGCGAAAACCGCGTCGGTAAGCATGGAAGGGATCGTCGGGGCATGGCAAGTCTCGGCGGGGCTCAATTTTGGTAGTCGGTGGCTGGCGGCGGCGAGTATGGCAGGGGGGCGCTGGTATGGAAGGGGATCCCCCCTTCCTTCGGGGAAGAAGGATATGACAGGTGGGCTCCACCTGTCATAGTCCGAGAGCGAGGGGGGCGGGCTAGCTAGCGGGCCCGGGCGGTTAGCAGTGGGAGAGGGGGATGCGGGAGACTGCCAGGTGGGACCGAACGGGCGTGGCGCGGGGGAGTGAGAGGGCGAGCGGCGCTGACAAGGGGGCCCGGCGTGGCAGCGGTAGAGAGGTGCACTCGTGAGGCTGGCGGGTGGGGCCGGCCAGGCGCGAGCGGGCGGGGAGCGAAGGTGGGGCGCGCCGACAGGTCGGTCCCGCTTGTCGGTGGGCATGTTCTTGGACTGGGCCGGGCCGAGAAGAAAGGAAGGAGGCGGCCCACTATTATTTTAAATCCTTTTTCGATTTAAATTAATTCCAGAAATTCATATATTCTTGTAGAGCTTGAAATATTGTTTCTAAAATTTTGTAAAAATTCTCAAAAATATTTTCTTGGCCTCTAGTCTTCTCCATAAATTTTTCAACTTCAGATTTGAAATATTTCTTCCTGTTTTGTTTTAATTGGATTCCTTTAGCCTTTTCTTTAATTAAATAATTCCTTTTATCCCAGAAAATTCATTTTCCTCATTTTTATTTTATTTTAATTCTGGGGCTGTTACAACCTGCTTGTCTCAGGTGGAGGTACTAGCTTCCTTGAGAGAGGAGCTAGCTGATTCTCGGAATGAGAACTTTTACCTCCGTTCCATCCTGAGTTGGATCAGTGCTAGAGAGCCACAGCTCGGCATGATGATCCAGCAGTTCAAGAGGCGGGATGGGTTTGGAGTAGGTTACACCTACACCAAGGCTGACTTTGAGAGTGCCATTAGCCGGGCAGTGGAGTGGAGTAAATGACTCCTGAGCAGAGGTATCCCAAGACTCACTCCACTGAGTCTTCCCTGGCTAGTCAACCTAAGGATGGAGTAATCCATGAACAGCCCAAAGCTTCACCCAGAAGCCCATATGGGTTTCAAAGCCCAAACACCTCCACACTTCTCTAGACTCTCTTCCTGGACCCTCTCAACCCAAGAAGACTACATCAAATACCACAAAGCCCAAGAACCCCAAGCCTCAACCACATCCCAAGAAGCCTACCTATCATTGTGAGTACTGTCAGAGAGACGGGCATCTTGCGGAGTTTTGCTTCAGGAGGAAGCGGGTTGAGAGAGCAGAGCATGCTCATGGTGGTCAGGAGCAGTTCTACTAGTAGGGTGGTAGACTGTGTGTTCCTCGACGCGGGGAGAGGCTGGAGGCCAGGCCATGTCGTGTAGGTGGTGGTAGAGGAGACGACTTTCATGCTCGTGCTCCAGATGGTGGTGCTCGTTCCGACAGAGGTCCAAGCCATTTTGGCTACGGTCCTAGACCTCGTGGCCGAGGCTTTAGGCAGAACCGAGGACCGCGCTTTGAGCCGTGTTTTGGTCCGAATTCTAATGATGATTTCTGCTTTCCTTCTTTTGAGAAGATGGCTCGACACTGGTTTAGCTCTTTTGCTAAATCTGGTGCCAGACCATTTGCTCCCCCTTACAACCACTGATTGTGCAGGATCAGGGACTGGAGGATGTTTGGATTATGGACTCAGGATGCTCTCGCCACATGACGGGACATCGCAGATGGTTCTCCAGTCTCACTCCCCCGAGCTCCAAAGAGTACATTACTTTCGGGAATAGTGGTCAAGGGAAGGTAAGTGGCATTGACTCAATTTTCATTTCAGATCATTTCTCTTTGAAGAATGTTTCCTTGGTTAAAAATTTGAATTTTAACTTGATCTCTATTTCGCAACTTCTTGAGGATGGTTTGGAAGTGCGTTTTAAGAAGGGCAATTCTTCTGTGTTTGATTCTAGAGGGTCTTTGATTTGCAGATTTTACCATTCGGTAAAGTTTTTCGTATTGACTTCTCTAGTTCCTTTAGCCCTTCTCGCTGTTTGATTGCTGGATCTTCTTCTGAGCTCTGGAAGTGGCATAGGAGGTTAGGCCATTTGAGCTTTGATCTGCTAGTCAGGTTAAGCTCTATGGACCTCATCCGAGGATTGCCCAAGATTAAGATGGAGAAGGATCTAGTTTGCCATCCCTGTCGTCATGGGAAAATGGTTGCCGCTTCTCACTCACATGTGACTCAGGTGATGACTTCGTATCCGGGCGAGCTATTACATTTGGACACTGTTGGTCCAGCTCGGGTACGCTCAGTCGGTGGGAAGTGGTACGCGCTTGTCATTGTTGACGACTTTTCTCGATTCTCGTGGGTTTTCTTTTTGGAGTCTAAGGATGAAACTTTTCAGTTTGTTCATGACCTGATTTTGAAGTTGAAGAATGAGAACAATGGTCAGATGTGAGCAATTCACTCCGACAACGGCTCTAAGTTCAACAACTCTCAGTTCGTCAGCTTTTGTAGTGATCAGGGTCTGGACCATCAGTTTTCTTCTCCTTACACTCCTCCACAGAACGGCGTTGTGGAACGAAAGAACCGCACGCTAGTCGAGATGGCCAGGACGATGATCGATGAGCACAAGACTCCTAGGCATTTTTGGGCTGAAGACATGAACACGGCTTGCTATCTGGCCAACCGTATTTTTCTTAGAGCTTACCTAGGTAAGACTTCTTACGAGTTGCGGTTTGGCAGATAGCCCAAGGTGAGTCACTTGCGAGCGTTTGGCTGCAAGTGCTTTCTGCTCAAGAAGGGAGGGCATTTGGACAAGTTTGAGTCTCGTTGCTGGGACGGAGTTTTTCTTGGTTACGCTTTGCATTCTCGAGGCTTCCGTGTTTGGAACCTCGAATCCCAGCTGCTTGTCGAGACTTGTGAGGTTTCTTTTGATGAGTCCTTGCCTTCTTTGACTCCTTCTTTTGAGCCTTCTTATGGTGAGCTCAGAGAGTCCATCTTCGAGGAAGATGAGGATACTCCAGCTGCTAATAAGGGTGGGCCTTCTGTACCCCCCGCAGAGCCCACACCTTTTGAGACTTTGACTGAGGATGAGGACGGACCTCTGATCACTTCTTCCACTTCGATCGAGCCCCCTCAGTCAAGTCCAGAGGTGCCAGCTGCTGATTCCAGTGAGGTGACTTCAGATCACCAGGGAACCCGAGCAGTTCAGCGTGACCATCCCTCAAAGCTCATCATCGGTGATTTGACTGAAAGAACGTTGCGTTCATCTGGTACCTCTCTTGCTGTGTTTGCTGAATCTGCTTTTGTTGCATCTTTTGAGCCCAGAGACATTTCTCATGCTCTTTCTGATTCCAATTGGATTAATGCCATGCAAGAAGAGCTTGAGAATTTTGTCCGCAATCGGGTTTGGACATTAGTTGAGCCGCCACCAAGATGCAACCCCATAGGCACCAAGTGGGTGTTCAAGAACAAACAAGGTGAAGATGGGGTTGTGGTGCGCAAAAAGGCTCGATTAGTTGCCTAGGGTTTTTGCCAGAAGGAAGGTATTGACTTTGAAGAAACCTTCGCTCCAGTTGCCCGTCTTGAGTCCATTCGCATTCTTTTAGATTTTGCCGTTTCAAAGGGTTTTAAGCTTTTTCAAATGGATGTCAAGAGTGCTTTTCTGAACGGGTACATAGAAGAGGAGGTTTATGTTAGGAACCCCCTGGTTTTGAGAACCCTAAGTTTCCTCGACATGTTTTTAAATTGCAAAAAGCTTTATACGGGTTGAAGCAAGCCCCCAGGGCTTGGTATGACCGGTTAAAGCAATTTTTGTTGGGGAAGGGCTTTGTGATGGGTTCTGTGGATAAAACTCTTTTCTTGCTCAGAGATGCTTCAGATTTCTTAGTCGCTCAGATTTACGTGGATGATATTATATTTGGTGGTACTACTGATTCTCTTGTGTCCAAGTTTTCTGAGCAGATGCACAGCGAGTTTGAGATGAGCCTCATGGGTGAGCTCAAGTATTTCTTAAGGCTCCAGATCAAGCAGACCAAGGACGGCACTTTCATCCACCAAGGTAAGTACACTCGCGATATGCTTAAGAAATTTGACTTTGGTGGAGAATTGAAGCCGCAGATGACCCCGATGGGCACATCTGGGGGCCTGAACAAGGACGAAAGTGGCGTCAAGGTCAATGAGAGAGAATTTCGAGGGATGATTGATTCGCTGCTATACTTAACGGCGACAAGACTAGACATACAGTTCGTCGTGGGACTGTGCGCGCGCTTCCAGTCTTCACCACGTGCGTCTCATCGACAGGCTGTCAAGCGCATTTTCAGGTATCTCACTTATGCGCCTGATCTTGGTCTTTATTATTCAGCATCATCATCTCTGATTTATCTGGATTTTCGGACGCCGATTTTGGTGGGTGCTAGTTGGATCGCAAGTTGACTTCCGGTACTTGCCGGTTTCTTGGTTCTTCTCTTGTGTCTTGGTCTTCTCGAAAGCAATCTAGAGTTGCTCTTTCGACCACTGAGGCTAAGTATGTAGCTGCTGCTAGCTACTGCTCACAGTTAGTTTGGATGATTTCCACTCTGCGAGATTTTGGGTGTTCTTTCTTACCAGAGTTCCTTTGTTTTGCGACAGCACCAGTGCTATTAGTGTAGGGAAAAACCCTTGTCTCCATTCAAAAACCAAACATATTGATGTACGTTTTCATTTTCTGCGGGATCAATATAAGAAAGGTGTCATTGACCTTGTTCATGTTGATACCCATCATCAGTTGGCTAACATTTTCACCAACCCCTAGATCAGTCTACATTTGAGCGTTTACGAGGGGATTTGGGTGTTGTGTATCCTTTCTAGGATATTTTGCGTCAGTTTTCTTTCTTCTTTACTCTTTTCTTGAGTCTTTTGTGTGTGTTCATATCTTGCATACTCACATATCACACTTTTGAGCCTACTTCTGTTATATGATTGAACTGCTTTACTTATTCTAGCTGGTACACGCTTTGATTACTTGTCGATGATCATGCTTTGCTTCAGTTCATTTGATATGTCTGATATCTGTCATATGCATGGCTTTTATGCTTTAAAGTTGAAAAATGATCACCATTGATTCTAGTAACTAGCATGTGTAGGCTGAGTACTTTTGCTATCTGTTACATGCCTTGTAGCTCGTTCCTCACATAGATGCAGATTTGCAACTTGGACATCTTTATGCTTTAACATGGAAAATGTGCTATAAAATGATAAAAATCAAAAATGAATGAAAATTCCATACCTTTTTATGCTTGAGTTGAAAAGATCCAAGTGGGTTTGCTGTGTCACATTGCATTATTCTGGACTGATTACCATAGCACTTTGGTATGAACTAGGACAATGTAGTGTATGCCAAGACCAATGTCTTAAGCTTCTGATGGTCCAGTTTTGGCCTAGGCTTGACTTGGTCGGATAGCATAAGGTTTGACATGCAAATAACCCTTGGCGAAAATGAAAAAGGAAAATGAAAAAGCCTGAACATTGAAAAGATAACAAGTTTTGCTAAAGCACCTTGTTTTGAACAATGCTTATCTTGGTAGATATCAGTTAGCTTCTGCATCTCGTGCTTTACTTTGCTTGTTAACTGGAAAAAGTGGTGATGCTTTTGTTTGCAAAAACTGAAAAATGCGTGCAAATGACTTTCTTTAGATATCATCTGTTGCACTGATCATGCCATGTGTCTTAGACAGTATGTCTTCTTCTATACTTGTTAGATGTTGTAATTGCAGTCAATCATATCTGAGAAGCATGCTTTCTTCACTCCACCTGCACCCCAGTTGCATTCATCGC
Organism: Zizania palustris; assembly: GCA_019279435.1. Classification (NCBI taxonomy): domain Eukaryota; kingdom Viridiplantae; phylum Streptophyta; class Magnoliopsida; order Poales; family Poaceae; genus Zizania; species Zizania palustris. The sequence continues at coordinate 39,258,713 of JAAALK010000080.1, read as the reverse complement.
ATATTTTGAGGAGGAGTTGCTTTTTAGGGAGAGTCTGTGTTCTTTTTAGAGTGCTTGATGAGTTCACTTGTCAACAAGGAGGAGAAATTTTGGGATAAGAGTTTAAGGGGGAGTTTTTGTCCTATTGTCCTTACTCTTTTGCTACTCTTTTGCTATCCTTGTTGATGTTCCTGAGATTGCACTCTTTTCACATTTTGGTTAACCATAATGATCACTTTCTACTTTTGTTTGGCTTTTGATCATTAGGATTAAACTTTTACTTTATTTTTTCTTTGTTTTCTTGTGCTTTGTTTTCATGTTTCCACATTTGTTCGCAGGTACTGAAGAGTTGAAGAAGTGTTGATAATGCACTCATCAAGGGGGAGATTGAGGAGCCATGCTGAATAGCGTGGGCCTCATGGCTCCAGATGTGATGAGTCATTGTCAACGATAGTCAAAGAGGACAAGAGAAGAGAGAAGATCTGTTGCGTCATGGGCCGCGTGTGACTCAGGTACACGGGCAGCGAGCGACTGTCGGGCAGAGAGGCCGCGAAGTCGGGCTGGCCCAATCCGAGTACATGGGCTAGGAGCAGTAGAAGACCCACTGGGTTGTTGACCAGGATTGACTCAGGTACACGGGCGGTGAGCGATTGCCGGACTGAGAGAGCTGCGGAGTCGGGCCGACCCAATCCGGGTACCTGGTGCAAAGTCGGTGGAGGCTTTGTCAGTTTCGGCGCAAAACTGACGACCGCTAATCTCGCATCGGACTGTCCAGAAGAGAAGCCGTAGTCGCTACGAAAGCTTAACTTCCAGATAAGTCATCTGTAAATAGGAGTTTACTATTTTGTCCCTAGGCCCACAGTCAGGCAGTCGAGTCTGTAAAAATATCCTAAGGGCATTCTAGTCTTTTCCTTTATTTCAGCGTCTGTAAAAACCCTGAGGGGCTGGTGGAATATTCCTAGCTATTGGGCAGCCTATAAATAGGGCCCCAATCCCTAGGGTTAGGTCACCCTTCCAGAATTTACTTTTAATCATTTGGGTCACTTTTTATTCCCTACTCTCATTCCTGTTTTGTGCGTCGCCAGGCTCTTGCGGAGGCTATTTTCATTCCTGCATGCACTGCTGTTAGTCTCTGTTCTTCATGAATCTGTGAACTTCTATTCTCTTCTCTTGTCATTTCAAGTTGCAGAGATTCTTCAGTTGTTTACATTTTGTTTGATGTGCGCAGCCTGTTTATTCCTGAGTATTTGTGGTTCTGTTGCTTCTGTTCTTCACGGAAGTAGTACTAGTTCTTGCATGCAGCAAGTAGTACCTACTCCCTGTAGCAACAGTACACTAGTACTCTAGCTTTGCTTTTCTTTTTGATCGAGTAGATAGGGCGAAGTACCTTTTCTTGCTGTTTTTGGTGAAGCCCACTTCTCTGTTCGAAGTCCCTCAGCTCCGTGAGGCAGGCTTCGACCTGGCATCTTCTAAGGCTTCGCTAGAACTCTCGCCTCCAAACTAGAGCTAAGATTCTTGCTTCGAAGTGTGCTCAGTTCTAAGGTTTTGTTCTGGCATACTTCGGCTCTTTTGCGAAGCATACTTTGACAGGCTTCAAAGTTCGACTAGAAGTATGTCTTTCTGGTAGACTTCGCTCTAAGTGTGTTCTCTGAGATCTTTCTGATGCTATCTTCTTCGAGGGTCATTGCTTGTGAGTTCGAAGCCTATCATTCGAAGTTGGTCTGTGGTTTGAAGGTTACCACTCCGGTGGTCATACCTCGTTTAAGCCAGCCTCGAGGGTAGATTGTAGGCTTCGATTTGGTCTGGCTGTTGTGTGTGTGGCTTCGCTTCTTCTTCGAAGGTTGCTTTTCTGTGAACCTTGTTCGAAGCTTTCTGTTCGAAGTTGAAGCTTCGAAGTACGCTGTTTTAAGAAGGCTTCGACACTATCATACTTCGCTTCGAAGCACACTTCGCACTCTGCCACATTTTAACTAGGCTAGTTTACACAAACCTTCGGCACTTCCACAACAGCCTTTGCTAGACTTCGACAAAGGGACTCTGAAGCAGGCTTCGCCACGGCGAAGCAGGCTTCGCCAAGTTTCGAACAGGAGACAGATTTTGAACAGAAACTTCTCATTCCATTCCTTGTGTACTTACATTATTATACTGAGAAGTTTCATCTGCCATGTCTTGAATATTTTGTTTATCTGCCTTTTAGCACTGCATTGGTGTTTCTCTGATTTTGACATCGGTTATTTCTAGGCTAGATACTTTTAGACTTAGGCTATCTATTCACGCTTTGTTGCTTAGTCTTTTGAGGAGCGTTGGGTGTTGGGAGCAGGCCATTGATTCGAAAGAATTTTTTAGGCGCCCATTCACCCCCCCCCCCCCCTCCGGTCGCTACTTTCGGTCCTACACCGCGCACTATGCGCTGGACCAGCCAGATCTGGACCGTTGGATCTAGATCCAACAGTCAACGGCGGGGCGGGGCGGTTAAGTGAGATCGGAGGGCTCAGATGAGCCCGTACCGGTCAACGCCGGTCAAGGTCATCTGGGCCCTTGATCTGGGGTTTTAATCGCAGCCGTCCCCTTCGGATCCGATGGCCACGATCGCAATCGGCATGGTGGCGGTACGGGGGAGGCTAAGGTCATCGTCTCCAGCTCTGGCCGAGCGGCGGCGAGCGATCCCCGGCGATGGAGAGGGCTTTCGGCAGGGCTAGGGCCTAAAATGGAATCAGCAGAGCAAGGGGACTTCAGGCGTACCGGCAGCGATGATGTCGGGACAGTGGTGGCGGTCGGCGGCGAGAAGAGGCGGGGGAAGCCTTCGGGTCCAGCGGCGGCGAGGTGCTCCGGTGGTGGTCGGGCCGGACGGAGGTGGGGCCGGGGACGGGGAGGTGACGGGGGTCATGGTGGTGGCGGTGGTTAGGGCATCGGTGGCAAGGAACGCCGGCGAGAGCTTGCCGGAGTGTGAACAGAGGAGGATAAGGTTTCGGTGTTGCACTGCGTCGGGCGAAGCTGGCTAGGGCTGAAAGAGGGATGGGCGGTGGCGGTGTGATCACGGGGTTAAAATAGAGGCTTCGCCGGCATCCAATAGGAAGGGAACCGAGGGTTCCTTTCCCCCCCCCCCGGCGAACTTTCCAACTCTCGCAACCATGCCATAAACGGAGAAACCGCGTCGGAATTGGGGGGAAAGGGGTCGCCGGTGGATAGGAAAGATGATTTGGGTGCCAATTTGGCACGGGGGCCGTCCGGCGATGAAAATGGCAGGGGGCGCCGGCTAAGAATGGAAGGGGAGAGATCCCCTTCCAACGGAGAAGAACGGCCTGACAGGTGGCCCCCACCTATCAGCGAACGGGTGCGAGGGAAGGGGGGATGACATGTGGGCCTGGCATGACAGCGGCAGAGGGGCGATCGGTGCGGCTGCCAGGTGGGTCCAGGCGGTGCGTGGGCGCGGGGAGGAGAGAGGAAGCGCCAACATGTGGGTCCCATGCGTCGGTGGCTCAGGCGGTGGGCTGGGCTGGGCTAAGGCAGTTTCGAGGGTTGCGGCCCAATAGCTTTAAAAAAAATTTCTGATTAAAATAATTCCATAAATTCACATATTTGATTAGAGCTTGAAGCACTGTTGCTAAAATTTTGTAAAAAATCTCAAAAATATTTCTTGGCCTCTAGATTTCACCATAAATTTTTCAGCTACAGATTTGAAATATTTCTTCTTGATTTGCTTTAATTGAGTTCTTTTAGCCTCTTCTTTAATTAAATAATTCCTTTTATTCCAGAAAATTCATTTTCCTCCTTTTTATTTTATTTTAATTTTGGGGCTGTTACACTCCCTATCCTTGTCGGACCTCTTCTCCATATCATCGTGATGACACTTGTCGGGTCGGTGAGTTTCCCCCACCTTTTTCAGCATCTGGTTCTGCAGATGAAAGTAATGACGGGTGGTATGATTGTTGTTAGGATCGATAATTCATGGCTTATCGAGTAATTCCTACAACGCCGAGTCAACTTGGCCTCATGGGCACATCGATCAGTAATTGTGACCTCTTTCCAATTCCTCCTCTTGTCCTTGTACCGAGGATAAGGCTCGGGGTTGTCGCGATCCCTGAGAATGGGCGACTGACATGGCATGGGCGATCGGTGATGCTCTTTCTTCTTCTTCTTGTCTTTGCCGAATCCTCACGAATTCAGGAACATTTGTTCCCGTTCGGCATACTCGGCGCTAGCAAATTATTCAGCGATGGTTATCATGTGGTCAGGGTTATTCGGCCCGTACATCACCAAAGGGCGAAACAGCTCTGACGGTTTCCTCAAACCATCCTGAAAGGTGATTATTACATTGGTGTTGGAGATGCTGGCGACGGTGTTACGCTTTTTTTTGGAGAATCGGCATATGTAATCCCTTAGGGATTCTCCTTTTCTTTGGCAAATTTGGCATAGTTCATGCCATGAGGCAGGCCTTTGTCATGTTCCTCGGTAATTGACGATAAAGGTTTCACATATATTATCTCAGGAATTGGAGTTCTCTAGGAGTGAAGCCAATCGGTTGACGGTGGACATAGACAACATGATAGGGAGGTAGTTGACCATGATGTCTTGGTCTCTCCCGACTGCACAAATTGACGTATAGTATAGTCGCAACCATTGGGATGGGTCGGTCTTACCATCAAATGGCGTGACCCCGTTAGGCGGAAGTTGCAGGGCCATTTGACGTGACGCAGTCGTTCGGAGAAGGTGAGGAAGCCATCATGGCACATAACATTGCGGTCAGGACGGTTCTCATTTGGGCCCCATGAACTCGGTCATACCATTCGCGACGACGTAGCTGTATACGCTCTCGCCTTGTTGATGGTGAACAATGACGTTGTGAGCATCGTGTAGGACCGAAACAGGCGACTAGAAGGGTGGTGATTAGGCACCTCAACAGATTCTTTTGAATTGATGGCCTTTTCTAAACACCCAACGCACCTCTAAAGAATAAGCAGAAGCAAATAAAATTTCACAGTGAAAACCTAGACAAAGCTAGTATTATCACTCTCCTGTCAGACATGATATGATACGACAGTCTGAGAAATCACAAGCACTGAAAACAATCTAGCCTTCAAAAACCAACTGATGTCCTGATTGAAAAGACACTCGTATAAAGCACACAAGGCAAATTAAAAACTACTCAAAGTTCAGATGACATATCTATAAGCATTTCAACAAAACACAGATATTTTATAAAGCGCATGGTAAACATCCACAGTTCACATGTATTTAATCCAATGTAGGAAATAAATTGTAATCATAGATGATTCAACAAACACTAGGCATGCATATGGATCACATAGATATATCAATAAAAATGCATATTGCAATCTGAAAATGAAATACTTGTAGCTATTGAACCATACATAAGATATTCAACAGAAAAATACTACAAGTGCACAAGTATCAAGGAAAATATTATTGTGCTCCTCATTAGTTCAACTAGGATGCCCTCTGCGCGCAGCTCCTATGCGGCCTCGCTCCTTCCCCGCGTCCAAGCACCACGTGCCACCTCACCTCAAGCCACCACATGGATATCCTGCGTCGAGCGCCTCCCTCGCACAACACAGCGCTCCACGCCACGGACGCTCTGCCCAAGCACCGTGAGCACCAACCAGCCCTACGCCTTGAAGGCCTAAGGCCTCGCACAATCCACCTTGCGCACCGCATGCACCACGCGGCCGAATCACATGCCTACGTGAGTCGCAGCGCCCTCTCTCACGGTTCCACGACGCATAGTTACTCCTGGAGAAAACCAGCTACAGGAATATTATCGTAGCATCGCAGGAGAAGGAAAATGGCGGTTGTGAACAATGTTGTGGTGAAATTTTCCAAGAAGAAAATAAAGTGAACTCAGATTTTTTCATTGGATGAGTTGGTAGAAACCCTAGGACTACAAGGCCTTTTATAAGCAATTCAAAAACTGGAAAAGACCTAAATACCCCATGGGTATTTTTCCCATAGACTCGAAAATACAGATGTCGGTCCAACTGGCATAATAGTAAAATCCTACCTAAAGGTAGTTTGTCCTGATTCGAAGCTTTCATAGTAGCTACGACTTCTCTTGAGGGCCCTTTGATCTCGATCCGATGGTTTTGAGCCGAAACCGACAAAGCCCTCTAGATCACAACACATGTCACCAATCCGCGAACTCAGCCACCAGCAAGTCTCTCCCGCTCTCGATCCCTTGAGCTACCTTTTCATTTGCACTAGCCTCTCTTTCGCTTGACTTGGTCAACACACTATCTCAATCATCCATTCGTCCATGTATTGCTTCATATCCACGTGTATGTCTAAGATCTTCCTCAACATCACCTGACCTCCTTGATCGTCTGGCATCAAGCTCCCCGCTTGAACCTGATCACCCATCATTGACAGTTTACTAGCATCCCAATCCTACACACAATGAGACAAGCAAACACGAATCTCCACGCAAACATGTATCTCCACGCACACTGATCCCTTTAGTGAACTCAAACATTCAATCATATGTTCAAACCCTTAAACAAGGCAAACTTGTTAATCACTCATCACTAAGATAAAACCAAAGTGCAACTCCACTTGGTTTCTCACATCGAGTCGATAGTTGATGATATGACGAGCATCACCAACATACGAGCTTCCACCGTGCTCGCTTTGGTGACTACGTTCTGACTTCTTGGAGGGGCAAGAATGTGAACTCTAGGTTGATGAACAGGTCGGAGGGAAGGCGTCGGTTCAGCTAACTGAGCAGTGGTGGCCTAGGTCATGGACCAAGCCCTCTGGAGCTCAGGCGTATCAAGGAGTGTGGCTAGTGTCCTTTCGATGGTGACCAGGTTCATGGTAGGCGTATGGTATATGCCGTGTCCCTCGAAGGCCACAATGTACGCAATTGGTTCATCTTGATGAGAGGTTCTTGCCCCCTCATGAGTCCTTGTTCAGCGATCACATCTGGCGGTGTTTCTCCTTCGACGCTCTCCGGCAGTGCGTACTATATTCTGCGTTGTTGGAGGGCTCATCCTCTGAAACGACCCCAGTGATCGCCTTGATAGTAGCCAAAGGTAGAGCTTGGCGGGGAAAAGGAATCAGTCTACGAGGTTGGTCGACCACGACCATGGAGAACCATCGTCGCTGGATGGTACGCCCTCCGGAGTTGGAGAAAATGACGTAGTCAGCAGGTGAGTCGGCGACAGCCTGTGGGTGAACCTTGAGCAGCGCTTTGGGCGGGGTAGGCCGCCATGGTGCGTGAATTGTTGGTGAACGAGACGATGGAGTCCGTGAAGCCTTTGACTCCCCTAGTGAAGTGACGGTTGGAACTAGTTGGTTCATGCAATACCCAACAAAAGTCACACTTCTGAAGGTGATCACGGCACCTATCGGCACCTTGGTGTCAACTTTGCAAATGACTAACATTGAATCGAACAGTGGGTCACAATACTTCACCCCTACCTGGCGTGCCAGCTGTCATTGCGACTGAACAACAATAGCCTATGAGGGGTACCCGTGGTGTGATTTATGTAGGTAGAAGGGGTGAGTCGCGACTACAGATCAATGGTTTCCTCGACGAACGAGGCGAAAGAGAGAGAAGACTTGGGAGAATTTTTAGACAGGTTCGGATCTCTTGGAGGATAACAACATTACTCATGTATGTGTATGACTGAGGGGTAGAAGCTTTTCCCCGAGGAGTCTCCTCTGGTGTAAATGTTTTCATGTCTCTTTGTATGTTTGTTCATTGCCTGTGTGTAGGATCCCCCTGATCCCTTTATATGAGAGGGATTGAGGGTTATAGATGGTTAATCACCATGTTAATGACTGAAGAAACAGTCAAATAATGAGTAATTATTGGTAAGAATAACTGTTACAATTAATGATGGCCCTTATGGAGATAAATATTGCCTCAGTAATTGAAGGCCAACCGTTGGAGAACCAGCACTCGGACAGTCCTCCTCCCGAGTGCAACCTATTAGGGACTTGTGCCCCCCAAAGATCAATCTTTAGGAAATAGTCGACTGTCTGGAAATCGGCTTGAAACCACTAGGAAGTGTACCCGGCGTCACATCCCCGACAATTGCCATAGTGGTAACCCAACCTATACGATTGGAGATCCCGTGAAGTAGGACCTGAGAAGAAAAGCTATTGGTTAACTGAGAAGAGTAATTATTATTTCCTAACCCTCTATAAGATGCAATACTCTTAGATACTATAAAACATGTTTGCTTTATGCCTTAATGTATTTTGTTATCTTTAATTAGCGAAGATGCTATCCTGTAGAGCATTTTTGAAAAAATACACTTATATGAGCCTGATGTCTAACATCACAGTCCACGAGACTTGAGTGATCTCTAGTAAGCTCATTATGAGACTAGAGAGTATGACACATATGCTCCACCCGAGGGGTAGGCTACTGGCAGTCAAGTATTAGTTAAAGCTTTAAGTGAAACGTGTTCGCAGAAACTTGCAATTCAAGGCATAGTCTCAAGTTTTGAATGAGTGTAGCTTGAAGCTCTAGGCGAGAGTTCAACTTAACAATCCTCGCTAAAACACTAGTATATCAAACAATAATGAGAATAAAATAAATCTCTAAATGGGTATCTGAGATCTAGTGGGGTATTGCTGGAATTTTGAGATAGACCCATATGAATATTTTAGAAATTCCTAAATAAATCTCAATGGCCCATGCGAAGAAAGAAATACTAAGTGGCCGGATGTCAGACTCAGCAGTCGGCACTACCGAGTGCCGAATCAGATCCAAAGACTCGGGAGTTGAGGCAGCATTGTGTCGTGTTTAATCTGAATTGGGACTCGGGAGTTGAGGGTCAGCTTGCCGAGCCTGATCACATGTTCCAAGAATCTGACTCCCTGTCCCGTGAGGACACAGTCTTTCCTTTTATTTTTTTCGATTCTTTGGGAATGTGACGAAATTTGTGGGATATGGTTATATGGAAACCGACTTGATTAAGATCGTGATCGCGACATGAGATCTGGTTGATCCCATATAAATACCCGTAAAATTGGCTGATTCATGATAATGTGAAATACAACGGAACCGAGCTAGGGTTTCACTTGTCTCTTCTCTCTACTGAGTTGTCATCGTAGTTTACTCCATTCCGTCCACCGACGTGCACCGGGAAAGGAGAGCAGGTCCTCTGGAATCGGTCCTCCTTACGATCTTACATTGGGAGAGAGTGAATAATATTTTTGGGAAATGCTCTGCTCGACTGCTCAAATACATCATCACAATGTGCCTTCCATCTACGTCTATCGTCGGTCGGCATCAGGTGTTGCGATCCAAAATAGAGAAGTGTTTCTGCCCCAACCGTGGATTCGTCCTCGACTACTATACAGTACATGTGCTACTTTACTGTACGGTTTATGATCATGTTTTGCGAATCCATGATTATTGTGTTCAGACTAATTCTTACTGATAATACGAATTATCTTACTCAGAATTATTTGTTTTATCACATATCCAACTAAACAGGTTAAGTATACAAAGATGATTCTTTCAATCCTCACCGATAAACCAAATCGGACTTAAATAGCAAATACCATCGCGGTGCACTCCGGCAGCGCAGCTTCTCCGTTGAGACCTGTCCGCCACCCCAAGAACCCAGCGTTTTCTCGTCTCCTCACTCTTTCCACACACCGCGACGCCACGCGACGCGGAGGCGGAGCCACCACCACCCCCCCACCACCTTGCCCTTCCCTTCTTTATTCCCCGCACTTCTCGCACATGCCATTGCCAACCTCGCACTGTACTGCGCCTCCCTTGCTTTCCACACCTCCGCCTACAACTCCTCGCCTGCTCCTGAAGTTGTGACTGGTAGCTGCGACTGGTCGCCGGGTCAACGTACTCTCTGTCGTGGTTACGCCGGAGGAGGGGAGGAAGGAGTGGGCGAGTAGATCAGTCATGTCGCCGTCGGTGGTGGTTGAGTAGATTGGGTGGTGGTGGCGGCGGCGGCGGGAATGGAGGGGAGGAGGGGAGGTGGTGGTGGAGTTGGGGCGTTGTGCTTGGTCTTCTTCATGCTGTGCCGTGGCGCGTGTGGGCTCAATGCGGATGGTGTGCTTCTGCTGTCGTTCAAGTACGCGGTCACCGTGGACCCACTCGGCGCGCTCGCTGGGTGGAGCTACGCCGACGTGTCGCCGTGCGCATGGAACGGAGTAGTGTGTAACGGGTTCCCGCAGGCGGATGCGGCGGCGGCGGCGGTCAATGTGACGTCGGCGTCTGCCGATGGCAACTCTACGCTCCCTATGCCGTGGTCGTCGAACAGGACCGCCACCGGACTCGGCGTCAACGCATCGCTCGCGGCGGCGACAGTGTCGCGGGTCATTAGCCTCGTGTTGCCGAACGCGCGGCTCTCCGGGTCGCTGCCGGCTGACCTTGGCCGCATCGAGCACCTCCGCCACCTCGACCTCTCTGGGAACAGCCTCAACGGCAGCCTGCCGTCGACGCTGCTCAACGCGACGGAGCTCCGGGTGCTCTCCCTCGCCGACAACACCATCTCTGGCGCGCTCCCGGAAGGGTCCGTGTACACGCGCAGCCTTCAGGAACTCAACCTCTCAGATAATGCGCTCACCGGACGCCTCCCCGCCGCGCTTTGCAATCTGCCCAGCCTCGCCGTGCTGGGGCTCGCGAACAACTACCTCGCCGGCGAGCTCCCAATCGGAGGGCTCGGCGCCTTGGAGGTCGTCGACCTGAGCGCCAACAATTTCAATGGCTCCCTCCCGTCGGACTTCGGCGGGAGCCGGCTGAGGTTCTTGAACGTCTCCTCGAACAAGCTCATCGGCGCTCTACCGACTGAGCTATCCACCGTAGTGCCGGCGAACTCGACGGTCGATTTGTCGCACAACAACTTCACTGGCACGCTCCCGCAGACCGGTCCGTTCGCCGTTCAGCCGGCGGCGGCATACGAAGGCAACCCGGAGCTGTGTGGGCCGCCGCTGAAGAAGATGTGTTCCATTCCGTCGTCGTTGTCGAATCCGCCAAACACAACCGGCTCGCCGCCGGCGTTCGCGGCCATGCCCAAGAACCCAACCCTCCGCTCGCCGGGCACCGAGGGGCAGGCGCCGCGCGGGCAGGAGAAGCTTCGCCCTGCGGCGATTCTCGCCATAGTCGCCGGCGACCTTGCCGGCGTCGGGCTCCTCTTAATGCTGTTCTTGTACATTTACCACATCAGGAAGAAGAGGCGGCAGCGGCGGGAGCAGGATACACCGCTGCATCAGAAAAGCAACAGAGGAATCGGCGGAATTGGCGGCGTCAAAACATTAGACATCGCCGGAGGCAAAGTAGAAAAGGTGTCCACATCAACGGGCTGCTGCATCGGCGGTAAGAACAACAGCTCGGACAGCTCCGACTGCTCGGCTTCGTCGGAGGCGGAGTCCTCCGACGACGAAGAAGACCTCAAGAGGCGCGGGAGCTTCATCGGTTGGAGCACCCCGCAGCACCACAGCAAGAAGCACGAGCAGCCTCAGGTAGCTCCGGCGCCGGCGACTCTGGTCACAGTGGACAGCGACGGCGAGCTCGAGATGGAGACGCTGCTGAAGGCGTCGGCCTACATCCTCGGCGCTACCGGGTCGAGCATCGTGTACAAGGCCGTGCTCGTCGACGGCACCGCGCTCGCCGTCAGGCGCATCGGCGAGAGCGGCGGCATCGACAGGCTCAAAGACTTCGAGGCGCAGGTCCGCGCCGTCGCGCGCTTCCGCCACCCCAACATCCTCCGTCTCCGGGGCTTCTACTGGGGCGCCGACGAGAAGCTGCTCATCCATGACTACGCCACCAATGGCAGCCTCGCCAACATCGCATTCAGCAGTACGCCATTATTACAAACTTCAAATTATTTCATTATTTCGCTAAATTTCCATTCGACTATTTGCAAAGATCGCACATTTTTGCTCAAGTTGCTCCAACCTTACCTGTAGTCAAATATAACACACCAAATTCATTTGGTATCCGTAGGTTGATTTTTGACTGTAGAGTACTAGTACTGGTGACCATGCCAATTTGTTCCAACGGCATGAACTATGAGTCTATTCCAATGTTGCAAAGGTGGCACCTTTGGTTATACGTACCCGTACTTCAGAGCTTAATTGCACTGGCGTTGGCAATGATAGCTCGTAATTTGGCATTGATTAAGCAGAAACATTAGAGCAACTTTTACTCTGTTAGCACTAACTCATCTTGACTCTCATTAACTAATTCACTTAGAAACTAAGCAAAAGTTGAAAGTGTACTATGCAAAGATGGGATTTTTAATTCGGAAGATGGTGATGGACTGTGTGAGTGCAGGGAGGTTTGGCGCGTCGTCGCCGCTGCACCTGAGCCTGGAGGCGCGGCTGCGCGTTGCGCGCGGAGTGGCGCGCGGGCTGGCGTTCATCCACGAGAAGAAGGGCGTGCACGGCAACGTGAAGCCGAGCAACATCCTGCTCGGCCCCGATCTGGAGCCGTGGATCGGCGACTTCGGGCTGGACCGGCTGCTCTCCGGCGAGGCCATCCACCGGAGCACGGGCGCGTCGGCGAGGCTGTTTGGGAGCAAGAGGTCGATGCACTCGACGAGCAGCCTGCCGGACCTGTCCCAGATGCCCGGCGCCGGGGCCAGCCCGTGCGGGTCGTCGTCGGTGGCGACGTCCACCGCGGCGCCGCCGTACCAGGCGCCGGAATGCCTCAAGAACCTCCGACCCAACGCCAAGTGGGACGTCTATTCCTTCGGCATGGTGCTCCTCGAGCTCCTCTCCGGCAGGGTCTACTCGGAGGTGGAGATCTGCCAATGGCACACCGGGTTCGTCGTCGAGGAGCGAAGCCGCGTGCTACGCATGGCCGACCCGACACTCCGCGGCGAGGCCGACGGCAAGGAGGACGCCCTGCTCGCCTGCTTCAAGCTCGCCTTCGCCTGCTGCGCCATGGCGCCCAGCAAGAGGCCCGCCATGAGGGACGCCGTCATGCTCCTCGACAGAATACCTTCGCCTTCAGCTGCTTCCACGACCGGCATTGCCATTCCCTGATGAGAACAGCAACGACTGCCACCGACTGACGGCAATAATCAATAAGGGATCAAAGACGGCACCAAAAAAGAAGAAACGATGTTACTAATGGCGATCTTGTGTGTTAGCGTGTGTAGATTTCTGTCACTAATTCTGATCCTGTGATTAACCTGGCAAACCCAGCTGATGGAGCACTGATCTATTGATCTCTCTGTTGCTCCGACGGTAATTTGATTGTTACAAGCCTTGCTTTCTCTCTCTCGCTTGGGGGGTGGGGGGTCCAACGGATCAGGTTAGTACTAATTGAAATGCCAATATGAACAATGGGTAGAGTTGCATGTCTCAGGTGGTGGATCCAGGTTGGGCGCAAATTTTCATATGCAATTTGATAGAAAATATTTTTATAATTAAGTAAATAATTATTAAATTTATACTATAATCTAGTATACATATCATAATTCAGTATTGCTGACATAAAAGATTACGTTAACAGATTCAAGTAGCCTCGAAGAGCTAGTTTTAGAAAGGGAGGTTAAGAAGAAGAGCTAGTTTTAGAAAGGGAGGTTAAGTTTAGACTAGATTAGGCATACGAGGGATAACAACCTTAATCCCGTTTGTAGTGTGTTATCTTCTTTTCTTTCTTTTTATTACAGTAGATGTTGGAACGACGGATCGAACCAGCAGGTTTTGAGTAGAAAACGAGAGCAGTGTATTCAATGCTTGTGTGTCCTGTTACAACTGTGGTGGGGGTATTTATAGGGCGCCCTGGTCCGGGGGCTAAGCGCCCCCGGGCCAGCAACGGCTGCCCGACCAGCCCCGACCGATAGTACAGACAGAAAGGTACATAGTACAGACAAGAAGATTCGGCTCTGACAGGGCAGCGGCCGTGTCGGGTGCTGCCCGCGCCGCCTGACACGGCCCAGAAGATCGCGATCTTGTCCTTTCGTACGACTGCCTAGTCCTTTTCCCGCCTTGACTCTCTTCGGGCCCGCCTTGCCGGTCTGGCCGAGGGCTCCAGGACCTTCAACCTCCGCGAATGGCCTCCTGTGTCCTACGCCGAGAACCGATCGCTGGCTCCATCCTCCGGAGGGTGACCTTCGCCACGCCCCTCCGGACGGTGACCTCCGGCCACGCCTCTCCGGATGGTGACCTCCGGCCATGCTCCTCCGGGGGGTGACCTTCGGCCACGCTCCTCCGGAAGGTGACCTCCGGCCACGCTCCTCCGGAGGGTGACCTCCGGCCACGCTCCTCCGGACGATGGCCTCCGTTATCAAGCCTGGGCCCTCCGGCTGGGGGGCCCACCCCGCTGATTCCCGGGATTATCTCCCCCAACAGTAGAGAAGATGAGTATTCATAGACAAAGATATAACAGAAAAATATTATTCAGTCCACTATGTATAATTGTCATTGTAGACTCTATTCACAAGATTTTATAGGGGCAGAATAGTAAAAACACGTGTGAACACAACTTGTAAAGCAAACGTCTTATCCTTAATTACGGCGTGCTTTCGAGTCGAAGCCTATACGGGACCAAGGGGTCATTCGAAGCTCATGCTGAGACGCTCCGAATCTGTTACTTCGAAGTATCCTTCGAAGCTGCCGAAGGATTTCAAATTTTAAGCTTTGAAGTACTCTTTGGAGTTGTTTGTCTAATCGTACTACAAGTATACGTACATACATAAAATAATATAAAAAATCTTATATTAAAAGATTAAATTAGAAACTTGAATAAATATAAATAGTTTAATCATATTAATAGTGTTTAGTACCTTCGTTATGATATCATACTTTCGTTTGCGATATATAGTCACAAACAATAAAATATCTGTTATAGTCACTAAGCGTATAACCTACGTGTAAATAATAAGTTTTGTTCCTCAACGGGGGAAACATGAACAACCAAAGAGAAAACATCAAATTATTCACACGCGGTCAATTGTTGATGCTGGAATTAGTCCAAACAAGAATGATCAAAATGAAGAAGTTTGAAAGGAGAAATGATATTGAAAATTATATGTGTATCATTATATTAGGGAGGAAATTTGTATATTATAGATGGACCAAAATATATTCTTAAGAACACGACCCAGTGTAAGAAAATAAGAACGGGGGACGTGGAGAGCAAAAAACGATGAACACCATGGGTTCAATCCCAGATCAACTTCTTCAAACTAGGACGTCGTCACCATTATGATGTGAATCACTTACGTCACTCCTGCATGTCTAAGTCGATTAAAATGTCAACGTGAACCATGGTAGAGATGATTAGATGAAGTCCCATTATAGCTTTTAGGTCCCCTAATGTTTTGGTGTTATGTATGTATCCCTTAATCTAATATTGTACATATCTTATAATCTGACCAATAGCGTAATTAAGAAGGTTTAGAACAAGCCACACATAACAAATAATTAAATAATACTCACTTAAAAATAATAAATAGTTAAATCTTTCTTAAGGACTTGTTCGGTTAATTCCTTTAGAAAAAAAGATCATTAAAGATTAGAAAATATTGGAAAGAATTTACACTATAATCTCCTTTAATCCTTATTTCCTAACAGAACTGAACATGTCCTAAATGAAAGCTAAATGAGGAGGTGAGCGCCGAAGGGTGGCGGCGGCGAAGACGCATGAACAAGAGCAGCTAGGCGCAGGACAAGTTTTTTGGCTAACAGGCCATTGAATTATTAGGCATATGACCTACGACGGATAGATTAAACAATGGACCTATTCCTGCCTTCGGTTTCATGAGTATAGGGATGGATATGGATGCCAGAATATACGAATTATATCCGAATTATTCGTATTCGTATTCGAATTACTGTAAATATGGATATCCGTATTCGTATCCGAATTAAATATGGATGATATTCGGAAATATCCGAATTCATTTTACAAATGTGGATATGGAAACGGATATCCGAATTTTGCTGAATGTGGATATGAAAATGAATACATCCGTATTCGTTTTAGGATTTCATACAGATTAAACTTAGACTCAAGATAATATATTATCACTATATTAATGGTTTATTTATTATTTATATAATTATGGAATACTTAAGTTAGTGAATATTAATAAGTTATGGTTTAAAATAAATTGATGGTTAAATATTTGTTTGAATTTTAATTTTTATAATCAAAATACAACATATCTCATTTCATATATTTTTTGTATTTTTTAGATACATTTGCTATTTTTAACTCATTAATTGTGTTTTTAGGATTTAAATTGAAATATGTGAAATTTGAAATGCAAGTACCTACAATAATGCACTAAAATTTATAGAAAAATTGCATTCACTATTTTGTGTCCATTTTTAGTTCTTATCCATGAAATTTAAAGAAATAATAAAAAAATTATGTTACGACACTTCATCAGTAATGTGGAGCTTAAGAGTTTTTTAATTATAAAAAATAAAATAAAGTCTAAAAAATACGAGACTTATCACAGTATTATAATATTATACGTAGATACCATGATAAAATTTTGAAAATGTTTCGAGAAATTTATCATATATAATGTTAAGAAATCTGAGATTCTCTTGAGAGTAAATAGAGTTTTGAGAAGGAATAACTTATGGTTTAAAGTAAATTTATAGTTAAATATTTGTTTGAACTTGAAATTTTTTATATAATCAAAATACAACATATCTCATACCATATAAATTTTATGTATTTTTCTAGATCCATTTGCTGTTTTTAACTCATTAATTGTGTTTCTAGGATTTAAATTGGAATATGTGAAATTTGAACTGCAAGTACCTAAAATAATGCACTAAAATTTATAAAAAAATCACATTCACTATTTGTGCCCATTTTTAGTTATTATCCACTAAATTTAAAGAAATGTTAAAAATTTATGTAACGACACTTCATCGGTAACGTGGAGCTTAAGGATTTTTTAATTATAAAAATAACAAATAAAGTCTGAAAAATACGAGACTTATTACGGTGTTATAATATTGTGCGTATATACCATGATAAAATTTTTAAAATGTTTCAAGAAATTTATCATATAGAATGTTACGAAATCTAAGATTCTCTTGAGAGTAAATAGAGTTTTGAGAAGGAATATGCTATGGTTTAAAGTAAATTGATGGTTAAATATTTGTTTGAACTTGAATTTTTTTATATAATCAAAATACAACATATCTCATACCATATAAATTTTATGTATTTTTCTAGATCCATTTGCTATTTTTAACTCATTATTTGTGTTTCTAGTATTTAAATTGGAATATGTGAAATTTGAACTGCAAGTACCTAAAATAATGCACTAAAATTTATATAAAAATCGCATTCACTATTTTGTGTCCATTTTTAGTTCTTATCCACTAATTTTAAAGAAATTTTAAAAAAATTATGTTACGATTTATCGATAACATGGAGCTTAAGAGTTTTTTAATTATAAAACAATCAAATAAAGTCAGAAAAATACGAGGCTTATCACGGTGTTATAATATTATACGTATATACCATCATAAAATTTTTAAAATGTTTAGAGAAATTTATGATATATAATGTTGAGAAATCTGAGATTCTCTTGAGAGGAAATAAAGTTTTGAGAAAGAATAGGCTATGATTTAAAGTAAATTGATGGTTAAATATTTGTTTGAACTTGAATTTTTTTATATAATCAAAATACAATATATCTCATACCATATAATTTTTTGTATTTTTCTAGATCCATTTGCTATTTTTAACTCATTAATTGTGTTTCTAGTATTTAAATTGAAATATGTGAAATTTGAACTACAAGTACCTAAAATAATGCACTAAATTTATATAAAAATCACATTCACTATTTTGTGTCAATTTTTAGTTCTTAACCACTAAATTTAAAGAAATGTTAAAAAATTATGTTACGACACTTCATCGGTAACGTAGAGCTTAAGGGTTTTTTAATTATAAAAAAATCAAATAAAGTCTAAAAAATACGAGACTTGTCACAATGTTATAATATTATACGTAGATATCATGATAAAATTTTTAAAATATTTCTAAAATTTTATCATATAAGATGTTAAAAATCTGAGATTCGGTTGAGAGGAATTAGAGTTTTGAGAAGTAATAAGATATGATTTAAAGTAAATTGATAGTTAAATGTTTGTTTGAACTTGAATTTTTTTATATAATCAAAATACAACATATATAATCCAATATATTTTTTGTATTTTTCTAGATCTATTTTATATGTTTAACTCATTAATTGTGTTTCTAGTATTTAAATTGGAATATGTGATATTTGAACTGCAAGTACCTAAAATAATGCACTAAAATTTATAGAAAAATTACATTCACTATTTGTGTCCATTTTTAGTTCTTATCCACTAAATTTAAAGAAATGTTAAAAAAATTATGTTACGACACTTCATCGGTAATGTGGAGCTTAAAAGTTTTTTAATTATAAAAAATCAAATAAAGTCTGAAAAATACGATACTTGTCACGGTGTTATAATATTATAGGATGTTAATAATTTTTTGAAAATGTTTAATTTTTTAAAATAATAAAATTCAGCTAATTCTTTCCAAATTGCCGCCTATTTTTTCTGCATTGGCGCGCTTGGACTCAATTTTTGTGTTCTTGTTGGTTGAAATGTATGATGAATTTCAGTTCAAGAATGTAGTTCTTGTTGGTTGTTGTGTATGATGAATTTTAGCTAGTATTGTTTAAAAATTTAGTTTGTGCATGGGTTATTGTGTATCATTGTTTCTTATTAATTATTATTCTAATTTGGTATATTGAACCTTTTGGACTTTTGGAAAATTTGTGAAACAACGAACATTTGGAGTTAAACCGAGTAAACATCCGAATACATATCCGTATTCGAAACATCCGTTTTGTATTCGTATTCGAGAACATCTGAATCTGTATTCGTATTCGAATTAAAATATGGTAAATAGTGCTATCCGAATTCATTTCCATCTGTATCCGATCTGAATCCATCCCTACCAAGTACCTGATATATGTTGACCCACACCCTGGTTCTAGGGCTGCTGGTTCTAGGGCTGGAAACTAGTCAACGCGTGAGCCTAATAATTTCAGTATAATATAAATCAAAACATCTAAATTTAAATATATTATATTAATATATAGTATATTTAAAAATAAAATATAAATGATTAATAAAAATCATAATATAGACTAAATATTAGGTATCATACTTAAATAAAATATCTTACGTATAAAATGGATCATTCTCACGAGCTGACTCGAGCTCAGAATAAGCCAAAAACACAAGTTTAGACTTTGGCTCGACTCAACTCGTTTTACCTGTAAACCGAGCCGCAACTGGCTGATGAGTCCGAGCCAATTTGCA
The DNA here is from genome assembly GCA_019279435.1 of Zizania palustris. Lineage (NCBI taxonomy): Eukaryota > Viridiplantae > Streptophyta > Magnoliopsida > Poales > Poaceae > Zizania > Zizania palustris. Next base: position 39,239,450 of record JAAALK010000080.1, on the reverse strand, counting down.
AGTCCTGGTTTTCTGGTTTTACCGGGGCTGATTCCCAGCGGGTCCCCGATCCGTCAGGTGAGTGCCACCCCTACTCTCTGGCAACTTGGGGAAATGTTCAGAAATTCAGATTGTAATACTTTGCAAAATGCCGTAGCAGTAGGAGCACGGCGCTGTCAGCTGGTCGGCTCCACTGCAACGCTGCTCGAAGTCCAGTGCGCTGAACCGACAGAATGTGGTGTGGTGCCCTCTTCTTCTCCGCAAGGAGCAGATCACCATCCTTGGAAATGCGAGATCACTGCTGCTTCCATGCCTCCGAAATGGACCACGGGAACAAGTCTGAATTCTTCGGGGAATGTGTGTGCAGTGGAGTGGGGACTGGGGATTATTTAAGGTTCAAACCATTAAATTTAACCCTATAAAAAGTTGTTAAACAGGTTTAAAACAGTTTTTAGATATATATTGTATGTAGTTTCTAACTGGCCTTTGCCTTGTATTTGCATGTGACTAGTGGGGTGTGTGAGGCTGTGTCAAGACAACTGGTTTCATTTCTCGTTCTACCTGACCTACTCTTGTACAAAATATGAAAAGAAATTTGCAGAACTTTCACAGGAAACAGTACAAATTTCCATGAGATGCGGTAAAATCCCAACGTTTCAAACGGGCTGCCTGAAACAAGGCACATAGCAGATAAACATACCGTAGCATAGAGCTTATTAAATCAAGGATCCGTACGGGATTTCGATAAGCTAAAAGTTTTGAACGTAACCAGTACAGAATGTTAATTGGCAATGGGCACAAGTAGCTAATATGAAACGGACCTGATTAAGAGAAGCCTCACTCAATCTTGGCGCTTCCCCAAACCGAATTTTGATCTGAAAGGAAGGAATATGGCAATATGCAGTCAAAGTTGAGAAAGACAGCTGCTAAGCAAAGTCAGCGTGGCTTATTGGTCCGAGAGGATCAGAAGACAACTAGTACAGGAGCATGCTTCAACTACACTGCTTATGGGCACATGCGTGGCAGAAACACAAATTGCAATGGTGACATGGTTGTTCAAAGCGACCTGTCGACCCTCCCAACATTTTATAACGCAGAAAACGGAGTCAATAAGTTACTAGACCCAGCAGTACTGCAGTAGCGCAGTGTACAAACAGAACAAACCAAGATGGGAGGGTTGAGCAGCTGTCAGGATAAAAGATAATCAAAACTGCTGCCAGAGCAAAATCCAGATTGCAGTTCCCTACCATACCCTCAGCATTACTGTGCACTAGTTTACAAGAATGAGAACAAAGATTTGCCGGAGCAAGCTTAAGCATATCTCAAGCACCGTGACAGGTTCTCGAGGTGAAGAAATCTAGTGAAACCCGGGCAGAAAAAAAATAAAACTATTCCGCGAGGAAAAAATTAAGTATAAAAACACAAGGTAGAGCTCTGGCTCAACACTGACCTATTTGTTTGATGCAGATATTCCCCATAGTTCAACAATCATATGTCTGTTATCATAAGCTAAATGATCAGTTCAGGGTTCAACCGCACAGGTTTGTGATAAAAAATAATCCATGACATCACCTTGTCAGTTGATCAGTATTTTTTGTTGCAAATCATCAGGTGATTCCTCGATGCCACAGTCACAGTTCATACATAACCATGTGAAATGCATCATACGGAATAGGAGGTGAATGCCACTCGAAGTGTTCCTGAACCTGCAATTCCAAGCGATTTCTTAGTGATATATCGACTTTAATTTAGGACATAAGATTTCTCAACTTGATACTTAGACAAGACGAGTAATCCTAATTACTTTAACATATCATTACATCAACAAACATTAGAATAATGAAATATTCTCTAATAAACAGGACAACAAGAACAAGATAAATCTCAGACAAAGAACATGGACATTCCTTTTGATGATACTACTGGCTTTCTTTAGACATGTACTACTGACTGCTGACATCATGGCTTATGTGTATCACTCTGTTACTAAATAACTAATGTAACTGAACTAGGGACTTGTGTAATGCAACAAACTCTTTCTGCCATATAGACTTCAAAATACTCTTCAGTTGATAAACATCACTCTCCTTCAGGAGTCAGGACAACAGCAAACTTTTTCCAGTCAAGGATATCATTGAAAGGTAGGACGTAATAGTCTGACAGAATAACTGCAAGGTTGAAAGTGAAAAATTAGAAAGAACAAGAACATCATGTGGAAGTACGAACCTGGCACACAACCATAGTGGATGGAATCAGATATTCGAGCACTATTGACTTGATGATGAGAACCAGCAGGACATATACAATACTTGGTCCGATAAAATTGCTTCTGGTAAACGAAATCTCCAGTGGCTCTGTTAATATGGTGTTGCTGATAGCAAGCTCAATATCTTTCTCTCAAAGTCATGCTAAAACCAACTATTGTCCTGTTTCCATTAAAATTTTTACCGAGAGTATTTTAGCACCTTATCGTTAAAACTATAATACAGTTACAAGAATAACAAATATAGAGCATCATTTCAATCTGTTCTCAATGCCATTTCCTCCTGCAGAAAGAGCAAATTGTTGCAATATTTATGGAGGAGCAATATCCTTGGCAGGATATAGCCAACATTATAGCTCAGTGAACATACCACTGATAAAGTTCTTAGGTAGTGTTTGGTTCAGTAAATGCAGAGCAATAAAATGAGATGGTTCAGAACCATCTCTCGTTCGGCAAAAAAATCGATATCACGCGGTTCAGTATCTATAAGATATTCTTTTTTTTGGATCGTTTGGTTCTACTCGATTCTATTTCATTCCTTGAGCCAAACAATTGTATCACTTTATATTCAAGAACCATTCCATTTCATTCCTCCTCTGTCATGTGGGGGCGCACGTACAGGCGCCGCCGTAACACGCGCCACGCCACGGAGCGTGCTGTACGTGCGCCAGATGGAGCCACCAGGGGCGGTTAGGAAGGGATAAGGCTGATTAAGAGATTAATTCAGTTAATGGGATTTTGTTAGTTAAGAGATTAGATTGGATTTTGTTAGTTAAGAGCTTAGATTGGATTTTGTTAGCTAAGAGATTAGATTGAAGTTAGTTAGGACTGGGGTCTATATATACCCATGTAGCTCTGTCTTTTGGAATCAAGCAAGAATTATATTTCCAATCTACATCCTCTCTCTCTCTCAAGCCTGCGGTTGAGGATTTATGTCGCGCCCCGATTTAATAAATCAGGACCTTTATTGAAATTCCATAGAAAATCAATAAACCAAGATGTTCATTAGGCGACCACGTACAAATACGAGCAATCATTCACGGTTCGTAGACCGCATTAATACAAAAGTGAATAAATATGAAGAGAAACTAATAAATCAAAGGGTCCTAGATGAACGCCTCCTTCCAGTCTCGCCTTGACTGGGTCGCTACTCCAGACCTTCATCCTCCTCGTAGTAGATGGGCTCTGATGGTGTAAGCCAACGGGGTGAGTACAGATGTACTCAGCAAGCCACCGAATGCAAATATAATGCAAGGTAATAACAAGGGAGATAGTGGCTAGTTTTGCGGAAGAAGCATAATTGTAAAGCATTAAATGTGATCAATTTATTAGTACTGAAAAGTAAACATGTGTATGCATCATCATCTTCTAACTCGAGGAGTACGTTTTACCTCCTCGCACAACAGTCCTTACATGCCATGAATAACTCAATCATTCCAACAATTTGAAACTAACTGCGAGTAGTCACACAACCCGCCCTTGACCGTGGGCTCGGCTTTTCGAAAAGATTAAATTACTCTGATCAGAGATGTACCACTGTACCCACAAGGCACGCACTCTTCACCTACACCAAAGTGTAACGAGATGACCCATTTCACGGGAACTCGTGCCAAAACCTTCAACATGGTCTTCCCCGACTCAACAGCACCCTCTTACAGGTTTCATATGGTGTCCCGACGCGTCGGTGCCCCACCATACCCCCCCTTGAGCCTTCTTTGGTACAAGTCGCCCGTAGGCTTGCCCCTTGACCCCTCCACTATGGTGTCGAGAGACGGAGTGTTCTACACTTCCAGTTAGGACTTACCCATTAGACTTGTGGTTGGTACAGAAGTGCTTTGCAACAGATCCCGCAGACCGGTTCTTATAGTGCCCCGGGTGCGACCAACCAGTTTCCGAGCTTGCACCCGGAACCCACCATACTTATAACATACCCAACTCCAACAGAGTCCAGAGATAAGAATAACGGGGTATTTCATATACCAGAATCCATCTAACTACGACTCATTTTTATATCCTATAGCAGTTGTGCCGGTACATTGGGCACTAGCTAATATAATATTTGTAGAGTGACAAGGAGTTAAAGCTCAATAAGCATGGCTTGGGTTTGCACACAAGGACGGGGATCTAATAAATATAAGTGTAAGGCTTGATCTTTGACTAATGCAATATTAACCTATGAGTTATAGCGATAATTTATTAAAACATGGGCTCAATGATGATCAACTGTTTCCACAGAAGGGTCGATGACTTGCCTTGCTTAGCAAAGGGTGAAGGAGGAACCTCGGGATAGAACTCCGGATCTTCGACGACGTCGTAGTCTTCTCGATACGGAAAAGTAAACACAACATTCAATAAACAATCCAAAATCAAGCATACAAGTTGTTGTTGGATTTAAGTAAGGGAGATAGAGTCTTAAATTCTAGGGAATTGTTACTTAAATATTTCTGATTGATTCCTAATGAGATTTCTGAATTTATGACTTGATGTAATTTATTTTTCCTAGGGGTTTTTATTTCCCCTTTTTAGAGATGAACTTAGAGATGTATAAATTAGCCTTGATGTTTTTATGGTATCAAAAATAGTGACTTTGAATTATTAAGTCTTCTGAAGTTTATTATCTAGCTTTAAGATAATTTTCATAAAGTATGGATCTTTACTATTAAAAGGGCTTTGTGTAATATGATTAAATGGAACAAGGTGGGCAAAATGAATATTCTATTTTTATTGTATTAAAAATAGTAAACTCAAGTTGTTAGGTTTTCTGAAGTTATTATATAAGTTGTCATGACATTTCTGTAAAGTGTTTAACCTCTATTTTATGAATTACTTCATTATCCTACAAGGGCTTTTGCAATATTAATTAATAGATTAAAGTGGGCAAATTGAACATGTTATTTTTATTGCATTAAAACAGTAGAATAAAGTCATTAAGCCCTCTGAATTTATTATGTAATTTTTCATGATATTTTTGTAAAGTGTTGTATTTCCATTATATGAATTAATCATTTATTTTAAAGGGTCTTGGAAATATTTATTTAATAATTAAAAATGGCCAAAATGACTTATTATATTTTTATTGACTTATAAATAGTGTATTGGAGTCAATAGATCATCTAAAATTATTATATAAATTTCTAAGAGTTTTTCTGAATTTATTTTATTGAAATATTAATTAATTCCTAAAGAGGACTTTTCTTTATTATTTAATAAGATTATTATGTGCCAAATAAACATATTGTTCTCATTGCATAAAAGTGCAGAGGATAAAAGACAAAATTTCCAGAATTAAAATGGTGAAATTTGGAGTTAATTTGAGCAAGATATGAATTTTGGGAGTTTAAACTATTTTCTGAATTATTTTTAAACCAGAAAACAGGCTTGGGTCCATGGTGAGCCAGGTCCACCATGGACCCGCGCACTGTGCGCGTGAGCCGATCGGATCTGGTCCGTTGGATCCAGATCCATCGGTCAGTGGCTGGGCGGGGCGCTTAAGTGGCGATCGACGGCTAGGATGCGTCGATACCGGTCAACCGCGGTCAATCGCATCTGGACGCTTGATCTCAGGATCTAATCCTGGCCGTTCGCTGCAGATCAAGCGGCTACGGCTTCGTCCGGCACGGCACGCAGCGAAGGGGGTACGCACCCTTCTTCTCCGGCGACGGTGGCGCACGGGAGCGAGCGTGGCGACGACGGTGAGGGCCCTAAGCACTATCTGACTGCTAAAATGGATAGAGAATAGGATGGGGAGTCCGATCATACCCGAAATAGGGGTCGGCGGCGAGAGGGTGGCACCGGCGGCGAGCAGTGGCGGCGGAGAGGCCTCGGGTTGATGGCGACGCGGCGATCTGATGGCGATCCGGTCCAACGGGGGTGGGGCCGAGGCAGAGGGTGCGACGGCGGTCCCAGCGGAGGCGACAGTGAGGGTGGTGGGGGCCTGTGGCACCGGCGAAGGGCTGCCGGAGCCGAAGTAGGGGAAAATACCCGAATAACGGTGGCGGCGCGCGGGTAGGCGAAGGCTTGTGCTCTGGCATTGTGGCGGTGTGCGGCGAGGGTGGGGGTCCTTTATAGGGGCTCGCCGGCGAGGAAAAGGCAAGGAATCCGAAGGAAATCGAAGGGGCTTTTCATATCGCCGGTGAGGTTTCCATTCTCGTGGTTACATGCCATCCGAGGGGAAAAACGCGTGGGAATGGATGGAAAGGGACTGCCGGAGGGAGGGGAACTCGATCTCGTGCTCGGTTGGGTGAATCCCGGCGGCAGGCGGCGGAATCGGGCAAGGGGGTCGCCGGCATGGAAGGGGATCCCCCTTTCCATCGAGGAAGACGGAGCTGACAGGTGGCCCCCACCTGTCAGCGGGCGAGCGCGAGGAGAAGATAGGATGACAGGCGGGCCAGGCCTGGCAGCGGCAGAGAGTGGCGTGACAGAGGCTGGCGGGTGGGGCCGGCTGGCGCAAGCGGGTGGGGAGCGAGGGAGGGCGCGCCGATAGGTGAGTCCCGCCTGTCGGTGGGCGCGGCCGGACTGGGCTGGGCTGAAAGGCCTTTGAAGGGGATTTTAGGGTTTCGGCCCAATAAGATTTAAAATGTATTTTTCAATTAAAATAATTCCAGAATATTAATTATTTGATTAAGGCTTGAAGATCTGTTGGAAAAATTTTGTAAAAATTCTCAAAAATATTTCTTGGTCTCTAGTTTATCCCATTAAATTTTCAAGCCCAAATTTTGAATATTTGTCTCTGTTTGGCTTTAATAGGTCTCTTTTAGGATTTTCTTTAATAACAAAATTCAGAAATTTATTTAATATTATTTTTCCTTTATTTTATTCCCTTTTAATTTTGGGGCTGTTACAATTTACCTCGCCGGAGAAGACAACGGAACGCGACTACGAATTACGTAGCCGCGGTTCGGCGAGTCAGGGGCCCGACGCCCTTGACAACCTGGTATCACGAGTTAACTTTGGTACATCCAACTCCAGGAGGACGAGGGCACGCCGTTGTGGGGGCGATTCAAGGAGCTGCTGAACTTGCGGTTTGGGCCCCCCCTCCGATCGGCCCCGCTATTCAAGCTCGCCAAGTGCAGGTGCATAGGCACCGTGAAAGAATACGCCAATAGATTCCAGGCCCTCCTGCCTCGCGCGGGTCGCCTTGACGAATCACAGCGTGTCCAACTCTTCACCGGGGGACTCCTACCGTCGCTCAGCCACACCGTCCGCATTCACAACCCGGAGACACTTGCGGCAGCCATGAGTCTGGCACGCCAAGTGGAGATGATGGAGAGCACTCGACCGGTGCATCCCCCAAACCGAGCACCCCAGCGCGGCCTCCTACCCGCGCCCGCGCCCCAACCAACACCCCCGGTGCCCCAACAGCAGCCGGTTCTGCCCCCCCCAGTGGCTGCCCAGCAGGGCCGCGGCGAGGGCAACCACGGGCGCCTCACCCCGGACGAGATGGCGGTACGGCGTCGCCTAGGCCTATGTTTTAATTGTAATGAAAAATATACTCGTGCCCATAACAGGTTCTGCCGGCGCATCTTCTTCCTTGGAGGCGTGGAGATTGAGGACGCCATGGACACCACGGACGAGATGGAGAACGACGCCGAGGCACCTTGTTTCTCCCTGCACGATGTAGAAGGGGTACCCATGGCGGGCACCATGCAGATCATTGTGGCACTCGGCGCCGCATCCCTCATCGCCCTCCTCGACTCTGGCAGCACTCATAACTTCATCTTGGAGGAGGCGACACAGTGCTCAGGTCTACCCCTCTACCATCGACCTCGCCTCACAGCCTTGGTCGCTAACGGCGAGAGGGTCACGTGTGCCGGCGTGTTACGGGACGCTCCCATCCTCGTCGACGGAGACCCCTTCCCGGCGTACCTCTACATCATGCCACTGGCCGGGTACGACATCGTCCTCGGCACCCGCTGGCTGGGCGAGTTGGGCCCATTGTGTGGGACCTCGGCCGGCAGCGCATGTCTTTCCAGTGCCAAGGGCGCCCTGTCTCCTGGACCGGCGTGGTCGTGCCCTCGGCACCATCCCTCAGCGCGATAGTAGAGGGCGGTCCCCTCTTGGAGGAGTTACTACTCGTGTTCGAGGGGCTCTTCACGGAATCATCCTCAAAGCTGGTGCTCAACCAGTTGCTGTTCGGCCGTACCGTTACCCCGCGGCACACAAGGACGAGTTGGAGAAACAGTGCGCCGCCATGATGGAGCAAGGAATCGTCCGCCGCAGCGACTCACCATTCTCGTCGCCCATCCTCCTCGTCAAGAAGTCCGATGGCTCATGGTGTTTCTGCGTCAACTACCGGGCATTGAACGCACTCACCATCAAGGATGCCTTCCCGATCCCGGTGGTCGATGACCTGCTCGACGAGCTCCATGGCGCTAAGTTCTTCACCAAGCTTGACCTGCTATCAGGGTACCACCAAGTGCGCATGCGCCTAGAAGACATACACAAGACAGCGTTCCGCACCCACGACGGCCTATATGAGTTCCTAGTGATGGCATTCGGGCTGTGCAACGCACCAGCAACATTCCAGGCCCTGATGAACGATGTACTTAGGCCATTTCTACGCCGCTTTGTCCTGGTATTTTTTGACGACATTCAGATTTATAGCAGGACATGGGCGGATCACTTGCGCCACCTCTGAGCCATACTCGAGGAACTATGCCGCCACCACCTCTTCATCAAGCGCTCCAAGTGTTCCTTTGGGGCTTCCTTCGTCGCCTACCTCGGCCATGTCATATCCGCGGCAGGAGTGTCCATGGACCCGGCCAAGGTACAGGCGATACACGAGTGGCCGGCCCCACGCTCACCTTGGGCGGTGCGCGGTTTCCTTGGCCTCACTGGGTACTACCGCAAGTTCATCCACATCTATGGTGCGATTGCGGCACCACTGACAGCCCTACTCAAGAAGGAAGGGTTCTCATGGAACGATGCAGCAGCCGCAACGTTCACAGCACTCACAGTGGCCATCATATCTGCCCCCGTCCTCGCCATGCCTGACTTTGGCCGGCCTTTCACCGTCGAGTGCGACGCTTCTACGATCGGGTTCGGCGTAGTCTTGGTCCAAGAGGGTCATCCCGCGGCCTTTTTCAGCGGGCCGGTAGCCTCGCCACCGCTCGCTGGCCGCTTACGAGCGTGAGCTCATCAGCCTCGTCCAAGCAGTATGGCACTGGCGCCCGTACCTCTAGGGAAGGCGCTTCATCGTCAAGACCGACCACTACAGCTTGAAGTACCTCCTCGATCAGGGCCTCACCACGATCCCTCAACACCACTGGGTCGGCAAGCTCCTGGGCTTTGACTTCTCGGTGGAGTACCGGTCTGGCGCCACAAATGTCATCGTCGACGTCCTCTCCCACCGCAATAATGACGAGGGGGAAGTGATGGCTATTTCGACGCCTTGCTTCGACTTCATCGACCGTCTTCACCACGCCCAGGCCACTGATCCAGCCCTGGTCGCCATCCACACGGAGGTCCGAGCAGGCACCCGGGCCGCCCCATGGGCATTGATAGATGGCATGGTGGCTTTCGGTGGCCGCCTATACATCCCCTCAATGTCGCCACTACTGTAGGAGATCGTGGCCGCAGTCCACAACGACGGCCATGAGGGCATCCATCGCACCTTACACAGGCCGCGACGGGACTTTCATTTTTCTAATATGCGTCGCTTGGTGCAGGATTTTGTGAAGGCCTGCGTCGTTTGTCAGCAATACAAATCTGACCACCTCAGGCCGGCTGGGTTGCTACAACTGCTGCCTATACCGGCTGCCGTATGGGCCGACATCGGCATCGACTTCATCGAGGCGCTGCCTAGGGTGCAAGGCAAGACAGTCATCCTCTCCATTGTGGATCGCTTCAGCAAGTACTGTCACTTCATCCCATTAGCGCACCCCTACACCGTCGAGTCTGTCGTGAACGCCTTCTTCGGCGACATTGTTCGCCTCCATGGTGTACCGCAATCCATTGTCTCGGATTGCGACCCAGTTTTTACTTCGGCATTCTGGCAAGAGCTCATGTGACTCACAGGGACGAAGCTTTTCATGTCGTCTGCCTTCCATTCGCAAACGGATGGCCAGACCGAGGCCGCCAACTAGGTCATCATCATGTACTTGCGGTGCTTCACCGGTGACCGCCCCCAACAGTGGCTACGATGGTTGCCATGGGCGGAGTACACCTACAACACGGCCTATCAGTCATCGCTCCACGACACCCCATTTCAGGTGGTCTATGGCCGGGATCCCCCAACCATCCGCTCCTATGAGGCCGGCAAGACACGCGTCGCAACAGTAGCCCAAGAGATGGAGGAACGCGTAGCTTTCCTTGAGGACATCCGCTACCGCCTAGAACAAGCTCAGGCGGTCCAGAAGCACGTCTACGACCAGCACCACCGGCCAGTCACCTTCCAGATCGGTGATTGGGCTCTTCTTCGCCTTCGGCAATGGGCGGCAGCATCACTACCACGTTCAGCAACAGGAAAGCTCAAGCCTCGATATGTCGGTCTGTACCAGGTGACGAAAATCATCAACGAGGTGGCCGTATGACTATAGTTGCCCCCCGACGCGCGCCTTCATGATGTGTTCCATGTCGGCGTCCTCAAGAAGTTCATCGGCGCCCCACCGGCAAGTCCGCCGCTGCTTCCTCCGCTTCTTCATGGAGCCGTGGTGCCCACCCCGGCCAAAGTTACTCAAGCAAGGTTGGTCAGGGGTGTCCGCTAGGTGCTCGTGGAGTGGCAAGGAGAGCCACCTGCTTTAGCCACATGGGAGGACCTGGACGACTTCCGTGCAAGATTCCCTTCTTTTCAGCTCGAGGATGAGCTGGATTTCGAGGCGGGGAGAGATGTCATGTGGCGGCGCACGTATAAGAGTCGCCGTGACGCGCGTTGTGCCACGGAGCACGCCGTGCGTGCGCTAGATGGAGCCGCCAGGGGCGATTAGGAAGGGATAAGGCTGATTAAGAGATTAATTCAGTTAATGAGATTTTGTTAGTTAAGAGATTAGATTGGATTTTGTTAGTTAAGAGATTAGATTGGATTTTGTTAGGGCTGGGGTCTATATATACCCATGTAGCTCTATCTTTTGGAATCAAGCAAGAATTATATTTCCAATCTACCTCCTCTCTCTCAAGCCTGCGGTTGAGGATTTACCTTGCCGGAGAAGACAACGGAATGCGACTACGAATTACGTAGCCGTGGTCCGGCGAGTCAGGGGCCCGACGCCCTTGACATCCTCATCCACTAAACCAAACACAATCTTAATTATCAAGAGAAGCCCTTCGAATGCTCTAAAATCAACATAATTCCGCTCCCACTCTCCAAGTGTCCTGTTCCAGAAAGGGGGTACTTGTTTATCAAGCTCTCAACATAATTCCGAACTACTACCACTATCTTTTATATAACTCATAAGAAGTACCCTGCAAAGCTAAAGACAACACATACATTAAAATCTCGACCTATTCGGAATGGGCCGGGAGTTTTGGTTTCCAAACTGGCCCTTGATGGTTTATTTGTGAAGCCCAAATCCATCGGGATTTCAGCCTAATTCGAGTCTGTTCGGTTAGGAGGAGATTAAAGAGGATTGAAAGGGATTGAGAGGATTGTAGTATAAATATCCTTCAATCCCCCCTCAATCCCCTTTCTCAAGGGGATTAACCGAACAAGCCCTTTTAGGCCCTGTTTGGTTGGGCCGGGAATGGGGAGGTTTGGGCCGAATTCCACAGGGGTCATCCCGGCCCGGTAAAATTCCCAGCCCATGAAAAATTGTATGTTCGATTAACGTCCAGGGGGATTGTAACCTGGCTCACTTTTCTCTTTTTTCCCATCCTAGTTCGGGATTCCACCCTCTAGGGTTGGGGAGTGGATTGAATCCCCTACTTGCGAGCGATGCGACACCAGGCGACGGTGCGATGGCGCTCCTCCACCGCCTTCCTCGGTGAGCACTGTTCTCCTCCCCCACTTCCCCTGGCTCCCCTCTCTCTCTGTCCACCGGCGCGGCAGTAGGGCTCGTCTCCATGGCCCGGCTGCTCTTGTCCCCGGCGTGGAGGCGACGCGGCGAGGGCTCGTCGGAGGGCTCCCTTTTTCTGCTAAAGCGCAAGTGCCTTTTGCTCCCTTTGTTTCACAACTCTCTGCTGCAATCAATCGGCTATTCAGCTGTCTGTTGGTGGTTTTTTTAGCAGCAGCCAGGCTCACACAATTCAGTTCATCGCCCTTGTCCTGTAACAACAAAATTGATATAACATGTGATGTGTTCTTGCTCATGTAGAACAGTACTTCTATTAATTCCATGTTACTACCTATATATTAATTCCATGTTAACATGACTTCTAGCATACTAGTTATAAATAAAATAATAACTACTAGAATAATTCTTATGATTTTGTTGCATGCTTACTTTTAATGGTTATCAGATAGAGCATGGACAATGCCATTTTTCTTGTGTAGTAGTATTACAAGGTTGTCCTTGCATTTGCATCTTCATACCTGCCGGATAAAATTTAGTATATGTGGTCAAGTTGTGCTTCCTTTTGTTTATTCTGTATGTATACCTGAAGATAGCAAATCACATATGATGGGCTCTTTTGTTTGTGGATACTTGAAGATGTTTCTTTAGTAATAAGAATATCTGCTTGACAGCTTGAGTAGCAAATAAGCAATGTGTCAGAAATATTCCTTCAGATAATTAGGAGTGGTTCTGGTTTGTTTATCAGATGTTTATCACTTAATTGAAAATAATGCAAATTTTGTGTAAAAACGTTGAAGTTGACAAGTGCTGCAATAAGTCCATCGACCCTGCTTTGTTTCTGGAGTATGAATTTATTCCTTCAGAAATATTTCAGTTTTGTTTCTAGAGTAGGAATTGGAAATTTGGATTATTAAGCTTACTTATTAGATGTTTACTGCATAGTTGAAAAGAGTGCATTTTTTGTCTAGAGTTTGCTGAGGACTCAGTAAATGCTTTGGTCCTGTTCATTGTTGTATGAACTATTTCATATTGATTTGGTCTTGCTAGATATTTTGGATGCATGTTCATTGTTTCCCTGTTTATCTGTCTGGAACATATGAATTTATTCCACATTTTTGTTGATTTCTGAGAGTGGAAAGCAATTGTCATCCTTTGAGACGTTTATTAGCATTGTCTAGATTTCTGCATTATGACATGCTTTGAACTGGCTCAAGAAGATAGAGCTTGTATTTTCAGCATTTTGTAGTGTCATGTCCGGATCTAGAAAAACATCAAATATGGTAATTTATACTTTTAATCATTTGCAACAAACCTTATTTACTGTTCTTTCTTTTATGCAATCAACCTGTTGAAAGTTTTCAAGTTTTTCTGGTAGTCATATAGTTATGTTACTTGATACTTAGAATACACTCATTTAGAAGAAAAATGAAGCGAAGAATACAGTCATTCAGAAAAAAAAATGCAGTGGGTTCTCTAGATCATGACAATGTGTTTCAGTTCTACATGTACTGAGGTTTTGCTTTTTTATGTTTCAGGAAATGGGGCTACTAAAGATTAAGCATGGTTTGCTACAAGTTTCAGAGACACTAGACTTTCTTCATAACAATGCCCATCTTGCCCATCAATCCGTATCACCTTAGGTTGCAATGCAACACATTTCTTCAACTTGTAGTGTCACGACTGTTTCCTGTTATTGATGCGCTTTGAAATGCATCCATTACGATCTCTTTTTTGTTTTACTCCATGTACATGTACTTGACATGACCAAAGTTGGCCATGCTTTTGTCATTAATTACTTTATGATTTTATTGTGTGATTAATTTTATCTTTGTCGTATAACATTTTATTAATCACTTTAAAACATTTTATTGTGTGATCAATTTGTTTCAATATGATGGTTAGATGTTATAAACCCCAAAGAGATTTAATCCCAGTCAAAAGAACACATAATTAAAGAGAGTGATTTAATCTCCAAGGGAAATTAATCTAGGAGAGGGATTAAGTGACATGAGAGAAATCCACTCCAATCTCCCCTCAATCCCTTCCAATCCCCTTCAATCCCCATCTAACCGAATAGACCCTAAGCCCCTTCACCTTGGGATTAAACGAACAGCCCCTTAGGGATATTTTGGTCCAAGGCTTTGATTCTCTGCTGGGCCATGGTGATTATTTGAATGTCAGATGGGCTTAAATTTCCTTAGGTCTCTCGTGCCCTAGAAAAAACGCCTCGGAATGCCTGGTTTTTGCTCCACTCGCTACTTTGGCATCGTCACCACTAGATCCAGCCACTGCCACCGCCCAGCGTCTAACAGGCCATCCAACGCCCAACGACTGTTGCCTAGCCTTATCGCAGCCCTGCTCTGCCCGTCGCTAGCGCCGCTCGATCCATCGCTGGTGGCCCCATCCTCAAGGACTTTTCCGATGCCTACCACTGCTTGATCCAGCCACCTCCATCGTGGATCCACTTACTTGCACTTGATTCCTAGGTTTAATTTCTCCTCGCTGTCACACCGTCATCGCTGATGTGCTCTTCATCAAACTTGCCCTGATCTTCGAGACAACTTGAGCTCTAGTCATGCAGCGAGTTTGAGCATTTCTCTGCTGTTTTTTTTGTTTTTTATTCAATGTGAATTGAATCAATTCGATTCTTGCTCTTTCTTATAGAAATCATTTTCCCTCGATGGTGATGAATAAAATGAAGATGCTTATCTTCTTGTAAATCACTAGATTTATCTATTGTACAAATAAAAAAAGTGTGTGTATGCAGGCTTTGTTTGGAGGAGAAACTTTGAATGACTTCCTGTTTTGTCTATACATGTCTGATGTTATTAGTGTTTCTTGCAGCATATATCATGGGAATCCATAAAAGATTTATAAAGTTTAGAAGTAGCTCATCGTATATGAAATGCATTGCTAGTGTCGGTAAATTTTTCTATTGCTTATCATCAGTAGTACCTTCCCAATAAGTATTGTAGCCATGATGATAACACATTTGATCTTGTCCTGAGCCAAATTCTGAATTAGTATCGAACCAAGTTATTTTACTCTGATTTATTCTTATTTTTGAGGACTTTTTGAATGGCTAGGACATGTATTCTCCCAAACAGGGACCGGAATTTTCTCTCCTCACGGGATATATAACCCTACTAGAAGAGGATGTCATGTGCATATAAAAAATCCTCACCGGAATCAATTCCATGTGGTTTTTCTTCCTTCACCACCAAACAATCCCTGGAGCTCTTCTCCGTCTCCGCGTACTCCACCGAGAACGGCTGAGAGTGAACAAAACTGCTTATAACTTCAAATATATGATTTAAAATTCAAATATGAAATTAAAAAGGAAAAAATCCTAAAAATAGTAGATAAATAATATGATTTATGGTGAAATTAGTTTTCAAAAATACTAAACTATCACAAAGTTATGAACGGGACAAGATAAATAAAAATACAAAATACAAAAATAATTCATTTTTTGATCTTCTTCCCTTATTATTGTTTGATTATTTAGAAGCAAGTTTTTTGGATTAATGTTATATGTTTGATCAGATAAAATATCATATTTGATGAGTATAAAACAAACACTCTTATTTTACATGACTTATAACTAATGTCTACAAATTAATACAACATTGCTTATAACTAATGGAGCCAACAATGATAACTTAAAAATACTTGAATCATCAATTAACTATGTTATTTTATAATTTAGTATAAACTTATAAAATTTGTGATATTGTATGTTTTCTATTTATCTTAAAAATAATTTTCTATGATTTTACAATTTTTATTTTTTTAAAAAATTATTTAACTAGTGCTACGGTAAACGAGACCGATAACACATTTACCGCGTCCGGTACTGTAGTTACCAAGACAGTATCAAATCAGCGGTAACCAAAGTGCGTAATGTGGTAATCAAATTTGAAACTGTTTCGTGAGCCGATATGAATTTAGATTTTGAAAATACAAAATGTGATCAAATTTTTTAGTAACCGTTCGATTACCGGTAACCGCTATCTGAAGCCAGAATCGGACAGGGAAGGGATAATGGCCGGGACGGAAGGAAATGGAGAAGTGGGACAGAGAGTAAGAGGAATACTCGTGGGTGTTTGGAGGATGATGCGGCGGCCGGCCATCGCCGGAGACGAGCAGGAATCGCCGGAAGTTGGGTAGTGGAGCTCGTGATGGAAGGGATAGCAAAGTGAGGGGGTTATTGGTAAAAGTGAATGGCTGAAAATAGAAGTTGGATTGTAACAAATATCACGCAATTTTTAAAATAGGTTTGATTTTTTATAAGTTAAAATTCTGTAACTTTTATTAATTTATAAAAATATATATTAACAACTAAAATATCAAATTAATTTTATTAAATCCACCATAAAATATGTCTTAATATAGTATTTATTACATATTATAAATGTTATTTTCAAAAATTTGTCAAAGTTAGAGAAATTTAACATAAAAAGTAAACGAAGGTTTATGCATATATTTTTACATACTTTCTGTTGTTCATGTTTCAAAGAGTGACAAATTGCTGAGGTTATTTCATTTTGTTGTCATTTCAAACATCCACAAGGGACACAAAATACACATATTTTTCTAATTATGTTTCATAGTAAGTATTAAATATAATAATTGAACTGTAATATTCAACGGAACCCATTATCAGCATTTCAACATATTTGTAAAAGTTCTCAACAAGAACCTCTACTACATGGCCATCTTCAATTTGAGAAGTCATGTCAGAATTTTATCATGTTTTACGCTTTCAAATTTTTACACAGCCAAACATAACTTGTCTTCCCATTTTTCCTCAATGTACTCATTTAGCCAATAGACTCAACAATTAAATAAAGGAGGAAAAAAATAAAAGCTAATGGCGTTTTTTTCTCATATACAACAATTTCTAGAAAAAAGCCCGTGAACAATCATGCTATCTGTGTCAAGGACCTTATGGTCCAAGACAGCACTGCCTTTGCTACGAAGATCGTAGCTCCGGCGAGTGGTGGCACCAAGAGTAGCTCTTGGTTGCCCAATGGTGACCAGATAATGGAGTTAGAGGAAGAAGGAGAAAGAAAGGTAGAGATTGGAGAATTTGTTCTTTGTTGCCTCCAGTCTGAACATTACATCCCTTCTTATAGCCAAGCCACTAGCTCTCTTCTCCTAACAGAATTCCTAACAACCATCTGCTAACAGAATTCCTAACAACCTCTTTAGCTTGTCACGTAAGCTTGACAGCCTATAGTGTATTCTAGAAGCTATCTACTGTCTATGTGTGGGAACGGCGTTGATAATGCCTTCCCCACATGACATCTCTCCCTCCCTCGATGAGCAGCTCGTCCTCGAGCTGATAATCTAGATAGCGGTCCATAAAGTTGTCGGCGTCCTCCCAAGTCACGGATGATTCTCCCTTCCAGTGCACCAACAGGTGGCGAACACCTCTGGCCAACCGAGAGCAAAGAACATGTTCCGGCTCAGGCACCACCGCACTATGGTGAATATGCGGAAGGGGTGGTGGAGCTGCTGGTGGCATGCCTATGAACTTCTTTAGGAGTCCCACATGGAAAACGTCATGAAGACGAGCTCGGGGAGAAAACTCCAACTGATAGGCAACAGAATTGATGACAGCCAAAATACAGAATGGGCCATAGAAGCGAGGTTGATGCTGATGCCTAAAGGGTGGATACAGATCAGTGGTGCAAACGAAGCCATACCCAATCCTCCACTGAGAACTGAACATCTCGGTGTAGTTTGTCGTAGTGATGCTTGTAGATGGCTTGCGCTTGCTCAAGACGTAGCCGGACGTCAGCCAGGAAGTCATCCCGTTCGGCCATATTTTAGCGACTGCTGCCAAACGTGTCTCCCCTGGCTCATAGGAACGGATGGACGGATGGACGGAGGCTCGCGACCATAGGCCACCATGAACGGAGTATCATGAAGTCCTGATTGGTAAGCAGTATTGTAGACATATTCTGCCCACGGAAGCCAACGTAGCCACTATCGTGGGTGATCTCCCGTGAAACAGCGAAGATACATGGTAATAACCTTATTAGCTGCCTCCGTTTGCCCATCAGATTGCGGGTGAAAAGCTGATGACATGTGTAATTTGGTGCCCATGAGTCGCATCAATTCCCGCCAAAAGATGGAGTTGAATGTAGGACCGAAAGTAGCGACCAGAGGGGGGGTGAATGGACGCCTAAAAATTTCTTGATAATCTATAACTTAATCCCAACACCTAACCAAACTTAACTAGACAAATAATTTTAGCAAAGCAAATTACTGGAATTAAAGTTATCTAGACTAAAAATAACTGGTGTCCCAATTAAAATTATATTAAATATAAACTAAATAGAAATACTGCAGTAAATAAAATTGGTATTAGAAATATTTAATGACGTAATGAAAAACACTGAATCTCTTAATAAAATATTCGGATTGCAATCTAAAAATAAAATACTAATTAACTGAATAAAATATGGATCATCCAAAAATTAATTCAGAAATAAATCAAAAATATTTTAGGTAAAGATTAGAATTAAAAATACTACTGCGAATAATAAACTTTTCTTTACTTTTTATATAAGCAGATTAAACAGATATATAAATAAAAACATGCGATTACTAAAAATATTTTGGAAGATTAAATTAACCACGAAATTTGTAAAACTATTTTTAGCTAATTAAAAATAGATAAATATTGGTTTTAACTAAACAACTAAAATACAGGGGATTAAAAACTTACCTGCGTCTTCTCTGTTGACACGCCGCGCGCCATCTGCTGCTGGAAAAAACGTTCACCGAACATCGCGCCATGCAGCCCGAACCCTACTGCGGAAAAATAGCTAATCTCTGGCCGATGCGTTATGCCGGCTCTGCCTTGGTTGCCGCGCCCAAGCTGCCCTCCCGGAGAAGCTGATGCGGCGGGAAAAAGAAGCCAGCACGCCGTGAGAGCTGCCGGTGCTTCCACGCATGGCAGGGGTCTACAACTAGCCTTGTGCACTAGCTATGTGCTACACCACACAAAAACTTGCATGCGTTTCTCAGTTGCTGCAGAAAAGAACAACGAAGTCCACGCCTACCAAAAAATACAGCACACTCCGTCCAGAGAAGTAGACAAAATAGCGCACGCAAGCAGCCAAGCCCCTAGTGCTCCGTGCGCCAGGAAATAAACGAAGAAACTCACTTCGGCGAAAACGGAACAGTGGTGGCGGCGACGAAATAGCAGATGAAAATCTCCGGTGAAAATAATTGGACTATATAATGATCTGATTCTAAAATAAATTCCGAAAATTACTAAAATATTCTTAGAAAAATCACAAAACTTAAATAAAAATATTCTAAACTTAAAAACTAAATATTAATATCTAAAAACGAATTAAACATAGATTGTCAGTTTTGCGCTGAAACTGACAAAGCGTCCACCGTCTTCGCACCGGGTACCTGGATTGGGCCGACCCGACCCCGCAGCTTCCTCAGCCCGGCAATCGCTCGCCGCCCGTGTACCTGAGTCAAACCTAGTCAACAGACCAGTGGATCATCTGTCGCTCCTAGCCATGTACCCGGATTGGGCCAGCCCGACTCCGCGGCTCCTCTGCCCGGTCGTCGCTCACTGCCCGTGTACCTGAGTCACATGCGCCTCAGACTCGGCAGGTCTCCATCTCTCCTTTCCTTTGACTTCCATTGACAATCACTCATCACATCTGGAATATCAAAACCATATTCTTCAACATGGTTTCTCAATACAGGATCTCGGTCCGGAACAATGGACTGGGGCACTCCATGGAGCCGAACGATCTCAACGAAAAATGCATGAGCCACAGACTCCGCCGTATATGGATGGCCCAAGGAAATAAAATGGCAATACTTGCTGAATCGATCAACCACCGTAAGAATTATTGACTTCCCGCCCACACGTGGTAATGCCTCCATGAAATCAAGTCCAATGTCTGACCATACAGCCGTAGGTACTGGTAAGGGCAACAGAAGCCCTGCCGGGTGAAGATGATCAATTTTGTAGCGTTGGTAGGTAGCACACGCGCG
The DNA here is from genome assembly GCA_019279435.1 of Zizania palustris. Classification (NCBI taxonomy): domain Eukaryota; kingdom Viridiplantae; phylum Streptophyta; class Magnoliopsida; order Poales; family Poaceae; genus Zizania; species Zizania palustris. Next base: position 39,219,224 of record JAAALK010000080.1, on the reverse strand, counting down.
TACAAAATCCTGGACTGCACACGCAGTCGATGCAAAGTGCGTTGGACACCCTCATGGCCGTTGTCATGAATAGCCGCAATAAGCTCATGCAGAAGCGGTGACTCGGGTGGGACGTAAAGCCTACCCTGAAATGCCACCAGACCATCCAGAAGATACCATGGAGCAAGACGATGCCCTGCTGTAATCTCATCTTTAAGGGCCACCAAACAGGGATCAGTGTCGTGAGCTTGGCGGAGTCGATTTGTTGGACCGGAAATGGCGACCAGAGAGGGGGGGGTGAATCGGAACAGGCTTCGAACACCAACCTTCGAAGGTGTGGTTCGGAGGTAAATGACAGCTCCGAACACAGGCTTCGCAAGGAGTAAAAGTCCGAAGCCAAGCAGACTTCGCTCCACCAACAACCCCAAAAACAACTCTGCTAAGTCAGTGCAGGCTCCGCACACAGGGTGCTTCGAGCAGGCTTCGCACTTCACCCTTCGCAAGAGTGGACTACCCTCTGAGGACTTTGACCTAATACTTAGCGACAGCAACTGGTGCTGGGCTTCGTACTGCACAGGTCTAAACGCACACTAAACAGACTTCGCTAAGGGTTCAGACACGAGAAGCAAGACGGGCTTCGAACAGGGCTTCGCTAGTAAGCAGCGAGGTCTAGCCTCCTGTTACACAGAGCGAACGCACACTGAAAAGCACACTTCGCACAAAAACACACTTCGCCTAGACAGGCTTCGGTGCACTACAACTAGCGAGGTATGCAAACAAGTTCAAGCAGAAAGACAACACAGAAGCAGGGCTTCGCCGCTTGAACAAGGAACACAATAAAATTGATCTCACTAGATGAATACAGAGTGGAGGCTAGTACAAGAGCTCAACAGTAACTGCTCAAAGTGTTAAATGTTACCTACCCAACCCCCATATTTATAGCCCACAATTCACCCAAGTGAAATGACTACTTTACCCCTAGGGTTTACACCAGTTTTGTCTCTACAGAACAGAGGGGTACAAAAGGTAGTCTAACTTTATTTGGAGGCTTCTCTGTCAGCTTTGCAGAGGGGACAGCGTCAGCTTTTTGCAGAGCAGACAGTGTCAGCCTTTGCAGTCTTTGACCTTTCTGAAGCCCCCCTTCGCACGCGAGGGGTGCGGTAGCTTCGGTGAGAAGCCTTGAGCCTGACGGCCTTCGCTTCACCGAAGTAAGCCTTCGATACAGTGACGGTTTCGAGCCGAAGTCGTCAAAGCCCTTGGGCCTTCGCACCACCACTTCCGGAGTGGACCACCACGGCTTCGCAGCTACTCCCAGCTCGAACTCTGTTAGTCCGTGTACCGAAGCCATGCATGGCCGAAGCACCACAAGTCAACCTCGATCCGGAGCTAGCCTCGCTCCGAAGCCTGCGTCACTCCGAAGCCCCACCTTCGGAGTACCACCCTTCGAAGTCCCTCCTTCGTCCAAGGCCTCCGCATGAAGCATTCCATGAGCACTTCGTCGCAGTGTCTCTCCCCGAGCACACTCCTCGACGAGCCTCACCAGGACCATGCCTTCGATGCACCTCGACTTCTGAGACCTTCGTCGGGCACCTTCGAATGTCTCACTCCGGAGCACACTTCGAACGCCTTGCCTCCGCAGAGGACTTGATCCACCATACTCCGAAGTCACTCCATTCGGAGTACCTTCGAAGTGCCTCACCTCCGAGGACTTTGTCTCGGAGTACCTTCACTCGGAGCCACGCTCCGCACTTACTGCCTTCTCCTGGTGCACCTCGACCCGAGGACCGACCCAGACCCCTTCGCAGCCACCGTGACGGAGCTCCCCGCTCCCCTGGCATCAAGCCTCCCGCGTGACCCAGGTTCACCTGCTACGAACCATCCGTCGCTTCCGAAGTCCCCTACGCACCACAGACAAACAGACAAGTGTATCCAGTACTCCGAAGACCTCTCCGGGTTAGCAACCTTCGGCACACACTCCGGTGTACCGCCCAAATTACCGAGACCTTTGGTACAAACCCAGTCATCGTGTACTGTCGGACCCCTCCGACAGGCACACTCCGCTGCAACAGCTGCAGCAACCCAGTCACCTAACCCTTCGGTGAAACCACCTCCGAACACCTTCGGAGGTCCAACCTCCGAACCCCCTTTGGAGGTACCCCTTCGAACCAGAGGTTAAAAGCCTGTCAATCACTCATCACAAACACCGAAACCAACCCTTGGTTTCTCAATCTCCCCCTTGATGAGTGCATTGACAACCAAATTCAAGTTCAAGAAAATTTAAAGACTTTCAGCACACAAGTGACCATAAAAACTCAGAAACGAGCCAAATCATGTCACTTGACAAAAGAATTTTCCTCCCCCTTTTTAAGAGTAAAAGCCCCTTCAGCAAATCTCCCCTTTTTTCAAGATAAAAACTCCCCCTGAGTTAATTTAATTGTACCCTTTCTGCAACAGAGAACTCAAATTTCTCCCCCTTTGGCAATGCAAGCATCAAGGAGCATTCAAAAGATGCATTGCTTGGAAATGAGCAGAATTGCAAAGACATATAAAGCAAAAATATGCCAACAGTAATACCAATGATCATGGGCTCAGCTCAATTTAACATTTTCTAAAAACATGATGACAGGATGTGATTTTATCATTTTTGAAATAAAAGCATCACCACTCAGTCAAGATAACTAGACAAGTAAAAGCCGAGACTGCGTAAAGCTAGTCAATTTCTACTCTAGACAGACAAGTCCAGTTCAAGTGGAGCAGTGACAAGCAAACTTGATGATCAATGAATTTTGTTTTTCTTTTCTTAGTGTCAGGGGTTATTTGTTTGTCCACCTTATACTTTCCAATCAGGCCAAGCCTAGGCATGAAAACCATCAGAAGCTTAAAGCAATGATTTTGGCATACACTACACTATTCCAGTTCAGACCAATGTGCAATGGTAAGCAGTCTAGAATAGAGCAGTGCGACAAACAAATCCACCTGGATCTTTTAACTTTGAAGCATGCAAATCATGGAGTTTTGATTTTGATTTAAATGAATAAACATTTTATGAATATCCATGCATATGTAGAACAATTTTTCAAGTTGCAATTTTTAGCATCCAGAGAAAAGTGTCTTGCTATCAAGCAGATAAAAGATAGCTAAAGCAGTCCTGCCTAATCATGCTAGATTCAAGACTAAGCAGTGAGCACGATTTGATTTTGGAAAGAAAACATCATGCACATGAATGTTTCAGATATATTAAATAGAGCTGAGCTGACACAATTTCATGAATTATAATCAGGCATAAGTGCAAGAGATGTAAATGCAATTTCACACACAGTGAGCATATGCACGACAATTAAAGACAGCTCCCCCTCACAAAATGCCGTAAGGGTGACAAACACCAAGTTCCCCACGCAAGTAGGCAAAACGAGAAGCATCGAGGGGTTTTGTGAAAATATCGGCTAGCTGGTGTTGGGTATCAACATATTGAAGTTCAATATCACCCTTCTCATTGTGATCTCTGAGAAAATGATACCGCACATCAATGTGTTTGGTTCGGGAGTGCTGAACCGGGTTATTTGAAAATACAAATAGCACTAGTGTTATCACAGAAACGTGGAACACTCTTATAATCTAACCCAAAATCCCGCAAAGTAGAAACCATCCACAAAATCTGAGAGCAACAGCTAGCTGCAACAACATATTCGGCCTCAGCTGTCGATTGTGCAACACTAGACTATTTGCGGAAAGACCAGCAAACCAGAGAAGTACCCAGAAAATGACAAGTACCAGAGGTACTCTTCCTATCAATCCTACACCCAGCAAAATCCGCATTGGAATAACCTCGAAGACATAAAGAAGAAGATGCTGAATACCATATGCCAAATTCGAGGGTATGTTTGAGATACCTGAGTATGCGTTTTACCGCTTGGTGATGCGAAGCTCGTGGTGAAGCCTGAAAACGAGCGCACAGACACACCGCGAAGTGTATGTCCGGCCTCGTAGCAGTCAAGTAGAGGAGGGACCCGATCATGCTTCGGAACTCCTTCTGATCTACGGCTTCTCCATCTTCGTCCGGATCCAACGCTACAGATGTAGCCATTAGAGTGGCGAGGGGCTTCGCATCAGCCATGTCAAACTTCTTGAGCAGGTCCTTGGTGTACTTCGTCTGATGGACGAAAGTACCTTGTTTGCTTTGCTTGATTTGCAAACCAAGGAAAAAGGTGAGTTCACCCATCATGAACATTTCAAATTCCTTGCTCATGGTATCTGCAAACTCGGCAACCAAAGCATGAGAAGAGCCACCAAAGATGATATCATCCACATAAATCTGAACCAGGAGGAAATCTTTGCCATGCTTGAGAGTAAACAGTGTTTTATCAACAGAGCACATCAAATACCCCCGCTCAAGCAGAAAAGACTTAAGTCTATCATACCAAGCCCGAGGGGCCTGCTTGAGTCCATAAAGAGCCTTATGAAGTTTAAGGACTTTATGTGGGTACTTGGGGTTTTCAAAACCAGGGGTTGTTTTACATAAACATCTTCACCTATGAAGCCATTAAGAAAAGCACTTTTGACATCCATTTGATAGAATTTGAGTCCCCGGGATGTCGCAAAGGCAAGCAAAATCCTAATGGCCTCAAGGCGAGCAACAGGTGCAAAAGTTTCAGTAAAATCAATCCCTTCTAGTTGAGAATAACCCTGAGCTACAAGTCTAGCCTTGTTTCTAACTATTGTTCCATCCTCCCCTTGTTTGTTTTTGAAAATCCATTTTGTTCCAATGAAATGAACATTTGGTGGAGGATCAACTAAAGTCCAGACTTGGTTTCTCTCAAAATTTTCAAGTTCCTCATGCATGGCATTGATCCAACTAGAATCAGAAAGTGCATGACTAACATCTAAAGGCTTGAAAGAAGCAACAAAAGCGGAATCAATGAAATGAGCATGAGAACGTGTTACCCTTTGATCAAGCTCACCAATAATCTGCTCGGGAGGGTGCATCCTTTGAACATGATGTGGAGCCTCGCGGCGGGATGCAGTCTCCCCCTCAACTTGTGCATTGGAGTGGTCCAAGATGACCGATGTCGAGGTAATTGCTTCGGGACCTCGTGCCGAAGTGGTTGAAGCGGGGTCAGCTTCGGGGGTTGATGTTGAGGGTAGTAGGGGTTCATCCTCGAAATCTCCGGGATCTTCGTCTTCGAAGATGGTCTCACTACAACAAAACAGGCAACTTCCGTCGGCCAAAGCCGACGGAAGTTAGCCCTTTCCCGACGGAAGAAGCCAACTTCCGTCGGCAAAACGCTATCTTCCGTCGGCCTTTGGCCGACGGAAGCGCGGCGACGGAAGTTAGCTAACTTCCGTCGGCGGCCGACGGAAGTTAACTAACTTCCGTCGGCTTGACGTGGCCGACGGAAGTTAGCGCCGAACACTGCCACGTCACCAGGGGGGCTTTAACTTCCGTCGGCCAGGCTGGCCGACGGAAGTTAGGGGCAGCTAACTTCCGTCGGCTTTGACCATAGCCGACGAAAGTTAGCCTTTCTGCCCACGTGGCGGAAACCAGCTAACTTCCGTCGGCTATGGTCAAAGCCGACGGAAGTTACCTGGTATTTTTTTTATTTTTTCCTGGTTCCCCTACTCACACTCACATCCAACCACAATTTCACATACATTCACAATACACATCCAAATTCACATTTCACATCCAAAATCACATTCAAACTTCACATATAACATCCAAAACCACATCTCACATCCAAAATCACATCCACACTTCACACATCACATCCAAAATCACATAATATAACTGAATTCACATCCAAAGTCACAGTAAACATCTGAATTCACATATAACATCCAAACTCACATACAAATTCACAAAACACAGCGAGAGCCACATACAAAGTCATATTTGTCCATATACTCACTGATCGCCCACATTTGGGTCGTGGGCGCCGCCGCTGCCTCCTGCTTCGTTCACATTTGCCCCGGAGGCTCCATCCTGGCCAGGCGTACGGAAACACTGAAGAAATAGACAAAATTAGAAACGAACTCAACTACACTTCTAAACGCTAACTTAGGTATTTAGGAGGTACCTCAGGTGATGTAGGAGATAGTGGTGGTGGCGGGGGAGGTAGTGGTTGGAACATAGACATGTCAAATCCACTGTTTTGCTGGGCTAGTTGCTACACATGTTGTAATGTAATCAGTTAGTTCTAAACCTATTTCTGAATACTTTTGAACTGCAACACTCTAAAGTAAGCTTACTTGGATCATCGCATGTTGTTGTGCTAAGCAGGCGGTATAGTACTCTTGTTGTTTCCTGTTGTGCTCGTTTACCCGCCTCAATTCCTCCCTCATCCGAACCATCTCCGGGGTTTCTTCTGAGCGACGACGGCTGGAGCCAACTCCGACGGAGCTCTGCGACGACTGAGCTGACTTCTGAGCTCTCACCGCTCTCGAGTCAATAACTCCATTGAACATGGAGTACCTGCAACATTAACAGGGGTTAGTTACCATCACAATACCATACACAAAACATTAATAAAAACATTGTCTCACCGTCCATGGCTTTTGCCACCTCCGCTGGAGTACACGGCCATTTGGTCCACAGGTTCTCTCCGCCAATCATAGTTCTCTCCATGGAGTCGAACCATGTGTTCACCATACTGCGCCTGCAAAAAACATGTCCGATTAGCTAGACGCAGAAAAATGAAATTACGTGAACTCTTAATAACATCTCACCAAATGGTCCGTGGCTGTCTGGCTACACAAGACATCTGGCTGTGCCGGATCGCTTCCTTTGTGACCAGAGGTATACACCTCTATGTCACTTGGCACGTTGCCAGATTTAGCTTCCTGTGCATTAGAAATGAGTTAGTCGCATTACAATGTATCTATAGCTAGAGAGTGACAGATCGGTCTTACCAAGCGTTTAGCGTGGCGAATATGTCCGTCGGCACCATATCTGTGCTTCGGATCCGTCCCGCGGCATTGTCTTTTCTGCTCGGAAGTCTTCTTAAATGCGGCTGAAGACCAAATCTTGCAGAATTCAAAATAGGCGTCCTCGCGGTTTGCCAACCACGGAATCCTCACCTGAACAGAGATGCTATTTGTATTATATGACAACAAATCTCAACAATCGAAGAGGTAAAAAGTTAGAATTGTTTACCGAACGGTATTCTTCTTCAGTCAAATAGACTGACGATGAGCCCGTCGCCTTGCTCATTCGTTGCCCTAGCTTCTCCTTGTAGTAAGCATTGTTCGCTTGAATGCGGGCATACGAAATGGCGTCCTTCACCACCTTATGCGCATTGTTGTTGAAGACTACAAGCGCATGGTTATGGTGATTGCCGACTTCTGGCAAGCAAAAGCGTAACTGCAAAAATAATGATTAGTATAGTGTTGTAACTCGAAAATTCTAAAAGAAAATTGAAAAAACACTTGCATACCCAGAAGTCATGAGACACCGCCCCCTGAGCAGTTCCGTGTCGCCCGTCAGGAGCGAACCGGTACTGGTCCCATGTTTGGCATAGAACCCGCTCACCGGTCGGCATTGTCAGCATCCCTGGGTAGTGCAGACGGCACAGGTTACCCAATATCTGGTTAACCTGTCTGACCCTCGAAGTGCCGTCGAACCGAGAGTCAATCCAAGATCTAGAAATACATAATAAATAAAGTTAATTAGTTTAGTGAAAGAAATTTTTTGAAAACAAAAGCAAAACAACAGAAGAGTATTACACTTACCCGTCACCAACAGGCGTAATCTCGATCTTGGCTCCACCGGAAGAGACTACTGGTTGAGCGACCAAGTGACTCGTCCTGAAAGTTACCGAGGACCCGCCGGCAGCCTCAGCACCTTCCTCCTGACCCGCACCCTCCGGGAGATCCCCCTGCCCCGCACCGGCCTCTGGGTCATCCCCCTGCCCCACACCCTCTGGGTCATCCCTCTGTGCCGCACACTCTGGGACATCCCCCTCTTGCCCGCCACCCACCGGCCGATCATCCTCATGACCCGCACTCTCCAAGTGTTGTTCCTCCTACAAAACAGTATTGAAACAATTAGTAATAGTTTATAACTGGCATAAAAAACAATCTGAAAGTTACCTCCTCATCTAGTTGAAATGCAATAGGCCGACCAATTAATGTCGGATCTATGCATCTCAGGAGCTGCTCTTGACGACGTCTGTTTGAAGAAGAGGAACTACCCTGGAATAGGGTGTCCTCCTGACTCGTCGGTGTACTCGCCGGAGTACTCGCCGATGAACTCCCCAAGCGGAAGAGCTTCCTCGTGACAGTCTTCTTATTTTTCGACATCCTGTTCAAAATAAGCACAAACAAGCATTTATTAGTAAAGAAGGTTTGTACATATGAAAAAACATGTAATATGAAGTATATTGCATATCCATGTATCAAAACAATTACTTGTCAATTATCATCAAAATCAGGATCAATTTGTCCTTTTCTCCCCAAAGCACGCCATGTTACTTTTTTCTTCTTATGTTGGTGTTTCCTTTTCTCGGGAACTGCCACATCATTAGAATCGCCGAGAAAAGAATCTGTCGACGATTCTGACTCTACATTAAACGAAGTCGGCAATTCATCATCTTGATAAACCTCATCGACCTCTTCAACCTCCAATTGATAAGCGTCATCACTAGGGGTTTGTAGACGTTCCCGAGGATTCACTTTGTAGACTACCCACCAAGCACTTAGTTTTTCACATGGGTAGGGCATATAATACACCTGCTCGACTTGATGAGCAAGGACAAAATTGTCGCAACTAGATAATCGTTCCGCGTGTTTGACTTCAACCATCCCAAATTGGTTTTCACGAGTACCATGTTTAGGGTCGAACCAATCACAATCGAAGAAGACTACTTTAATCTCTTTATTCCCGGCAAATTTGTACTCGATTATATTTTTGATGATTCCATAATACATAGTTTCGTGTCCTTGTCCATCAACGACCCTTGTAACAACACCAGTATTAGTTGTTGCCGCTAGAGGTCGATATGCTTCAAATATAGTTGAACGGAAGCGGAAACCATTAACATCGTAGCGACCGTAACTTTTGGCACTAATACTCCCGTAAGAGAGCTGTCGCAAGTCTATATGTACATTGTCAGCGAGCACGCACTGCAAATCATAAGAGATTATAAGATAATTAACCCAGTAGAGTAAAATAATACGTGTCAGAAAAGGTAAGGATTTACATGTTCTCTGAACCAAGTGAGAAAACTAGGCCCGCCATTTACTCCTTCTCGACGCAATTTATCTAATTGCTTCTCCGTTGGTTGACGACCAGATGGCAAGTATTTCGAATCAAACATACTGTCAATGTAACGAATAGGTAAACAAACGGGTATAAAATTTGGAGGTAAAATATAAAACTAAAACGAATCACTTACGCGAAATATTGTTCCATCTCTTCCATATTTGAGTACATGTAGAGCAAGGCATTTGTTCGTTCTTCCTGAGTTACATAATATGTCGTGGAAACACCAACAGTTATGCCCTTCCACCCAAATATTTGGAGATCACTACAAGGATGGTCTTCATCCATATGGTACCGTGTAGCAGGTGTGTTGACATTGTGATGCTCAGCGAAGTATACACTAGTGAAGTATGCTATCTCTTTCAATTTAAATTCTTCTGCGATGCAACCTTCAACTCTGGCCTTATTACCAACCATCGCTCTAAGCTTCTTTAGGGACCTTTCAATATGATACATCCACCTATATTGCACAGGGCCACCTACCTTAGCTTCATATGGCAGATGAACCAGTAAATGTTGCATTGGATTGAAGAACCCTGGAGGGAATATTTTTTCCAGTTTACATAAAAGTACCGGGATCTCTTTCTCTAGCATCTCCATCATATCTTTCTTAATTTCTTTCGCACAAAGTTGTCTATAAAAATGGCTCAGCTCAGCTAACGCCTTCCACACATCATCATTCAGGTACCCACGAAACATTACAGGAAGGAGTCTTTCCATTATTATGTGGTAATCGTGACTTTTCAATCCATTTAATTTCCCTGTCTTCAAGTTCACAGCTCTTCTAAATCCTGCGGCGTAACCATCTGGGAATTTCAAATTTTTCAACCACCTCATTACTTGTTTTTTTCTTTAGGTTTTAAACAAAATGGGGCACGTGGCTTGCCACCACTATTCGTCAACTCAAGGGTTGGTCGATTACAAATCTCAGCTAAATCTCTTCTCGCCTTTACATTATCTTTTGTCCTGTCAGTAAAATCCATACATGTACTTATAATGCTTTCACCAACATTACGTTCCTGATGCATAACGTCAATGTTGTGCATCAGAATTAGTGATTTGACGTACGGCAGTTCCCATAAACCACATATGTGGGTCCAATTATGTTCGGTTCCGAATCCTACAAATCCATCCTCATTTTCATTAAGGACCAACTCATTCAGCATATCAGCGATTTCTGTACCATTTAAACGCCTTGGTGGTCCCTTTACAACAATGCTGTCCTTCTTGAAAGTGTTCCTCTGTAACCTAAATGGGTGATTCATGGGCAAAAAGCATCTATGGCAATCAAAGTAACAAATCTTTCCCCCGAAGTTCAGACGGAAACAATCTGTGTCCTTTGCACATATCGGGCATGTCAACCTTCCATGACAACTCCAACCAGAAAAAATACCGTATGCCGGAAAATCGTGGACCGACCACAGATACGCAACTCGAAGATTGAATTTTTGTTTCTGGTCATAGTCATATGCTTCAACTCCTTTCCACAATTGTTTCAACTCTTCAATTAAGGGCTTCAACATCACGTTTAGTCGTGTTCCAGGATGATCTGGACCGGGTATAATGAGACACAGGAACATAAATTCATATTTCATACAAAATGAAGGTGGAAGGTTGTATGGAATAGCAAACACGGGCCAACAAGAGTACGACGATGCCGTTACATTGAAAGGCGTGAATCCATCAGTTGCCAACCCGATGCGAACATTCCTTGCATCACTAGCAAAGTCTGCATCAAAATCATCTAGAGCCTTCCATGCCGCACCATCAGATGGGTGCACCATTACTTCATTATTCTCACGTACACCTTCTTTATGCCATCGCATATGTCTAGCGGTTTTCTTTGATAGAAACAATCGTTTCACCCGAGGTGTAAGAGGCATGTAACGAAGTTGCTTATGAGCAACCTCTGTCGTCACCTTCTCTCCGTCTTCATTTACGACCTCTACGAATCTCGGTTTACCACATTTTAAGCATTTCACCTCATTACTATGTTCTTTCCAGAACAGCATACAATTATCTCGGCACACATCAATCTTCTCATACTCCATACCGAGAGCAGAAAGCATTTTATTTGACTAATACATGTCTTTCGGCACCTTATGGTTCTTAGGAAGGATATCGCTGATCAGATTCAAGAGCTCCTTATAACAATTGTTTGAAAATGCAAACTTTGACTTAATAGCCATAATACGAGTCACGAAAGCGAGAACGCTTACGGTGGTGTGCTCATGCAATGGCTCTTCTGAAGCTCGAAGGATGTCGAAAAACTTTTGAACCTCCGGTGTTAGAGGATCCTCGGGGTTTGATTCAAACTCCGGTCGTATAGCATCAACCATCTCATCCATCCTATCGTCAGCAACGCTATCATCTTCTTCTTCCACTACTAATACCGTTTTTTCAAGGCCTGTCTCGCCGTGAAAAGACCAAACTTCATAACCTGGCACGAAACCATATTTGCAAATATGCAATGACAACGTCCTCTTGTCTTGCCAACGAGAATTTCTGCACTTCATGCATGGGCACCTCGCGCCAGTGTTTGTTGTCAAAGCGAATGCACGATCAACAAATTTCTCAGCGTTGATTACCCACTCCCTCGTGTGAGCTCCACTTTTCATCCAACCACTATACATCCACCGTCGGTCGTCCTCAGCCATTCTATATGCAAAACATTCATTCAATCAAGAAGATTCACGCACTGGCCGCTATAAAAAGGGCTCGCAACATACACACACCCTGGCCACCCCCCGCCTCCGCCTCCGGACAACGGAGGGGAAGCAGAGGCGGCCGGGCGGCTGGCGACGCAAGGGGAAGCAGAGCCCGCGGCGCAAGGGAACAGGGTTAACCGAAAGGCCTGTGCCACACCTTAGACACTACCACGGACCCTAGGCGCCCGCCCAGACACGCCTGATGGCGATCGCGATTCACCATGACATCCGGCGGTGACCGCCTGGACGTCTAGTCGGCGCAGGCGACGCCATGGCAACCATGGTCTATAGGAAAAGATAGGTCCTAAACCCACCCAAGAGTGACCGACAAAACGTGGTATTTATGACGAGCCATGAGTTCGAACGAAATTTCAGCAGCATAACCCCGCTGTTCTCCAATTGCACGCCTGATAGTGGTGCAATGGAGAACAACAAGGTTATGTTACTGAAATCCCATTCGGACTCATGACTCATCATAAAACCACGCTCTGTCGCCCACTCCGAGGCTGTCCAAAAAGGGACAATTCCGGACCTACACATCTCACACGCATGACACGTGTGAGACATGTTGGTCCGAAACGGGTGACGCATAAGTTTCGTTACACTATCTACGTTGTTGTCAAATAAAAAATTGCATACGAAAAGAAAAATATATAAGAAAGTATATATAGATATAATACTAATCACCCAATGAAATCATAAAAAAACTATAAATTAATAGAATAATATAATTAGAATCATATATACATAATATCACAACATATATTGCATATTAAAACAAAACATCACATATGAAACATATTTAAAAGCGTGAAACATACATAAAATCTCAATATTAATACATGACAAAATTCATATATGTAGCAAAAAATACCAAGAAGCAAGTCATACTAAAAAACATCTAAGAAACCTTTATAAAGAAAGATGCATACTACTATCATTCCACATTTCAATATATTGCAATCCAGTACAACGACAAAATTCAGAAATAAGTTAACTTTCAACTATACTAACAATATCATATCATGCACAAATTAAAAGCGAAAAAAATTAAAGCCGAAAAAAATTACTTAATCGTCGGGCGGCGACGAGTGGTGGGTGATGGTGTCCGGAGGCCGGCGGTGATCACAGTGGCACCACGCGACGGATGGCGATGGCCGAATTGGGGGCGGCGGTGGATCCTGAAAATTCACACATCTGATCATGCAAATTCAGAATTCCTAAAAATTATTCTAAATGACAACACTATTCCTTATCCGACCACATCCAATACAAAAAATATTTTAACTGCATATATACTTTCAGACTTCAAATTTCAGACACACAGATTGAATGGCCAGGCGGGCGCCCAACTCCACCAGGCGAGACTATAAATCTATTATTATGCTTTCCAACACCAATTTATTCATATGCTAAAGAAAATAGGTGACAACTCACAAAACAAAAGATGAACTAAAGCTTCTATTTACATATCACATTTCATCAATTAGTTCACATTCTGTCAATTTTGCACAATTAATAAAAAATGACAACTTCTATGACACAAAATTAGAAAGGATAGCAATTAATTCAGATCAACACTCACTATAGCATATCAACAATTTAACTCAGCATTTACTGTAGCAGTGTATCACAAACTGAGATTCCTATCCAGAGTGTTTAATCATCGAGACAAAATTTAACAAACCACAATATAGAAACCCTTACTATTGCGCGGACGGCGGCCGGGCGGGCGGCGGCCGGCCGGGCGGACGGGCGGCCGGGCGGGCGGGCGGGCGGCCGAGGCGGCGGCCGGGCGGACGGCGGCCGGGCGGGCGGCGGCCGGCCGGGCGGGGCGGCGGGCGGGCGGGCTGGCGGCCGAGGGCGGGCGGGCGGCGAAGCGGCGGCGGCGGGCGGGCGGCGGCCGAGGCGGCGAAGCGGCGGCGGCGGGGAACGGGCGGGAGTGCGCGCGTGTACAGGGAGTTAGGGCTCCCTGTACGCGCGCGCGGTTGGGTGAAAAGCCCCCTAACTTCCGTCGGCTTTAATGCTGGCCGACGGAAGTTAGGGGGATCCGGGCGGCCGCGGAAAAACCCCTGCTAACTTCCGTCGGCCACTGTCAGAAGCCGACGGAAGTTAAGTTAACTTCCGTCGGCTTGTGGAGGCCGACGGAAGTTATTTAACTTCCGTCGGCTTGCCCAAAAGCCGACGGAAGTTAACTTGGCCGACGAAAATGTTCTGTTTTGTTGTAGTGTCTGTTCCATGTCGTGTTCATTTGCCTGTTCAAAAGCAGAACTAACAGAGGGGGTTGATTCATCAAAAGTCACATCACATGACTCGATGACAGTGTTAGTTTCCAAATTATAAATACGATAGGAATGACCATGAGTAGTATAACCCAAAAAGATCCCGTCAGACGAACGCAACTCAAATTTATCCAAATTACCACGTTTTAGGATGAAGCAACGACAGCCAAAAACTCGAAGATGAGTGACCTTGGGCTGTCTCCCAAAACGTAGCTCATAAGATGTCAAGTTTAAAATTGAGCGCAAGAAGATTCGGTTTGAGATGTAACAAGCAGTGTTCATGGCCTCAGCCCAGAATTTTCTAGGAGTCCTATGCTCATCAAGCATCGTCCTAGCCATCTCAACCAAAGTGCGGTTCTTCCTCTCAACGACACCATTCTGTTGAGGAACCCGCGGAGCAGAGAATTGATGTTCTATGCCATGCTCCATGCAAAAGTCAACAAAGAGACTGTTCTTGAACTCAGTGTCATTATCACTTCGAATGAATTTTAATGCACCAGGGAGTTCAGTGAAAAGTCTCAAAGCCAAGCTCCGAAAGTATGAAAACACTTCATCCTTGCTGGCAAGAAAGAAGACCCAAGAGTAGCGAGAGAAATCATCGACAATAACTAATACATACCACTTGCCGCCTAAAGAACTAACCCGAGAAGGACCGACAGTGTCCATGTGGAGAAGTTTTCCAAGTTGTTCAGTCATCACTGTGGTGACTGGCGAATGTGAAGCGGCAATCATTTTTCCATGTCGACACGGAGCGCAAACTAAATTCTTCTCAAACTTGAGCTTGGGCAATCCTCGGATCAGACCCAGGGCGCTCAGACGAGCGAGCAACTCAAAACTCATATGCCCTAGTCTCCTATGCCACTTCCAAAGCTCAGAAGTCGAATGTGCAACAAGACAATGAGAAGAACCAGATGACTCTGAAAAATCAGCTCCAAAAACTCTCCCAACTCTAAAGATCTTACACACCACAACGCCATCAGAATTGATCACTTGCGAAGTATCGTGATGGAATCGCACTTCGAAGCCCTCATCAAGCAACTGAGATACAGACAGCAAATTGTATCCCAGGTTTTCAACCAAAGCAATATCTTTGAGAGTGAAATTCGAGTTAATTCTTACCACACCTTCACGTTTCACTCTACTCCTTCGATTGTTTCCGAAGGTGATATGTTCCCTTTGCTTGGTTGTGGTGAGGCTGGAGAACCATCCTGCATCTCTAGTCATGTGGCGCGAACAACCGGAGTCCATGATCCATGTGCCCTCCAAGCCTCGATCTGTCGCCTACACACGATAAGAATATTAGTCACCCTCCAAGCCTCGAACACCCCAAATTTTCAAAGCAATAAAAATATTATTAAATTCAATTTATTGGGATTTTTATTTCAGAAAATACCTTTAAATCCTTTTTATACCCTTTTTGAACTACAACATGGAGTAGATGACCAAATCAGGAGGTGAAACTTTTTGTATATGATCCTAAGACCAAAATATAATTTTGAGAATTTTTATAAATTTTTACCAGCCTTGGAAGTAGCCCTAATATTTTAACCCATTTTCTGGAATTATTTTTATTCAGAAAAGTATTAGAACAGTATTGGGCTCCCCTCCCTCCCTTCTCTCTCTCCCGGCCGGCCCAGCCCACTCCACCCGCGCCCCTCAGACTGACAACCCGGTCCCACCTGTCGGCGCCGAATCCCTCCCCTCGCGCGCGAACCCGACACCCCGGCCCCACCCGTCAGACGCCACCCTCGCCCGTTCGCGCTCGCTGGCTTGTGGCCCCTGCCTGTCAGACCCGTCTTCAACCCCGCGCCGTCGCCCCCAAATCCCGCCGGCCGACGACCCCGCCTCGGATCCGCCTCGCCGGTCCGTCCCCCATTAATTGGCCGCCATAACTCGGTCCCCCGCGCCACGCCGACCGTTTTCCCCTTTAATTCACCGCGTCATCGCCCCCGGATCGTCGCTACACGTGCATGGCCGAGCCATCGCCGGCGAGTAAAGGCCCTCTGGCCGGTTTCCTTGCATGCGACCCCCGCCGGTGACCCTATTTATACCCCTGGCCTTCGCCGCGTTCGACCCCCACGCCCATTCGCACTCAGACCGAACAGAACAACCACGATTCGCCGTTTAGCGCATTCTCTCTGGTTCGTCTCCGGCCACCACTCGCCGTCGCACCAGACCACCTCCGCCCGTGCCTTCGCCACCAACGTGACCGCGAGGACGACCCCGACCTCGGCCACCCCTCCGCCGACGTCGAACCCCGCCGGATCGCCGTCGCCGCCAAGGACCCGAACGCCTCCACCGCCCACGCTCGTCGCCGGCCTCACTCCGTCGACCCCGGACCACCGCAACGGTACCCTCTTGTTCCCCTCGGTGCCCCCTTTCCGTTTTTAGCCCTAGCTAGACTAGATAGCCTTCGACCTCACCGGAATCGCTCGCCGTTGTATCACCGGAGTCGGGGAAGAAGGGGTACTTTACCCCCCCGACACGCACTGTGCCGGATTTAATCCTGGCCGTGCGATCCAGATCCAACGCTCGGGTTAAATCATCTGTTCGGTTTAATCCTGGCCGTCGGATCTGAGTGAAGCGGTACGGTGCGATCTCGTGCGTCCATCTGTATTTAAAACCCGCATTAAATCCCGTGCGTCCACGTGGTACCGGTTCGAACGTTTTAATCCTGGCCGTCCATCACAACTTACGCGTCCCGCCTCGCCCTCGCGCGTCGGATCTGGATCCGACGGTCCAGATCGACCCGGCGCACGCGCACAGTGCGCGGGTTCACCGTGGGCCTGGCTCACCGTGGACCCGAGAGGTTTAAAATTTGAAAATAAAATTCCAGAAATGCTTTTAAACTTGTAAAATTCATATCTAATGCATTTGGACTCTAAAAATTGCCATTCCAATTTTAGAAAATTCATGAAATTATTCTCTACATGTTTATGCAATAAAAACAGTAGGTTTATTTGGACATTTTCATGTTTATTTAAATAAGTATTCAAATGCCCTTAGGATTTAAATGTGAATTTCAATATTTAAATTCCAAAAAAATTGTATAATTGTCCTTTACTGTTAAACACTAAAACCACTAGGTTTCCTATAAATCATTTGAACTAAATTGGTTAGAAAACTCAATGTAGGGTTATGCCCACTTAAAAACCCTTTTATGAAAAACAATGATTTATTTAGATTCACTTTAAATTAATGGAGGAATAAATTTCAGAACTTTAATATCTGAATTTATTTTATTCTTAATCAAACCAACTTTAACTTATATGCTTGCAATGTAATGTTATATGGTTTGATTGAATGTGGTACTCTTTTTATTTTACTTTATATTAAAAAGACTACGACGTCGCCGAGGAGCCGGAGTACTTCCCCGAAGTCCCTCCCTCTCCCTTTGCTGAACAAGGCAAGTCACCAAACAATTCTTTTGAGCATATTGAACCCATGTCTAAGTTGATTATCGCTAAAACACATAGGTTATGTATATGCATTAGTCAAATGAACCCTTACATTATATTTATTTAGGATCCCCCGACCTTGATGTGCAACCCAAGCCATGCTATCTCGCCTAACCTCCTTGTCACCATATGATCAATGATATTAGCTAGTGTCCAATGTATTGGCACGGCCGCTATAGGATAAAAATGAGTCGTAGCAAAATGGCTCTATTATATGATCCCCGTTGCTTCTTATCCTTGGAAATTCTGTTGGTGATGAGTCATGGTTGTGAGTGTATGCATGGTGGGTTCCGGGTGCAAGCTAGGGCATTGGTCAGTCGCACCCGGGGCACTATAAGGACCGGTCTGAGGGATCCGTTGCAATACACTTACGTACTAACCACAAGTCTAGTGGGTAAGTCCTAACTAAGGTATGGGTTGTTCCAAACCGAGGCCACCACTTGGAGATGGGTCAAGTTGCACCTGCGGGTGACTTGTACCAATGTGGCGCAAAAGGGGGTGCGACGTTAGCCGGGATGCGGCCCGGCGCGCCGGCGAAACCTAGAGCGGGTGGTTATCGCTTGGAACATCTCATATTGAGGTTTTGGCACGAGTTCCCGTGAAATGGGTCATCTCGTTGAGATGAGTGCGTGCCTTGTGGGTACAGTAGTACATCTCTGATCAGAGTCTTAAATCTTTTCGAAAAGCCGAGCCCACGGTCAAGGGCGGGTTGCGTGACATCCCCCAGTTAGTTTACTTGGATATGGATGTGCATGTTGTTTGTCATGTAAGGACCGTTGTGCGAGGAGGTAAAACGTACTCCTCGAGTTAGTTGATGTTGATGATGCTCATGTTTACTTTCCGCATGATTAAAATATGATTACACTAAATGCCATAACTGCAACTGCTTTATTCCGCATTGTTAGCCTTTATCCTTCCTTGTTTATTATCCTGCATTATTATTTGCATTTGCGGTGGCTTGTTGAGTACTCTTTGTACTCATACCCGTTGGACCCCACAGAGGATGCTTATCTCGAAGACGGTCTGGAGTAGCGACCCAGTCAAGAAGAAAAATCCTGAAGGAGAAGTTCGTCATGCCGTTTTCTAATTATTTTACTCTACTGTTTTATTAAAACAATGTTGTAATAAATATGGTCTGCGTACCATGAATTTTACCGTATGTACGTTGTCGCATGATGAACCTCTTGTATTATTGTTTTTCTATGGAAATTCAATAATGTCTCGATTTCGATAAATCGGGGCGTGACAAGATGGTATCAGAGCCGACTTGACTGTAGGAAGCCAAACAGACCCGCCTAGCCATTAAGCCATAGGAAATTATTTCTTGAAAATCTACTTCATAAACTTTGTTCCTCTCCTCACTTTTATTCAACTTGCTGTTTTGTAGATGCCAGTCTACCAAGTCACAGTTACTGTCGCCACTATGAGGGCTTCGTCCGGGAGCTCCGCATGATGCTCACCTTCCTCGGGTTCCTCTTCGAACCCGAATTTCAAGGAGTCTACCCCGACGAGTTCGCCGGGCCTTGCGACGTCTCCCTCACCGTCCATGGCTCCGGAGAACATCTGCCGCCCTACACCACCGCACTTGGAGGCCCGACTTTCGACGTCGCGTGCCAACGAGTCGCCCTCCAGGCCCTCATGGAGCTGAGGATGATCTACGGCGATCGTCTTCAGAACTCATCCTTCCGGCTTGTGCCGAAGCGTACTCCCGGAGCCCACCGTAGTATCTACCTCGGAGTTCACTCCGTGCGTGATCCGGTCATGGCCCGGCAGTCGCGTCTTCTGCAGGCCATGGATGATCTCCATACCGAGGCGGTGCTCGACGCCGACGAGCACCATGAGGCGGTTGCGTTTCTTCGTGAAGAAACGAAGAACCTGATCCAGCAGAACGGCGAGCTGCAGCGCAAGATCATGGAACTGCAGAAGGACATCGCGGAGATGGTTCCTCTTCTTCCAAGGAAGAAGAAGCCTATCCGTGAGCCCCTCCCTCGCCCCAAGAGGATCCCGCCACGACCCTCCCCCGCCAGGCCTTCCACCAGCGCCCCTACACCACGCCCCGGCCTCGTCTCCGACTCCATCATCGAGAATTTTCTCGAGCCCACCATCTCTCTGGAGCCGCGCGCTCGTGGTTCCGAGAGCACGGAGACCGCCTCCGGTGGCGAGTAGGCGTTAGGAGACGCTAGTTAAATAAGAATCAACTTTTGTATGTGGTGCTGCCCACGACGAGTGTGTCATGGGTAGAATAAAAACTTGATTGTAACAAACACTTTATGCCACTATATATAATTATGTGCTTGAATCTTATATGATTGTATTATCGTTTCGTCATTCTTTGCTTTATCGCTTTGTATATTCAGAAGATGGCCGACCACCAGAACACCGGCTCCAACAACGGAGCAGGAGGGAGCCGAGATGCGCCTGAGGGCGTTGTGCCCAACTGGGGTGCGACAGGCCCGCGCCAATCCGGGTCGCCTTCCGCCAACCACCCCACCTTGGCGGAAATGATGGCGAATCAGAATCATCTGATTACCGCCCTCCTCACCCAGATGCAGCACCAACAGGCTCAGTTGGACCGTCTGCAGAACGGTGAGCCCGCCCCTCGCGCACCAGCACCCGCGGCCGCTCCGCAACTCTCCGAGTTCTTGCGCGTGCGCCCGCCCATCTTCTCGAGCACGACCAACCCGATGGAGGCCGGAGATTGGCTCCGCACCATCGAGAAGAAGCTCGACCTCCTCCCCTGCACAGACCGGGAGCGAGTGGCCTTCGCCACTCATCAGCTCCAGGGTCCCGCCGCCGAGTGGTGGGACAACTACCGTGCGTCCCAGCCGGAGGGCCACATGGTGACTTGGGCGGAGTTCACCATCGCCTTTCGTGCCGCCCACGTCCCCGCCGGTGTCATCGCGGTCAAACAGCAGGAGTTCCGCGACCTGCAGCAGGGCAACAGGACTGTCATGGAGTACCTCCATGAGTTCAACCGCCTCGCTCGCTACGCACCGGAGGAAGTGCGCACCGACGCCCTCCGCCAAGCCAAGTTCCTAAGGGGACTTAAGGATGAGCTGTCCATCCAGCTCGTCGCCGCCGACTTCGCCGACTTCCAGCGGCTTGTCAACAAAGCGCTCATCCAAGAGACTGAGCAGAACAAGTTGGACCTCAAGAAGAGGAAGATGATCGCCTTCAAGCACCAGCAGGCGAACACTCAGAGGCCCCGCTTCGTCCCTCCGCCACCAGCGCCCGCCTACCATCCTCGACCCGCCTACAGGCCACCTCACGCAGCCGGTGGATCCAACGCCGGGCATCCTCGCCCCGCTCCACCAGCTCCGGCCGCTCAGCCGGCACCAGCCGCCAAGGCCCCGATCTTGAGGGATCGCCAAGGAAGGCCGGTTGTCTGCTTCAACTGCCGCAAGGAAGGGCACTACTCGCACCAGTGTCCTCACCCCAAGCAGAACCAAGGCGCAGCACCCCACCAGGCCGTTCGCGCCCGCGTCAACCACATCAGCGCGGAGGAAGCTCAGGAGGCTCCTGAAGTCGTACTCGGTACGTTTACTATGAATTCCGTACCGGCCATCATATTATTTGACTCTGGAGCAACCCACTCCTTTGTCTCGGAAGATTTTGCAAAAACAAACAATCTGGACGTGCTCCCTCTACCAATTCCCATGGTGATTGCCACCCCCGGCAATAGGACCTCAGCTCGCTTCTACAGCCCTAAGGTTCAACTTGACATCCAAGGAGTGCTGTTTCGGGCCGAGCCTGTCCTCATCCAATGCACCGGACTCGACCTTATATTAGGTATGGATTGGTTGATGAAGCACAAGGGAGTGATCGACTGTGCCAACAAGTCCGTCACGGTGACCAGTCCTGAAGGCGTAACCGTCACCTTCCGGATGACCAGTCGCAAACCACTCGGAGCATCCCTTCGCTCTATAGCTCTTGAAGAGGTGCCAATAGTCAAGGAGTTTGCAGATGTTTTCCCCGAAGATCTGCCCGGAATGCCTCCCAAGCGGGACATCGAATTCAGGATCGAGCTTGTCCCGGGGACCACTCCGATCTCCAAACGCCCATACCGAATGGCCGCCAATGAACTAGCCGAAGTCAAGAGCAACATCGAAGACCTTGAGCAGAAAGGTTACATCCGACCGAGTACCTCACCCTGGGGTGCACCGGTTATATTTGCTATGAAGAAGGACAAGACCAAGAGGATGTGCGTGGACTATAGAGCCTTGAACGACGTAACCATCAAGAACAAATACCCATTGCCTCGGATCGACGACCTGTTCGATCAACTGAAAGGATCCTCGGTGTTTTCCAAGATCGACCTCAGGTCAGGTTACCACCAGTTGAGGATCAGGGAGGAAGATATACCCAAGACTGCCTTCACCTCCCGCTATGGACTCTACGAGTACACTGTGATGTCGTTCGGACTCACGAATGCCCCGGCCTTCTTCATGAACATGATGAACAATGTATTCATGGAGTTCTTGGACAAGTTCATCGTGGTATTCATCGACGATATCCTCGTTTACTCCAAGACCAAGGAAGAACACGAGACTCACCTCCGTCTGACCCTCGGAAAGCTAAGGGAGCAGCAACTGTACGCCAAATACAGCAAGTGCGAATTTTGGTCGTCTGAGGTGAAGTTCCTCGGTCATGTAATATCTGCCGGAGGAATAGCAGTAGACCCAACCACCGTTGAAGCGGTAACCAACTGGCTACAGCCAACGACCGTGACCGAGATCCGGAGTTTTCTCGGATTGGCCGGATACTACCGCCGGTTCATCGAGAATTTTTCCAAGATCGCCAAGCCTATGACCAGACTTCTGCAGAAAGAGGTGAAGTTTGACTGGACCCCCGACTGCGAAGAGAGCTTCCAGACTCTCAAGAAGAAGCTTGTGTCAGCCCCCATTCTGACTCTACCAGACATCCGGAAAGACTTCCACGTCTACTGTGATGCCTCTCGTCAAGGATTGGGATGCGTCTTAATGCAAGAAGGGAAGGTGATATCCTACGCCTCCCGACAACTGAGACCGCATGAGCTGAACTACCCAACCCACGACCTGGAACTAGCAGCCGTGGTTCATGCCTTGAAGGTATGGAGACATTACCTTGTGGGAAATCGGTGTGAGGTCTTCGCCGACCACAAGAGCCTCAAGTACATATTCACCCAACCAGATCTGAATCTCAGGCAAAGGAGATGGTTGGAACTGATCAAGGATTACGACTTGGGCATCCATTATCATCCGGGCAAAGCGAACGTGGTGGCAGACGCCCTTAGTCGAAAAGGGTACTGCAATGCCATCATGATTCAAGACCAGGCTCCTCTACTTTATAAAGAGATGGAAAGGCTAAACCTAGGGATCACCACCCGAGAGTACCTCGCTGCCTTGGAGTCTCGGCCTGTCTTAATAGACCAGATCCGAGAGAAGCAGAAGGAAGACCCGGACATCCTGGAGATCCAGCAAAACATGAGGAAGGGTAAAGCCCCCGGATTCTCCGAGGATGAACATGGTACCATTTGGTTCGGAAACCGAGTATGCGTACCCAACCTACCTGAGTTGAAGACTCTCATCCTTCAAGAAGCCCACGATACTCTATACTCCATCCATCCCGGGAGTACAAAGATGTACCAAGACCTGAAGGAGAAATATTGGTGGGTCAGCATGAAGAGGGAAATAGCCGAGTATGTGGCCAAGTGCGACACGTGCCGGCGAGTCAAGGCAGAGCATCAGAGACCTGCCGGACTTCTTCAACCCCTCAAAGTCCCTGAATGGAAGTGGGAAGAGATAGGAATGGACTTCATCACGGGACTGCCCAGGACCCAAGCTGGTCATGATTCTATCTGGGTGATCGTTGATCGACTCACCAAGGTAGCTCACTTCGTTCCGGTCAAGACAACTTACACCGTCGCCAAGTTGGCTGAGTTGTATATGACCCGGATCGTGTGCCTCCACGGAGTTCCCAAGAAGATTGTATCTGACCGCGGGAGTCAGTTTACCTCCAAGTTTTGGAAGAACCTTCAAGAGGAACTCGGTACCCGGCTGAACTTTAGCACCGCCTATCATCCACAGACCGACGGTCAGACCGAAAGGGTCAACCAGATATTGGAAGATATGCTTAGAGCTTGTGCTCTAGACTTTGGCGGAATGTGGGACAAGAACTTACCTTATGCGGAGTTCTCCTACAACAACAGCTATCAAGCCAGCCTGCAAATGTCCCCGTTCGAAGCACTCTATGGGCGTAAGTGCAGAACGCCGTTGCTCTGGGATCAAACCGGAGAATCACAACTGTTCGGGACCGATTTATTGAGAGAAGCCGAAGAAAAAGTTAAGATCATAAGAGACCGACTAAAGGCAGCCCAGTCCAGGCAAAAGAGCTACGCCGATAACCGTCGAAGAGATCTAGCCTTTGAGGAGGGTGATTATGTCTACCTCCGAGTCACTCCCCTCCGTGGCACTCAAAGGTTCAACATGAAAGGCAAACTAGCACCCCGCTACGTCGGACCTTTCCAGATCCTCCGTCGACAAGGAGAAGTGGCATATCAACTTGAACTGCCTCCATCCTTGGCAGGCGTTCATGATGTGTTCCATGTCTCGCAGCTGAAGAAGTGTCTCCGTGTACCCACCGAGCAAGCCGACCTTCAGCAGCTCAATGTCCAAGAAGACTTGACCTACATAGAGAGACCCGTCAAGATCTTGGAAACCAAGGAAAGAGTAACCAGAAGTCGCGTCGTCCGCTTCTGCAAAGTCCAATGGAACAACCATCCCGCAGAAGAAGCCACTTGGGAAAAAGAAGACGAGCTGAAAGCCCAATACCCCGAGCTATTCGAGTAGCGTTCCAATCTCGAGGACGAGATTCTTGTAAGGGGGATAGGTTTGTAACACCCCAAATTTTCAAAGCAATAAAAATATTATTAAATTCAATTTATTGGGATTTTTATTTCAGAAAATACCTTTAAATCCTTTTTATACCCTTTTTGAACTACAACATGGAGTAGATGACCAAATCAGGAGGTGAAACTTTTTGTATATGATCCTAAGACCAAAATATAATTTTGAGAATTTTTATAAATTTTTACCAGCCTTGGAAGTAGCCCTAATATTTTAACCCATTTTCTGGAATTATTTTTATTCAGAAAAGTATTAGAACAGTATTGGGCTCCCCTCCCTCCCTTCTCTCTCTCCCGGCCGGCCCAGCCCACTCCACCCGCGCCCCTCAGACTGACAACCCGGTCCCACCTGTCGGCGCCGAATCCCTCCCCTCGCGCGCGAACCCGACACCCCGGCCCCACCCGTCAGACGCCACCCTCGCCCGTTCGCGCTCGCTGGCTTGTGGCCCCTGCCTGTCAGACCCGTCTTCAACCCCGCGCCGTCGCCCCCAAATCCCGCCGGCCGACGACCCCGCCTCGGATCCGCCTCGCCGGTCCGTCCCCCATTAATTGGCCGCCATAACTCGGTCCCCCGCGCCACGCCGACCGTTTTCCCCTTTAATTCACCGCGTCATCGCCCCCGGATCGTCGCTACACGTGCATGGCCGAGCCATCGCCGGCGAGTAAAGGCCCTCTGGCCGGTTTCCTTGCATGCGACCCCCGCCGGTGACCCTATTTATACCCCTGGCCTTCGCCGCGTTCGACCCCCACGCCCATTCGCACTCAGACCGAACAGAACAACCACGATTCGCCGTTTAGCGCATTCTCTCTGGTTCGTCTCCGGCCACCACTCGCCGTCGCACCAGACCACCTCCGCCCGTGCCTTCGCCACCAACGTGACCGCGAGGACGACCCCGACCTCGGCCACCCCTCCGCCGACGTCGAACCCCGCCGGATCGCCGTCGCCGCCAAGGACCCGAACGCCTCCACCGCCCACGCTCGTCGCCGGCCTCACTCCGTCGACCCCGGACCACCGCAACGGTACCCTCTTGTTCCCCTCGGTGCCCCCTTTCCGTTTTTAGCCCTAGCTAGACTAGATAGCCTTCGACCTCACCGGAATCGCTCGCCGTTGTATCACCGGAGTCGGGGAAGAAGGGGTACTTTACCCCCCCGACACGCACTGTGCCGGATTTAATCCTGGCCGTGCGATCCAGATCCAACGCTCGGGTTAAATCATCTGTTCGGTTTAATCCTGGCCGTCGGATCTGAGTGAAGCGGTACGGTGCGATCTCGTGCGTCCATCTGTATTTAAAACCCGCATTAAATCCCGTGCGTCCACGTGGTACCGGTTCGAACGTTTTAATCCTGGCCGTCCATCACAACTTACGCGTCCCGCCTCGCCCTCGCGCGTCGGATCTGGATCCGACGGTCCAGATCGACCCGGCGCACGCGCACAGTGCGCGGGTTCACCGTGGGCCTGGCTCACCGTGGACCCGAGAGGTTTAAAATTTGAAAATAAAATTCCAGAAATGCTTTTAAACTTGTAAAATTCATATCTAATGCATTTGGACTCTAAAAATTGCCATTCCAATTTTAGAAAATTCATGAAATTATTCTCTACATGTTTATGCAATAAAAACAGTAGGTTTATTTGGACATTTTCATGTTTATTTAAATAAGTATTCAAATGCCCTTAGGATTTAAATGTGAATTTCAATATTTAAATTCCAAAAAAATTGTATAATTGTCCTTTACTGTTAAACACTAAAACCACTAGGTTTCCTATAAATCATTTGAACTAAATTGGTTAGAAAACTCAATGTAGGGTTATGCCCACTTAAAAACCCTTTTATGAAAAACAATGATTTATTTAGATTCACTTTAAATTAATGGAGGAATAAATTTCAGAACTTTAATATCTGAATTTATTTTATTCTTAATCAAACCAACTTTAACTTATATGCTTGCAATGTAATGTTATATGGTTTGATTGAATGTGGTACTCTTTTTATTTTACTTTATATTAAAAGACTACGACGTCGCCGAGGAGCCGGAGTACTTCCCCGAAGTCCCTCCCTCTCCCTTTGCTGAACAAGGCAAGTCACCAAACAATTCTTTTGAGCATATTGAACCCATGTCTAAGTTGATTATCGCTAAAACACATAGGTTATGTATATGCATTAGTCAAATGAACCCTTACATTATATTTATTTAGGATCCCCCGACCTTGATGTGCAACCCAAGCCATGCTATCTCGCCTAACCTCCTTGTCACCATATGATCAATGATATTAGCTAGTGTCCAATGTATTGGCACGGCCGCTATAGGATAAAAATGAGTCGTAGCAAAATGGCTCTATTATATGATCCCCGTTGCTTCTTATCCTTGGAAATTCTGTTGGTGATGAGTCATGGTTGTGAGTGTATGCATGGTGGGTTCCGGGTGCAAGCTAGGGCATTGGTCAGTCGCACCCGGGGCACTATAAGGACCGGTCTGAGGGATCCGTTGCAATACACTTACGTACTAACCACAAGTCTAGTGGGTAAGTCCTAACTAAGGTATGGGTTGTTCCAAACCGAGGCCACCACTTGGAGATGGGTCAAGTTGCACCTGCGGGTGACTTGTACCAATGTGGCGCAAAAGGGGGTGCGACGTTAGCCGGGATGCGGCCCGGCGCGCCGGCGAAACCTAGAGCGGGTGGTTATCGCTTGGAACATCTCATATTGAGGTTTTGGCACGAGTTCCCGTGAAATGGGTCATCTCGTTGAGATGAGTGCGTGCCTTGTGGGTACAGTAGTACATCTCTGATCAGAGTCTTAAATCTTTTCGAAAAGCCGAGCCCACGGTCAAGGGCGGGTTGCGTGACATCCCCCAGTTAGTTTACTTGGATATGGATGTGCATGTTGTTTGTCATGTAAGGACCGTTGTGCGAGGAGGTAAAACGTACTCCTCGAGTTAGTTGATGTTGATGATGCTCATGTTTACTTTCCGCATGATTAAAATATGATTACACTAAATGCCATAACTGCAACTGCTTTATTCCGCATTGTTAGCCTTTATCCTTCCTTGTTTATTATCCTGCATTATTATTTGCATTTGCGGTGGCTTGTTGAGTACTCTTTGTACTCATACCCGTTGGACCCCACAGAGGATGCTTATCTCGAAGACGGTCTGGAGTAGCGACCCAGTCAAGAAGAAAAATCCTGAAGGAGAAGTTCGTCATGCCGTTTTCTAATTATTTTACTCTACTGTTTTATTAAAACAATGTTGTAATAAATATGGTCTGCGTACCATGAATTTTACCGTATGTACGTTGTCGCATGATGAACCTCTTGTATTATTGTTTTTCTATGGAAATTCAATAATGTCTCGATTTCGATAAATCGGGGCGTGACATATCTCGATCGCTCAGTGCTGGGGTGAGTGAAAAAATGACGAGGCATCCAACACTGAGTGACACGAGTAGTAGGCGCAGTAAAAGTAGACGGTCTACGCACAGGAAAATCGAAAGGATGCAAAGTGCGAGGTCTACCTACATGCTGTGATCGAACAACATGTCGAGGTGTCCTACTCTGACGAGGTACAAAGCTACTCGCCCGGGGTCTACCACCATATGGAACATGGTGAACACCTCGAGGAGCAAAACCTCTTCGAGAAGCACGAGGAGCCTCAAAAGCAGGACGATAGTAAAACTCACACTCATGCATACCTAAAGATGGGTAATGCATGTCTTGGTAACTCATCGCCTGAGAGCGTCGCTCATCCTTGATGCGACGAAAACAGAACCCAACCAAATGACCCGCCCGCTGACAATAGGAACAATGAAACACTCTCCTTGGGGCACTCTCATGGGTCTTAGGAGCAACTCTCACAGGCTCCTTGGGCTTCTGCTGAGTGGTTTTCTTGGGAGGATTTTTCTTGGCAGGAGGAGTGGTTTTCTTTGATGGTCGGGTAGGCTTTTTGGCTGATGGGGTGTCTAACAGAGCTCTCTCTTTCTCTAGGGTAGTGGGAGAGGTAAAAACAGTTTTGTTTCCATTTTCTGAAGGAATCCTCTTAAAACCCAAACCTAGAGCTAACCCCGCTCTGTCAGCACACATCTTGGTCTTAGCCAAGAGCAAATCCATCCTACCCTTTCCCTCAGTGCATTTATTAACCACGGAAAGAAGGTATTCATTTTATGACATGAGGTTCTCAGCTCGCTCTCTAACAGTGCCTAGCTGGTCCTTAAGGGTAATGCATGTGTCACAAACAGGCTGCACATCCTTAGAACTACCGGCCCTGTCCAATCTAGCCTCTAAATCATGAACATGCTTATCACGTAAATTAATGCTCTCACGTAATAAAGGGCAGTTCATACATTCAGTTTTATCAAGACTAGAATCCACCATCAAAAGCTGCTTCTGTGCAGTCTCAAGCTCAGAAAGAGTTTGAGCATGAACAGAACGCAACTGAGCAAGCTCACCCATGATAACAGAACAAGATTCACAATCAGCATCATTTACTTTAGACTTAAGCATGGCATATTCAGTAGAAACATATTCTAGCCTAAGTCTAAGGTCTTTTCTTTCTCTAGCGGCTTGCACAAGTAATCTATCCTGACCGAGAACTACTTCATTCAGCTCATCTAATTTAATTAATAACTGGTCAGATGATAGTGGTACCTCAGATGAGTCAAGCTCATCGCCGCTGTGATCGCTGTCGGCCATGAAGCAAAGGCCGGTGAAATCTCGTCCCTTCTTGTCCTTCTTGTCCTCCTTCCTTGGGGACTCCTCCTCCTCAGAGCTCGACTCCTCAGTTGAGGAAGTGTCGATGTCGCTGAGAGCAGCAACAAATGCTCTGGAAGCGGCTTTGGCTACTTTCTTAGCCATCTTGCCGTGCTTGCCCTTCACAAAGGGTTTCCTCTCCTTCTTGTGGTATTTGGGGCGTTCACTCTCATCTCTTTTCTTGAGCTTAGGGCAATTTGCCTTAATATGAGAAGTGTCGCCACATTCAAAGCAACCACTGAAACCACTTCTCCTCTGATCCCGTCTTTCATGATGAAAACGGGTGAACCTTCTGGCAATGAGAGCAAGCTCATCATCATCCAGAGTGTCCACTTGCTCCTTTGTGACGGAGACCAGGGAGGACAAAGCAAAACCATCTGCAAGAACACAAGTACCAGATGTGCTTGGTTTTGCAGCGGTGCCACGGCTAGTGCTAGAAACCAATGCCAATGGCTGTGGCAAAGAGCTTTTGTGCACTGCAAGAGATGGCTTGGCAATCTCTGTGGACTTTAGCTTGCTAAAGAGCTCATCATAGGTCAATGTGTCATAACCTGTGGACTCCTCAATGCTGGATATCTTTACTTCCCATATGCTACGGTCAAGAGCATAGAGAAGCTTGATAGCCCTATCGTGATCATTGTAAGCAAGCGTCCCGTTGGACCGCAAGTTACTCACTATCGCATCAAAGCGAGAAAACATGGCATCTATAGATTCACCAGGTGCCTGCACAAACAGCTGATACTGTTGATTGTATGTGCTTTGGCGCCTGGCCTTAATCTGAGTAGAGCCCTCATGAAAAATAGTGAGCGTTGTCCAAATTTCCCTAGCAGTCTTAAGGTGCTGCACCCTATCAAACTCACTCCGGCTCAAACCAATGAACATTATGTTTCTTGCCTTGGAATTGGCATTATACTGATCTTTTCTGTTTGAGTGGTGCGAGTATCAGGGATGGAGTATTGTGAGTCCACAATCTCCCAAATTGCATTTCCTTGGCTTAGCAAGTAAGCCTCCATGCGCACCTTCCAGTATGTGAAATCAGTCCCATCGAACAGAGGAATTTTACTACCTCTATCCATGTCGCCAACAGATCACAAAACCGGTTAAGGTCAACTGGTGATCTTAACCCGCTCTGATACCAATTGTTGGACCGGAAACGGCGACCAGAGGGGGGGTGAATGGGAGCTTTTAAAGACTTGGGCTAAAAACAGCTTTTGGTTTTAATTCTGTCTACTGCGGAACAGGCTTCGAACACCAACCTTCGAAGGTCTGGTTCGGAGGTAAATGACAGCTCCGAACACAGGCTTCGCAAGGAGTAAAAGTCTGAAGCCAAGCAGACTTCGCTCCACCAACAACCCAAAAACAACTCTGCTAAGTCAGTGCAGGCTCCGCACACAGGGTGCTTCGAGCAGGCTTCGCACTTCACCCTTCGCAAGAGTGGACTACCCTCTGAGGACTTCGACCTAATACTTAGCGACAACAACTGGTGCTAGGCTTCGTACTGCACAGGTCTAAACGCACACTAAACAGACTTCGCTAAGGGTTTAGACACGAGAAGCAAGACGGGCTTCGAACAGGGCTTCGCTAGTAAGCAGCGAGGTCTAGCCTCCTGTTACACAGAGCGAACGCACACTGAAAAGCACACTTCGCACAAAAACACACTTCGCCTAGACAGGCTTCGGTGCACTACAACTAGCGAGGTATGCAAACAAGTTCAAGCAGAAAGACAACACAGAAGCAGGGCTTCACCGCTTGAACAAGGAACACAATAAAATTGATCTCACTAGATGAATACAGAGTGGAGGCTAGTACAGGAGCTCAACAGTAACTGCTGAAAGTGTTAAATGTTACCTACCCAGCCCCCATATTTATAGCCCACAATTCACCCAAGTGAAATGACTACTTTACCCCTAGGGTTTACACCAGTTTTGTCTCTACAGAACAGAGGGGTACAAAAGGTAGTCTAACTTTATTTAGAGGCTTCTCTGTCAGCTTTGCAGAGGGGACAGCGTCAGCTTTTTGCAGAGCAGACAATGTCAGCCTTTGCAGTCTTTGACCTTTCTGAAGCCCCCCTTCGCACGCGAGGGGTGCGGTAGCTTCGGTGAGAAGCCTTGAGCCTGACGGCCTTCGCTTCACCGAAGTCAGCCTTCGATACAGTAACGGTTTTGAGCCGAAGCCGTCAAAGCCCTTGGGCCTTCGCACCACCACCTCTGGAGTGGACCACCACGGCTTCACAGTACTCCCATCTCGAACTCCGTCAGTCCGTGTACCGAAGCCATGCATGGCCGAAGCACCACAAGTCAACCTCGCTCCGGAGCTAGCCTCGCTCCGAAGCCCGCGTCACTCCGAAGCCCCACCTTCGGAGTACCACCCTTCGAAGTCCCTCCTTCGTCCAAGGCCTCCGTATGAAGCATTCCATGAGCACTTCGTCGTAGTGTCTCTCCCCGAGCACACTCCTCGACGAGCCTCACCCGGACCATGCCTTCGATTCACCTCGACTTCTGAGACCTTCATCGGGCACCTTCGAATGTCTCCCTCCGGAGCACACTTCGAACGTCTTGCCTCCGCAGAGGACTTGATCCACCATACTCCGAAGGTCTCAGAAGTCGAGGCGCATCGAAGGCATGGTCCGGGTGAGGACCTGCTCAAGAAGTTCGACATGTCCGATGCAAAGCCCCTCGCCACTCCAATGGCTACATCTGTAGCATTGGATCCTGACGAAGATGGAGAAGCCGTAGATCAGAAGGAGTTCCGAAGCATGATCGACTCCCTCCTCTACTTGACTGCCACGAGGCCGGACATACACTTCGCTGTGTGTCTGTGCGCTCATTTTCAGGCTTCACCACGAGCTTCGCACCGCCAAGCGGTTAAGCGCATCTTAAGGTATCTCAAACACACCCTTGAATTTGGCATATGGTATTCAGCGTCTTCATCTTTATGTCTTCGAGGTTATTCCGATGCGGATTTTGCTGGGTGTAGAATTGATAGGAAGAGTACCTCTGGTACTTGTCATTTTCTGGGTACTTCTCTGGTTTGCTGGTCTTCCCGCAAACAGTCTAGTGTTGCACAATCGACGACTGAGGCCGAATATGTTGCTGCAGCTAGCTGTTGCTCTCAGATTTTGTGGATGACTTCCACTTTGCGGGATTTCGGGTTAGAATATAAGAGTGTTCCACTTTTCTGTGATAACACTAGTGCTATTTGTATTGCAAACAACCCGGTTCAGCACTCCAGAACCAAACACATTGATGTACGGTATCACTTTCTCAGAGATCACAATGAGAAGGGTGATATTGAACTTCAATATGTTGATACCCAACACCAGCTTGCCGACATTTTTACAAAACCCCTCGATGCTTCTCGATTTGCTTACTTGCGTGGGGAACTTGGCATTTGTCACCCTTACGACATTTTGTGAGGGGGAGCTGTTTTAGATGGATGTGCCTTTGCTTATTGTGTTGAAATTGCATTTACATATTTTGCACTTATATGCCTGCTTATAATTCATGAAATCATGTCAGCTCAGCTCTTTTTAATTCTTCTGGAACATTCATATGCATGGTGTTTTATTTTCAAAATCAAATCGTGCTCACTACTTAGTCTTGAATCTAGCATGTTTAGGCAGGACTGCTTTAGCTATCTTTTATCTGCTTGATAGCAAGACACATTTCTTTGGATGCTAAAAATTGCAACTTGAAAAATTGTTCTCTATTTTCATGGATATTCATAAAGTACCAAACAATTGGTTCACTTGGTTAAAATCAAAAATTCCATGATTTGCATGTTTCAAGTAAAAATATCCAGGTGGGTTTGTTTGTCGCACTACCCTATTCTAGACTGCTTACCATTGCACATTGGTCTGAACTGGAATAGTGTAGTGTATGCCAAAATCTTTGTCTTAAGCTTCTTATGGCTTTCATGCCTAGGCTTGGCCGGATTGGAAAGTATAAGGTGGACAAACAAATAACCCCTGGCACTAAGAAAAGAACAACAAAATTCATTGATTATCAAGATTGCTTTTAATGCTCCACTTTGAACTGGACTTGTCTGTCTGGAGTAGAAATTGACTAGCTTTGCGCAGTTCCTGCTTTTACTTGTCTAAGTTTCATTGACTAAGTGGTGATGCTTTCATTTCAAAAATTGATCAAATCACATGCTTCATCATGTTTTTAGAGAATGTTAACTTGAGCTGAGCCCATGATCATTGGTGTTACTGTTGGCATATTTTTGCTTCATATGTCTTTGCCATTCTGCTCAATTCGAAGCTTTGCATCTTTTACATGCTCCTTGATGCTTGCATTACCAAAGGGGGAGAAATTCCTCGTTCTCTGCCGCAAGGGGTATAAGTTCCAAAGGGGAAGAAAAATTTGATATAAAAGGGAAGAAGGTTCTTTATTGCCAAAGGGAAAATTTAACTCAGGGGGAGTTTTTATTGCCGAAGGGGCTTTTCACTCTTGTGAGAAAGGGGGAGGAAAATTCTGTTGTCAAGTGACATGATTTGGCTCTTTTGTGAGTTTTTATGGTAACTTGTGTGCTGAAAAGTTTTAAATTTTCTTGAAATTAGAATTGGTTGTCAATGCACTCATCAAGGGGGAGATTGAGAAACCAAGGGTTGGTTTTGGTGTTTTGTGATGAGTGATTGACAGGATTTTACCCTCTGTTCGAAGGGTACCTCCGAAGGTGTTCAGAGGTTGTACCTCCGAAGGTGTTTGGAGGAGGGTACCTCCGGAGGGGTTTCGGAGGTGGTTTCACCGAAGGGTGTTCGGTGTTTGCTTGCTACAGCTGTTGCAGCGGAGTGTGCCCGTCGGAGGGGTCCGACAGTACACGATGACTAGGTTCGTACCGAAGGCTTCGGTACTTTGGGCGGTACACCGGAGTGTGTACCGTAGGTTGCTAACCCGGAGAGGTCTCCGGAGTACTGGATACACTTGTTTGCTTGTCTGTGGTGCGCAGGGTCTTCGGAGGCGACGGACAAGGTTCGCAGCAGGTGAACCTGGGTCAAGCGGGAGGCTTGATGCCAGTGGAGCAGGGAGCTCCGTCACGGTGGCTGCGAAGGTGGTCCGGGTCGGTCCTCGGGTCGAGGCGTACCAGGTGAAGGCAGAGAGTGCAGAGCGTGGCTCCGGCTGAAGGTACTCCGAGACAAAGTCCTCGGAGGTGAGGCACTTCGAAGGTACTCCGGATGGAGTGACTTCGGAGTTGGGTGGAACAAGTCCTCTGCGGAGGCAAGGAATTCGAAGTGTGCTCCGGAGGGAGACATTCGAAGGTGCCCGACGAAGGTCTCAGAAGTCGAGGCGCATCGAAGGCATGGTCCGGGTGAGGATCGTCGAGGAGTGTGCTTGGGGAGAGATACCGCGACGAAGTGCTCATGGAATGCTTCATGCGGAGGCCTTGGACGAAGGAGGGACTTCGAAGGGTGGTACTCCGAAGGTGGGGCTTCGGAGTGAGGAAGGCTTCAGAGCAAGGCTAGCTCCGGAGTGAGGATGACTTGTGGTACTTCGGCCTGCATGGCTTCGGTACACGGACTGACGGAGTTTGAGCTGGGTGAAGCTGCGAAGCCGTGGTGATCCACTCCGGAGGTGTTGGTGCGAAGGCCCAAGGGCTTTGACGGCTTCGGCTCAAAACCGTCAGTGTATCGGAGACTGACTTCGGTGAGGCGAAGGCCACCAGGCTCAAGGCTTCTCGCCGAAGCTACCGCACCCTCGCGTGCGAAGGGAGGATTCCAGAAGGTCAAAGACTGCAAAGGCTGACACTGTCTGTTCTGTAAAAGGCTGACACTGTCCCCTCTGCAAAGCCGACAGAGAAGCCTCCAAAATAAAGGTGGACTACCTTTTGTACCCCTTAGTTCTGTAGAGACAAATTCTTTGTAAACCCTAGGGGTAGTGTAGTCATTTCCTTTGGGTGAACTGTGGGCTATAAATATGGGGGCTCGGTAGGTAACATTTAACACTTTGAGCATTTACTGTTGAGCTCCTGTAGCCACACACTTCGTTGTATTTCATCCAGAGTTCAATTTATTTTGTGTTCCTTGTTCAAGCGGCGAAGCCCTGCTTCTTTGTGCTTTTTGCTTGAGCTCGCTTTACATACTTCGCTAGTTGTAGTGCACCGAAGCCTGTCTAGGCGAAGGTTGTTTGTTCTGCGAAGTGTGTTTTCAGTGTGCTGTCGCTCTGTGTAACTTGAGGCTAGACCTCACAGCTTACTAGCGAAGCCCTGTTCAAGGCCCGTTTTGCTTCCTGTGTCGAAGCCCTTAGCTTAGTCCTTTTGTGTGCGTTTAGACCTTCGTGTACGAAGCCCAGCACCAGTTGCTGCTGCCAAGTACTTGGTCGAAGTCCTCAGAGGGGTGTCCACTCTTGCGAAGGGTGAAGTGCGAAGCCTGCTCGAAGCATCCTGTGTGCGGAGCCTGCACTGACTTAGCAGAGTAGATTTTCGAGGGTTGTAAGTGGAGCGAAGTCTTCTTGGCTTCGAACTTTTGTTCCTCCGAAGCCTGTGTTCGAAGGTGTCGAAGTACCTCCGAACCAGACCTTCGAAGGTAGTGTTCGAAGCCTGTTCCGCAGAAGACAGAACTGAAACCAAAGGCTAGTTATTTAGCCCGAAATTTCAAAAGCTCCCATTCACCCCCCCTCTGGTCGCCGTTTCCGGTCCAACACACCCGGAGCCACGCTCCGCACTTACTGCCTTCTCCTGGTGCACCTCGACCCGAGGACCGACCCAGACCCCTTCGCAGCCACCGTGACGGAGCTCCCCGCTCCCCTGGTATCAAGCCTCCCGCTTGACCCAGGTTCACCTGCTACGAACCGTCCGTCGCCTCCGAAGTCCCCTGCGCACCACAGACAAACAGACAAGTGTATCCAGTACTCCGGAGACCTCTCCGGGTTAGCAACCTTCGACACACACTCCGGTGTACCGCCCAAAGTACCGAGACCTTCGGTACAGACCCAGTCATCGTGTACTGTCGGATCCCTCCGACAGGCACACTCCGCTGCAACAGCTGCAGCAACCAAGTCACCGAACCCTTCGGTGAAACCACCTCCGAACACCTTCGGAGGTTCAACCTCCGAACCCCCTTCGGAGGTACCCCTTCGAACCAGAGGTTAAAAGCCTATCAATCACTCATCACAAACACCGAAACCAACCCTTGGTTTCTCACGATTGATAAAATCGAAGGTGGAACCCGAGATTACGTGGAGTAGTGGCTCGTCCGTATCATGCCTGGATAACGCGTTTGCTACGGTGTTGGAGATACCAGCTTTGTACTCCATGGTAAAATCAAAAACCAGTAGTTTGCCTACCCAATGGTGTTGAGGTATTGTAGCCAAACGCTGGTCAAGCAGGAACTTTAGACTAAAATGATCAGTTCGCACTAGAAAATGTCGTCCCCACAAGTATGGTATCCAATGGCAAATAGCAAGAACCAACCCAATTAGCTCACGCTCATAGGCCGCCAAAGAGCGATGCCTTGGTGCTGCAGTTCGGCTGAAGAATGCCAAAGGGTGCTGTTCTTGAAGAAGAACCGCCCCAAATCTGCGAGTCGAAGGATCACATTCAACAATGAACAACTGGCCAAAATCCGGCAACGCGAGCACTGATGCCATATGCCACTTTGAGTGCCCAGAACGTTGTCTCAGCTTCTGCGTTCCATGAAAACCCATCCTTGCAAAGAGGAGCTGTAAGAGGAATTACAATTGTCCCAAACTCTTTGACAAACTTGTGATAGTATCCCGCCAGCCCAAGGAAGCCACGAACCGCTCGTACCGAGCGGGTAACTAGCCAATCAGTGACCGCCTGCACCTTGGTCGGATCCATAACCACGCCCGCAGCTGAGATGACATGGCCGAGGTATGAAACAGAACTCGTGCCAAACTCGCATTTGGAGCGCTTGACAAAAAGACGGTGTTGGTGTAGGACTTCTAGGACGGCTCAGACATGACGAAGATGGTCTGTCCAGGACAAACTGTAGATGAGTATGTCGTCAAAAATACGAGAACAAACCATCGAAGGAATGGTCGTAGAACATCATTCATGAGCGCCTGAAATGTTGCTGGTGCATTGCATAATTCAAAAGGCATCACCAGAAATTCATAGAGTCCATCATGTGTGCGGAATGCAGTTTTGGCAACGTCTTCAGATCTCATCCGCACCTGATGGTAACCCGAGCGCAGATCCAATTTAGAAAAGAAACGAGTACCATGTAACTCATCCAACAGCTCATCAACTACTGGAATAGGATATGCATCCTTGACTGTAATGGCGTTTAAAGCGCGATAATCGACGCAAAACCGCCAAGTACAATCAGCCTTTCGCACAAGCAATACTGGTGAGGAAAATGTAGACAAACTTCTGCGGATAATCCCTTATTCAAGCATTGTAGCACACTAGCGCTCTAGCTCATCCTTGTGTGATGTTGGATAGCGATATGGTCGAACGACCACTGGTAAGGACCCTGGGACGAGCGTGATGTTGTGGTTGTGAGCTCGGGGAGGTGTCAGTCCCTTGGGTTCATCAAATACAACAACAAAAGCATCCAGGAGGTTATGCATGAGATCGTCCCATGTACATGTCCAAAGAGCTAGACTAGGCAGTCCTAGCTGACCATGCCAGTAGACCTGATGATCACCACGCCAAAATGACATGGTCAGAGCTTTGAAGTCCCACAGAATCGGACCAAGAGAAGCCAACCATTGTGTTCTCAGGACTATGTCATATCCAGCCAGGGATAGAGCAAAAAAATCTGCAGTGAATGATTCCTGGTCGACACAAAATCGCGCACCGCGAAACACACCCGGACATGGTACCCGATCACCATTGGCCACTATCACATGCATTTTGCCCCCTGGCCGTAGCTGTAGAGATGTGCGGGCTACTGCTCCATCAACCACAAAGTTATGGGTTGATCTTGAGTCAATGAGAGCAAGAAGGCTGAGTCCACCTAGCTGGATGCACACTTGCATCGTTTCCCTTGTCCGGATGCCTGTGATTGCATGAACCGATATATGAGGTTCATCAATTTCATGGCTCTCCGACCCCTGTTCCTCATCATCATCTTCAAAGGCCAACTACAAGAGAAAAATCCATTTACATACCATGTTATGTCCCCTTGTGAACTTCTCATTGCAATTAAAACATATTCCCAACCGACGGCGTTCCTCCATTTCTCCCTAAGACAGGTGTTTGATCTCCCGGCCTTCAACAGTCATCTGTGTTGGCTGTGCACTCACCGGAGGTGGAAGTGATAGGCGTTGTGGAGGTGTCGGTAGAAGACCCTTTTGATGCCATTGCCAGCCTTGTGTCGGAATTGCTGCAGCACACTGCTCGCGCAATTCCAATTTGCGTGCCAAACTCATAGAAGTGGCTAGGGATTGTGGATTATGTATTTCCACATCGAGGCTCAGGGGAGGTAACAATCCGGTTGTGAATAACGGCACCTTCTAGACCTCTGTGAGTGAACCGGCGCGGGGAAGCAAAGCTTCAAACCGGTCCTGGTATTCCACAACTGAGCCTGTACGTTTACAGACTACCAGCTCGCCAAGAGGATTCGAGCGCAATGGTGGCCCAAAATGAGTGTTCAGGAGCTCAATGAAGCATTTCCATGGTGTTGTTCCTTCATCACTCTGGATATGCATGAACCAGAGCTGGGCACTGGCTTCAAGATTATAAGACGTCATCCAGACTTTCTCTTCTTTGGCAATACGCTGTTGATGAAAGAAAGACTCACAGCGATTGATGAAAGCCAGAGGGTCTATTTTACCGTCAAACCTAGGAAAATCCATCTTTTGAAAAACGGGGTGGTCGATCTGTGTTGTAGTCACTGCCATGCGCCCGGAGACCAGATGAAGAAGAGTCAGCAGTGCGGTGCTCCATGACATCGATCTTAGACTGCAAGGTTTCAACTGATGCAGTCAGCCGAGCAATGAGAACAGCCAGATCACCCGTTGTTGGTTCAGCCATCAGTGGTAATGAAGATGAACTCAGAGAAGAAGATGCCGCAGAAGCTGTTTCAGAACTTGTCGAAGCAGTAGAGTTGGATCACCTAGATCCTGATACCAAGTTGTCAAGGACCTTATGGTCCAAGACAACACTGCCTTTGCTACGAAGATCATAGCTCCGACGAGTGGTGGCGCCAGGAGTAGCTCCTAGTTGCCCAATGGTGACTAGAGAATGGGGTTAGATGAAGGAGAAAGAGAGGTAGAGATTAGGGAATTTGTTCTTTGTTGCCTCCAGTCTGAACATTACATCCCTTCTTATAGCCAAGCCACTAGCTCTCTTCTCCTAACAGAATTCCTAACAACCATCTGCTAACAGAATTCCTAACAACCTCTTTAGCTTGTCACATAAGCTTGACAGCCTATAGTGTATTCCAGAATCTATCTACTGTCTATGTGTGGGAACAGCGTTGATAATGCCTTCCCCACATGACAATCTGTACAAGCTATAAATGGCTAAGAGAGCCAAATATGCCAAATGTGAGAATAAGATAGTGAGGGTTAAATTATAATCCTCTGAAGCACAGAACGGATTACAAAAAGGATTCACCATTAGAATTTATATTACAGTTAGTGAAAATGTATAAAATTCCACTGCATAGAACCGAATACAAAAAGGATTCACCATTAGAATTTATATCACAGCTAGCGAAAAAGTATAGAATTTCAATGCATATGGTTCAAACATCGAAACTGTCACACTGCATTTGCCGCTCTCAGCACGGACCATTTAGATCCCATTGAGTGTAATAACAATCTTGCGAGGAGTAGCATAGTCTCGATGTTCACAGAGCCATATACCCTGAAAAGAAACAGTGTTAATCACAAGCACTAAGAGAAAGAGATGTTCTACTGTCAAGAGTTTAAATATTTTTCCAGCACCTGCCAAGTTCCCATATTGAGACGCCCGTCAGTGATAGGAATCCTGAAACAATGAGACAGATGTTACTAATATTTTGGGAACTCCAAACATAATTGGCATGGTGGGAAGAGATGCACGTACGTTAGGGTGCAACCAAACATTGATGATTTAATATGAGCTGGCATGTCATCTGGCCCTGCAATTAGAACTCGACTATTCATGAGATTTGTAAAGCATGGTTTATGCCTGTAAAAAGTTACTCACAAGCAGAGTTTCCCAAACAGGTACCAGGTCGGTTACCAGTGGTGGCTGGGTAACTGGGCTGATTTGAGCAGTTTGGGGAACCCAGCTCAAACGTGACACAAAGAGCATCTCTAAGAGTGGCTCTAAAAATTGATTTCTTATATAGCATTTTGGGATTCATTTTTAGGATATAAATCACTTTAAATATGTTTCTCTCCAATAGAGTTCCTAAATTGGAGTATCTGAGTATGCTATGCTCCCTAAAAGTAGTAGCGAAAGGATTGGGCCAGGAATATGGGCTGCCAAACAGGCCTGTAGCAGGAAGTTCATCATTGACACATTAATGAAAAGTAGTAGCTTGAAACAAACTAACCTTCTATAGTGTGCCTCCATGGAGCAGATGGGCCCTGGTCACACAAAAGAAAAAGATCAACCATACTATCTAGACTAGATCCCCTTGATGAGAAACAAATAATAAATATCAAGTCACTCACCTCTGGGACAATCCGACTAAGAAATGTTTCAGTGTCAAACTGGACATCTGAGTCATAATTCTCATTAATAGTCAGTGAAGCGCTTGTGTGCTGCACTGTAGGGCATAACCAATTAACCATTTAAAAATAACGAAAATGATGGAAATTGTGGTATGAAACATAATAACCAAGCAAGCACCCCATGTTATATTGCTTGGCTGAAATTTAGCCAACAGCACTGCAAAGTTTTCTTGATACATAAATTTAGTTTCTGATATCTAAAAAAGGGAGGCCGTTAGCTCTCATCTAATCTAGATTATATGCAATTACACTCCTAAATAAATAAATGGAACACACTTTCATTACACACAATATGTTCTTCCCAAATATTGTGCATGGAGAGGACAAAGATGCCAAGTTTCCAATGGACTCTAAATTTTGCAAACTGTGTCTATGTCAATTCTCTCCTAAGTACCTATGCAAATTTTACATTTAGGTCAATAATCACTATAAAATCCCAAAAAGTCTTATCAACAAACTTGGCTTCCTTTATTGCAGGACAATGGTGCAGAGGCAATTAGATAAACCTCATGCACCAGATCAACTTCCATATTTCTTCTATGTGGTTGATCACCAAATTTCCCTTTGCAGTACTCTCGATACCATCACCTCAACAAGAACGAAGTAGAAAAACACAAATTGATTAGGTGTGTGTGCATATACATACAGAACAAATGTGCCATCCCGCACTTGAACTCGGACAGATCGTTTCTAATCTCGTTCACAATCTGCAAGAGCCAAGAAACCGCTAGAAGAGAGCACCAATCATCGTATCATAGAGACAGAGAAAAGCAAGAATCCAAAATCGCGCGGACAAGAGGGAGAGGGCGCGGAGGAGAGGCGGAGGCACCTTGGGGGTGATGAGGTGGCAGCCTCGGCGCTGCGGCGGGACGACGACGGTCCTCTGGGCCCAGCGGGCGGCCAAGGAGCCGGGCGCTGACGGCGCGGAGGAGGCGAGCTCGCACCGGACGGCGCTGCGCGCGCTGCGGCGGGGCCTCACGGAGACAGCGGAAGCAGAGGAGAAGACGGCCGGAGCCGACGCGGGTGCTGCCGCCTGCATGACTGAATCAAGTAGCAGCGCCGGCGGCGGCGGAGGTGTGTGGTGGCTTGCCGCGTGCTGCAGCGGTTGATTCTGCTTCTCCCTCTATTTTTGTGGGTCTGAGTTTTTATCCATTTTCATGGCATAAATTGCTGTCTGGTTTTAAAATTTGGAAATGGTTTTGTAAATTCTGTAATCAATAAGTAGAATATAGAATATCTACTATCCTTGATTTTTCCATACCACCTTTTTCCGACAAATATAAACCGCAATTATCAACACCATACTATTATATAATATACTTATTAGTCCTTAAATGTTTTACCAAAAAGTTGATAAATTGGTGGTGAGAATAAAGATCCAATTGCCCATTATTGTGAAGTGTATAGGTAAAGGATATAGAAAAAATGAATTGCGAACAAGTAAGAACCTAAAGATAGTTTTTTTGATAAAACTGAAGTATTTTTAAGGATAGATAGAGTTCTTGTTAGATCATTAAACATCCATAGAATATTTTTAATTTCCTTTCTTCCAATTTGATGCTTGCTTTTCCAAAAAAATGCTTGGTTGTACTGTTGTCAGTTCAATTTTTAGCTCGATATTTACATTTTTTCTGTAATAACTTCGCAAACATCAGGAGTCTGAAGTTCTGAACAGACTGAACCCTGAAGCTGCCCCTTCTTTCCGGGGCAAAGAAGCAAATGCAGGCGCTCCTACTATCCCCGGCGGCGGCGCCACGGCCGCCTCGCCCCACTCTAAGGCGGCGGCCTTCTCTATCCTCTGGGGCCTCCGCAATCCTCGTGCCGGCGCTGGCGCCTCGCGTCTCCGCTCCCGGCTTGGCGGTCGCCTTCTCCGCGTCGCGCCGCGGCTGCGGATCTTCATCGCGCCTCGCGGCCGCCGCGGCGTCGGCGCCGAGTACTCCTGACCCAACGCCCTCTCCCGCCGAGGACGAGGTCGAGCGCGCCAAGCTCGCTCAGGTGCCACTCGCTTCTTTCATCTGTTCTGCCCAGTATGCCAGCAATGGTGAGGATATCTGCTGTGCGGGCAGGACCATTTGAATTCATTCTATGGAAATTCAGGTTCTTGATTCTGGAGGTGAAAAGGAGAAAATTTAGGTTATTTCATTACCCGATTGTCTGACACTCTGATGGACTAATTTGGAACCAGTGAAACAGGCATGATAATTGACTAATTGAGAGTGGTAGAGTTTGTCAAGAGTGTGCACGCAAAATACACACAAAATTGGCATTTCCATGGTTACTTGTTCTTCTGTTGTTTTGAAGGACACCAAATCCATGCCCCTTTCTTGAGTTTATGCAACTGCAGGCTTTATGGAAATGGATTATTTGTTCACCTCCTGATGTTGGCATCTAGTTACCTTCCAACTTTAAACATGAGGGTTCTTTATTTTATTGAGATTTAAGAGCCGTCACTCCATGTTGGTGCTACATTATCATATACTCCATGTTTCCATCAGCAATTTCCTATGGAGATTTGGCACCATGTTTTGTTGTATGAGAACCACCCAATCTATGAAAGGCATGTAGTGATCAACTTGATATGTTAAAGTTTGGTATCGTACATTAATAATCCCTGAAGTTGTTTTTTGTAATTTATTTATCATTTGGTATTCTGCTCTTAATATAATCTTTGGTTTAAACTTTAAAGTAAGTGTTTGCGTGATACACATGTATTCTTGCTTCTCTACACATGTTATTTACTTGGCACATTATGATTATTGAGTACTAGACTTTCTTCCATCTTATATTTTTGCAGGTTAGCAAAAGGCTAGAGAAAACAGCACGGTATTTTAAGACTTGGGGCACCCTGGGATTCTGGTCTCAGTTAGTGTGCACAACTGTCTCAGCAGGAATTTTGTCATTCTCTGCAGTTGCTATAGGGAATGCAACATCTCCCTTTACATTATTTGCGACTTCTATCAGT
This sequence comes from Zizania palustris, assembly GCA_019279435.1. Lineage (NCBI taxonomy): Eukaryota > Viridiplantae > Streptophyta > Magnoliopsida > Poales > Poaceae > Zizania > Zizania palustris. The sequence continues at coordinate 39,175,321 of JAAALK010000080.1, read as the reverse complement.
ATTGTGGCAGCATTTATTTCTGTCTTCTGGGCTTTTGGTTATATCCGTCTTTCTGAAAGGCTTAGGAGAACAGCAAATGAACCTGCTAAGGTACTTTCATTTCCTAAAATATGTAGCACTGTACTGTCATTTCTTTGCCGAAAAAAGTGACATTCTATGCACCCATTACTGTCACGTCCGAATTCGAAAAAAAACTCGAACCTTTATTCAATCTCAAAAATATCCATATAACAAGATGTTCATAAACCGGCGACGCAAAGGCTGGCTGGCGGGTGGGGCCCGCTGGCCAGAGAGGGAGAGGGGAAGGCTGGCGCGGACGGGTGGCGCCGACAAGGCGGGCCCACAGGTCAGAGAGAGAGGGCGAGGGAGGCGGGCTGGGTTGGGCCGGCTAGGGGAATAGGGGGTTGCGGTCCACTAGGGATTTAAATGTTTCTCGAATAAAAATAATTCAGGAAATTGATTTTGAAGTTTAAAATATGAATTTGAATCTCACAAATTTTGAAATAATTTTGTAAAATACTTCAGGTGTGAGGAGTCTTACAAAATTATAAAAACTTTAAAATTCGAAATTTATCTCAATGTTTTAAATTGCAAAACCTTTCTGCCTTTTAGAAAATTTTGGAATCCAAATTTGGTTTTGAATTTTCAAAATCTCAGGTTTGCAGTTAGTTTAAATACGGGCGTTACAAACCTACCCCCCTTACAAAGAATCTCGTCCTCGAGATTCGAAACGTCCTTCGAATAATTCGGGGTGCGAAGCTTTGAGTTCAACCTCTTTTTCCCAAGTCGCTTCTTGCGTACCTTGAGCTTCCATGGCGGAGATGTAGTTTACTTGAGTGCGGACTTGCTCTTGCTTGGGGTAAGGACATCTGTTTGAGTAATGGCCTTCCTGGTGACAATTGAAACAAACCACAATATTACCATTTTTATCCCTCACGACTCCGGTAATCTGCTTCAGAGCTTGACTTGCTGGCAGTACTTGAGGCGAGACTTCTGAACTTGACCCTCCCTTGGTATTGTGCGACTCGGATGCAGTCTGAGGTTGATCATTGGACACTTGAGTAGTAGGCATTAGACGAGGTCTCTGACCGTTCCCTTGCTGATGGCGGAAAACAATTACCTTGCGCTTCTTCTGCTCAACCCTGTTGTACTCGGACTCCTGGATAATTGCTTTATTTACCAACTTCTGAAAATCAGCGTGATCGGAGGCGAGCAAGAGAGGCTTCAATTCATCCTTCACGCCTCCGACAAACTTTTCCTGCTTGTCAGCATCTGTGCGAACATCCTCTAGTGCATATCGCGCCAAGCGATTAAACTCATGCAAATATTCTGTGATCGACCTGCTGCCCTGGTACAAATCACGGAACTCCTGCTTCTTCAATGCCACAAGGCCGGAAGGAATGTGGGTGGCACGGAAGGCGGCTGTGAACTCTGCCCATGTGACTACATGGTCAGCCGGCTGGGAATCCTGGAAATTATCCCACCACTCAGCGGCGGGTCCATGAAGCTGGTGAGTCGCGAAGGCAACTCGCTCACGATCAGAACACTGCAACAGATCCAACTTCTTACTAATGGTTCACAACCAATCTCCTGCCTCCATTGGATTAGTAGTGCTGGAGAAGATAGGAGGCCAGACTCGCAGAAACTCAGACAACTGTGAAGCAGGTGCCGGAGCGAGAACTGGTGCAGGAGCAGGTGCAGGCGCAGGGGCTGGAGCTGGTGCCTGGCGATCTCGCTCCAATATCTGCTGCTGAAGCTGATGAAGCTGGTCCTGCTGCCTCTGCATTTGTGCCATCAGTGCAGCCATCATATTATTCTGATTGATCATGACCTCCGCAAGAGTTGGATTATTGGGCGCAGGAGGTGGTCCCATTTGACGAGGGCCTGTGTTGCCCCACCTGGGCCCACCCAAACTGCGCAGTATCCGGTTGGCCTCTGCCGCTGGAATCCTGTTAGCCTTAGCTGCCGGATTGGCTCTTTCAGCATTACTGTTCTCAGGGACGTCGCTCGGATTGGCAGCCATTTGCTAAAAGGTCAACGAATTTGCCCGAGAAAATAACGCAGAAACTTTGAATAGCGTGAAAAAGGGGTTAAATAATAAGCAAACACACACTTACAAACAAACAGACATACACAAACAAGCACACTAACAAGCAACCTAACAAGCGGGACTAACGACTACGGAAGCGACGTTCTAAGGCCCATCTGCATCTCACTCAAAACTACATGCTACAAAATTTTTGAAGTTTAGAGAAGCGTCAGAATAGAATAAAGAAAATTTAGATGCGAAGTATAACCAAACAAAGTTTTAAAATATATATATCTTAGAATCTTTTAAAAATAGTTCTATCAATGGTCCAGGGGCTTCCTACAGTCGAGTCGGCTCTGATACCATCTTGTCACGTCCGAATTCGAAAAAAAAACTCGAACCTTTATTCAATCTCAAAAATATCCATATAACAAGATGTTCATAAACCGGCGACGCAAAGGCTGGCTGGCGGGTGGGGCCCGCTGGCCAGAGAGGGAGAGGGGAAGGCTGGCGCGGACGGGTGGCGCCGACAAGGCGGGCCCACAGGTCAGAGAGAGAGGGCGAGGGAGGCGGGCTGGGTTGGGCCGGCTAGGGGAATAGGGGGTGCGGTCCACTAGGGATTTAAATTGTTTCTCGAATAAAAATAATTCAGGAAATTGATTTTGAAGTTTAAAATATGAATTTGAATCTCACAAATTTTGAAATAATTTTGTAAAATACTTCAAGGTGTGAGGAGTCTTACAAAATTATAAAAACTTTAAAATTCGAAATTTATCTCAATGTTTTAAATTGCAAAACCTTTCTGCCTTTTAGAAAATTTTGGAATCCAAATTTGGTTTGAATTTTCAAAATCTCAGGTTTGCAGTTAGTTTAAATACGGGCGTTACAATTACCATTGCATGTGCTAATTGCATCAGCTTGCTCGCCTGCCCGTAATTATCTTGATATCATATTACCCAGCAAACTGATTCGATGGTCACATATTACTATGGTATGCACCACATGGTAGCCTACTATTTAACTGTTTTGATTTAAACTAGCATGGTAATA
>JAAALK010000080.1:39145353-39171242 GCA_019279435.1 Zizania palustris | reverse complement strand
CCCCCCGACACGTGCCTTCATGATGTGTTCCATGTCGGCGTCCTCAAGAAGTTCATCGGTGCCCTGCCGACAAGTCCGCCGCTGCTTCCCTCGCTTCTTCATGGAGCCGTGGTGCCTACCCCGACCAAAGTTACTCAAGCAAGGTTGGTCAAGGGTGTCCGCTAGGTGCTCGTGGAGTGGTGGCAAGGAGAGCCACCTGCTTCAGCCACATGGGAGGACCTGACGACTTCTGTGCAAGATTCCCTTCTTTCAGCTCGAGGACGAGCTGGATTTCAAGGCGGGGAGAGATGTCATGTGGCGGCACACGTACAGGTGTCACCGTGATGCGCGCGCGCCATGGAGCACGCCGTGCGTGTGCTAGATGGAGCCGCCAGGGGCGGTTAGGAAGGGATAAGGATGATTAAGAGATTAATTCAGTTAATGGGATTTTGTTAGTTAAGAGATTAGATTGGATTTTGTTAGTTAAGAGATTAGATTGGATTTTGTTAGGGCTGGGGTCTATATACCCATGTAACTCTATCTTTTGGAATCAAGCAAGAATTATATTTCCAATCTACCTCCTCTCTCTCTCAAGCCTGCGGTTGAGGATTTACCTCGCCGGAGAAGACAACGGAATGCGACTACGAATTATGTAGTCGTGGTCCGGCGAGTCAGGGGTCCGACGCCCTTGACATCCTCATCCACTAAACCAAACACAATCTTAATTATCAAGAGAAGCCCTTTGAATGCTCTAAAATCAACATAATTCCGCTCCCACTCTCCAAGTGTCCTGTTCTAGTAAGGGGGTACTTGTTTATCAAGCTCTCAACATAATTCCGAACTACTACCACTGTCATTTATATAACTCATAAGAAGTACCCTGCAAAGCTAAAGACAACACATACATTAAAATCCCGGCCTATTCGGAATGGGCCGGGAGTTTGGGTTTCCAAACTGGCCCTTGATGGTTTATTTGTGAAGCCCAAATCCATCGGGATTTCAGCCCAATTCGATTCTGTTCGGTTAGGAGGAGATTGAAGAGGATTGAAAGGGATTGAGGGGATTGTAGTATAAATATCCTCCAATCCCCCCTCAATCCCCTTTCTCAAGGAGATTAACCGAACAAGCCCTTTTAGGCCCTGTTCGGTTGGGCCGAGAATGGGGAGGTTTGGACTGAATTCCACAGGGGTCATCCCGACCCAGTAAAATTCCCAGCCCATGAAAAATTGTATGTTCGATTAACGTCCAGGGGGATTGTAACATGGCCCACTTTTCTCTTTTTTCCCATCCTAGTTCAGGATTCCACCCTCTAGGGTTGGGGAGTGGATTGAATCCCCTGCTTGCGAGCGATGCGACACCAGGCGATGGTGCGATGGCGCTCCTTCGCCGCCTCCCCCGGTGAGATCTGTGCTCCTTCCCCACTTCCCCTGGCTCCCCTCTCTCTCTCTGTCCACTGGCGCGGCAGTAGGGCTCGTCTCCATGGCCCGGCTGCTCTTGTCCCCGGCGTGGAGGCGACGCGGCGAGGGCTCATCGGAGGGCTCCCTTTTTCTGCTAAAAAGCAAGTGCATCTTGCTCCCTTTGTTTCACAACTCTCCGCTGCAATCAATCGGCTATTCGGTTGTCCGTTGGTGGTTTTTTTAGCAGCAGCCAGGCTCACACAATTCAGTTCATCGCCCTTGTCCTGTAACAACAAAATTGATATAACAGGCGACATGTTCTTGCTCATGTAGAACAGTACTTCTATTAATTCCATGTTACTACCTATATATTAATGCCATGTTAACAGGACTTCTAGCATACTAGTTATAAATAAAATAATAACTACTAGAATAATTCTTATGATTTTGTTGCATGCTTACTTTTAATGGTTATCAGATAGAGCATGGACAATGCCATTTTTCTTGTGTAGTAGTATTACAAAGTTGTCCTTGCATTTGCATCTTCATACCTACTGGATAAAATTTAGTATATGTGGTCAAGTTGTGCTTCCTTTTGTTTATTCTGTATGTATACCTGAAGATAGCAAATCACATATGATGGGCTCTTTTGTTTGTGGATACTTGAAGATGTTTCTTTAGTAATAAGAATATCTGCTTGACAGCTTGAGTAGCAAATAAGTAATGTGCCAGAAATATTCCTTCAGATAATTAGGAGTGGTTCTGGTTTGTTTATCAGATGTTTATCACTTAATTGAAAATAATGCAAATTTTGTGTAAAAACATTGAAGTTGACAAGTGCTGCAATAAGTCCATCAACCCTGCTTTGTTTCTGGAGTATGAATTTATTCCTTCAGAAATATTTCTGTTTTGTTTCTAGAGTAGGAATGGGAAATTTGGATTATTAAGCTTACTTATTAGATGTTTACTACATAGTTGAAAAGAGTGCATTTCTTGTCTAGAGTTTGCTGAGGACTCAGTAAATGCTTTGGTCCTGTTCATTGTTGTATGAACTGTTTCATATTGATTTGGTCTTGCTAGATATTTTGGATGCATGTTCATTGTTTCCCTGTTTATCTGTCTGGAACGTATGAATTTATTCCACATTTTTGTTGATTTCTGAGAGTGGAAAGCAATTGTCATCCTTTGAGACGTTTATTAGCACCGTCTAGATTTCTGCATTATGACATGCTTTGAACTGGCTCAAGAAGATAGGGCTTGTATTTTCAGCATTTTGTAGTGTCATGTCCAGATCTAGAAAAACATAAAATATGATCATTTATAATTTTAATCATTTGCAACAAACCTTATTTACCATTCTTTCTTTTATGCAATCAACCTGTTGAAAATTTTCAAGTTTTTCTGGTAGTCATATAGTTATGTTACTTGATACTTAGAATACACTCATTTAGAAGAAAAATGCAGCGAAGAATACAGTCATTCAGAAGAAAAATGTAGTGGGTTCTCTAGATCATGACAATGTGTTTCAGTTCTACATGTACTGAGGTTTTGCTTTTTTTTATGTTTTGCTTTTTTTATGTTTTCGGAAATGGGGCTACTAGAGATTAAGCATGGTTTGCTACAAGTTTCAGAGACACTAGACTTTCTTCATAACAATGCCCATCCTGCCCATCGATCCATATCACCTTAGGTTGCAATGCAACACATTTCTTCAACTTGTAGTGTCTGCACGACTGTTTCCTGTTATTGATGCGCTTTGAAATGCGTCCATTACGATCTCTTTTTTGTTTTACTCCATGTACATGTACTTGACATGACCATGGCCATGCTTTTGTTATTAATTACTTTATGGTTTTATTTTGTGATTAGTTTTATCTTTGTCGTATAACATTTTATTAATCACTTTGAAACATTTTATTGTGTGATCAATTTGTTTCAATATGATGGTTAGATGTTATAAACCCCAAAGGGATTTAATCCCAGTCAAAAGAACACATAATTAAAGAGAGGGATTTAATCCCCAAAGAAAATTAATCTAGGAGAGGGATTAGGTGATATGAGAGAGATCCACTCAATCTCCCTTAGGATAAAATCCCTTTAGAGATTAAAACCTTGTCAACCGAATATGCCTTAGGGCCTGTTTGGGAACTTCCAATCCCAGCCCATTCCCTGGGGATGGGCCGGGATTTTGAACTAAAATCCCGGCCCATCCCCAGGGAATGGGCTGGGATTGTGGGCTCCCAAACTAGCCCTTAGGGATATTTTGGTCCGAGGCTTTGATTCTCTGCTGGGCCATGGTGATTATTTGAATGTCAGATGGGCTTAAATTTCCTTAGGTCTCTCGTGCCCTAGAAAAAACGCCTCGGAATGACTGGTTTTTGCTCCACTCGCTACTTTGGCATCGTCACCACTAGATCCAGCCACTGCCACCGCCCAGCGTCTAACAGGCCATCCAACGCCCAACGACTGTTGCCTAGCCTTATCGCAGCCCTGCTCTGCCCGTCGCTAGCGCCGCTCGATCCATCGCTGGTGGCCCCATCCTCAAGGACTTTTCCGATGCCTACCACTGCTTGATTCAGCCACCTCCATCGTGGATCCACTTACTTGCACTTGATTCCTAGGTTTAATTTCTCCTCGCTGTCACACCGTCATCGCTGATGTGCTCTTCATCAAACTTGCCCTGTTCTTCGAGACAACTTGAGCTCTAGTCATGCAGCGAGTTTGAGCATTTCTCTGCTGTTTTTTTTGTTTTTTATTCAAGTGAATTGAATCAATTCGATTCTTGCTCTTTCTTATAGAAATCATTTTCCCTCGATGGTGATGAATAAAATGAAGATGCTTATCTTCTTGTAAATCACTAGATTTATCTATTGTACAAATAAAAAAAGTGTGTGTATGCAGGCTTTGTTTGGAGGAGAAACTTTGAATGACTTCCTGTTTTGTCTATACATGTCTGATGTTATTAGTGTTTCTTGCAGCATATATATCATGGGAATCCATAAAAGATTTATAAAGTTTAGAAGTAGCTCATCGTATATGAAATGCATTGCTAGTGTCGGTAAATTTTTCTATTGCTTATCATCAGTAGTACCTTCCCAATAAGTATTGTAGCCATGATGATAACACATTTGATCTTGTCCTGAGCCAAATTCTGAATTAGTATCGAACCAAGTTATTTTACTCTGATTTATTCTTATTTTTGAGGACTTTTTGAATGGCTAGGACATGTATTCTCCCAAACAGGGACCGGAATTTTCTCTCCTCACGGGATATATAACCCTACTAGAAGAGGATGTCATGTGCATATAAAAAATCCTCACCGGAATCAATTCCGTGTGGTTTTTCTTCCTTCACTACCAAACAATCCCTGGAGCTCTTCTCCGTCTCCGCGTACTCCACCGAGAACGGCTGAGAGTTAACAAAACTGCTTATAACGTCAAATATATGATTTAAAATTCAAATATGAAATTAAAAAGGAAAAATTCCTAAAAATAGTAGATAAATTAATATGATTTATGGTGAAATTAATTTTCAAAAATACTAAACTATTACAAAGTTAAAAGTTATGAACGGAACAAGATAAATAAAAATACAAAATACAAAAATAATCATTTTTTGATCTTCTTCCCTTATTATTGTTTGATTATTTAGAAGCAAACTTTTTGGATTAATGTTATATGTTTGATCAAATAGAATATCATATTTGATGAGTATAAAACAAACATTCTTATTTTACGTGACTTATAACTAATGTCTACATATTAATACAACACCGTTTATAACTAATGGAGCCAACAATGATAACTTAGAAATACTCGAATTATCAATTAACTATGTTGTTTTATAATTTATATTTTATTATAAACTTATAAAATTTATGATATTTTATATTTTTTATTTATCTTGAAAAATAATTTTCTACGATTTTACAGTTTTTATTTTTAATTAAAAATTATTTAACCAATACTACTGTAACCGAGACCAATAACACATTTACAGTGTCCGGTACTGTGGTTTCCAAGACAGTATCAAACCAGCGGTAACCAAACATACTGTGATACTGTTTCGTGAGCCGATATGAATTTAGATTTTGAAAATACAAAATGTGATCAAAATTTTTAGTAACCGTTCGATTACCGGTAACCGCTATCTCGAAGCCAGAATCGGACAGGGAAGGGATGATGGCCGGGACGGAAGGAAATGGAGAAGAGGGACAGAGAGTAAGAGGAATACTCGAGGGAGTTTGGAGGATGATGCGGCGGCCGGCCATCGCCGGAGACGAGCAGGAATCGCCGGAAGTTGGGTAGTGGAGCTCGTGATGGAAGGGATAGCAAAGTGAGGGGGTTATTGGTAAAAGTGAATGGCTGAAAATAGAAGTTGGATTGTAACAAATATCACGCAATTTTTTAAATAGGTTTGAATTTTTTATAAGTTAAAATTCTGTAACTTTTATTAATTTCTAAAAATATATATTAACAACTAAAATATCAAATTAATTTTATTAAATCCACCATAAAATACGTCTTAATATATTATTTATTACATATTACAAATGTTATTTTCAAAAAATTGTCAAAGTTAGAAAAATTTAACATAAAAAGTAAACGAAGGTTTATGCATATATTTTTACATACTTTCTGTTGTTCATGTTTCAAAGAGTGACAAATTGCTGAGGTTATTCCATTTTGTTGCCATTTCAAACATCCACAAGGGACACAAAATACACATATTTTTCTAATTATGTTTTATAGTAACCATGCTAACAGAATTCCTAACAACCTCTTTAGCTTGTCACATAAGCTTGACAGCCTATAGTGTATTCCAGAAGCTATCTACTGTCTATGTGTGGGAACGGCATTGATAATGCCTTCCCCACATGACATCTCTCCCTCCCTCGATGAGCAGCTCGTCCTCAAGCTGATAATCTAGATAGCGGTTCATAAAGCTGTCGGCGTCCTCCCAAGTCGCGGATGCCACAGATTCTCCCTTCTAGTGCACCAACAGTTGGCGAACACCTTTGGCCAACCGAGAGCGAAGAACATGTTCTGGCTCAGGCACCACCGCACCATGGTGAATATGTGGAAGGGGTGGTGGAGCTGCTGGTGGCGTGCCTATGAACTTCTTCAGGAGTCCCACATGGAAAATGTCATGAAGGCGAGCTCGGGGAGGAAGCTCCAACTGATAGGCAACAGCATTGATGACAGCCAAAATACGGAACGGGCCATAGAAGCGAGGTCGTAGCTTCCCTGATGTTGATGCCTGAAGGGTGGATACAGATTGGTGGTGCAAACGAAACCATACCCAATCCCCCACTGAGAACTGAACATCTCGATGTAGTTTGTCGTAGTGATGCTTGTAGATGGCTTGCGCTTGCTCAAGACGTAGCCGGACGTCAGCCAGGAAGTCATCCCGTTCGGCCATATTTTTAGCGACTGCTGCCACACGTGTCTCCCCTGGCTCATAGGAACGGATGGACGGAGGCTCGCGACCATAGACCACCATGAACGGAGTATCACGAAGTCCTGATTGGTAAGCAATATTGTATACATATTCTGCCCACGGAAGCCAACGTAGCCACTATCATGGGCGATCTCCCATGAAACAGCGGAGATACATGGTAATAACCTTATTAGCTGCCTCCGTTTGCCCATCAGATTGTGGGTGAAAAGATGATGACATGTGTAATTTGGTGCCCATGAGTCGCATCAATTCCCGCCAAAAGATGGAGTTGAATACAGGATCTCGGTCCGAAACAATGGACTGGGGCACTCCATGGAGCCGAACGATCTCAACAAAAAATGCATGAGTCACCGACTCCGCCGTATATGGATGGCGGCCCAAGGCAATAAAATGGCAATACTTGCTGAATCGATCAACCACTGTAAGAATTACCGACTTCCTGCCCACACGTGGTAATGCCTCCACAAAATCAAGTCCAATGTCTGACCATACAGTCGTAGGTACTAGTAAGGGCAACAGAAGCCCTGCCGGGTGAAGATGATCAATTTTGTAGCGTTGGCAGGTAGCACACACGCGTACAAAATCCTGGACTGCTCACCATAGGTTGGGAGAATGACAATCACGGCGCAGTCGATGCAAAGTGCATTGGACACCCTCATGGCCGTTGTCATGAATAGCCGCAATAAGCTCATGCAGAAGCGGTGACTCGGGTGGGACGTAAAGTCTACCCTGAAATGCCACCAGACCATCCAGAAGATACCATGGAGCAAGATGATGCCCTGCTGTAATCTCATCTTTAAGGACCACCAAACAGGGATTAGTGTCGTGAGCTTGGCGGAGTTGATTGATAAAATCGAAGGTGGAACTCGAGATTACGTGGAGCAATGGCTCGTCCGTATCACGCCTGGATAACGCGTCTGCTACGGTGTTGGAGATACCAGCTTTGCACTCCACGGTAAAATCAAAACCCAGTAGTTTGCCTACCCAATGGTGTTGAGGTATTGTAGCCAAATGCTGGTTAAGCAGGAACTTTAGACTGAAATGATCAGTCCGCACCAAAAAATGTCGTCCCCACAAGTATGGTCTCCAATGGCGAATAGCAAGAACCAACCCAATTAGCTCACGCTCATAGGCCACCAAAGAGCGATGCCTTGGTGCTGCAGTTCGATTGAAGAATGCCAAAGGGTGCTGTTCTTGAAGAAAAACCGCCCCAAATCCGTGAGTCGAAGCATCACATTCAACAATGAACAACTGGCCAAAATCCGGCAACGCGAGCACTGGTGCCGTATGCCACTTTGAGAGCCCGGAACGCTGTCTCAGCTTCTGCGTTCCATGAAAACACATCCTTGTGAAGAAGAGTCATAAGAGGAGCCGTAATTGTCCCAAACTCTTTGACAAACTTGCGATAGTATCCCGCCAGCCCAAGGAAGCCACGAACCGCTCGTACCGAGCAGGTAACTAGCCAATCAGTGACCGCCTGCACCTTGTCTGGATCCATAGCCACGCCCACAGCTGCAATGACATGACCGAGGTATGAAACAGAACTCGTGCCAAACTCGCATTTGGAGCGCTTGACAAAAAGACGGTGTTGGTGTAGGACTTCCAGGACAGCTCGGACATGACGAAGATGATCTGTCCAGGACAAACTATAGATGAGAATGTCATCAAAAAATACGAGAACAAACCGTCGAAGGAATGGTCGTAGAACATCATTCATGAGCGCCTGAAATGTTGTTGGTGCGTTGCATAATCCGAAAGGCATCACCATGAATTCATAGAGTCCATCATGTGTGCGGAATGCAGTTTTGGCAACGTCTTCAGATCTCATCCGCACCTGATGGTAACCCGAGCGCAGATCCAATTTAGAAAAGAAACGAGTACCATGTAACTTGTCCAATAGCTCATCAACCACTGGAATAGGATATGCATCCTTGATTGTAATGGCGTTTAAAGCGCGATAATCGACGCAAAACCACCAAGTATTGTTAGCCTTTCGCACAAGCAATACTGGTGAGGAAAATGCAGAGGAACTTCTGTGGATAATCCCTTGTTCAAGCATTGTAGCACACTAGCGCTCTAGCTCATCCTTGTGTGCTGCTGGATAGCGATATGGTCGAATGACCACTGGTAAGGACCCTGGGACGAGCGTGATGCTATGGTTGTGAGCTCGGGGAGGTGTAAGTTCCTTGGGTTCATCAAATACAACAGCAAAAGCATCCAGGAGGTTATGCATGAGATTATCCCCTGTACATGTCCAAAGAGCTAGACTAGGCAGTCCTGGCTGACCATGCCAACAGACCTGATGATCACCACGCCAAAACGACATGGTCAAAGCTTTGAAGTCCCACAGAATCGGACCAAGAGAAACCAACCATTGTGTTCTCAGGACTATGTCATATCCAGCCAGGGGTAGAGCAAAAAAATGTAGTGAATGATTCCTGGTCGACGCAAAATTGCGCACCACGAAACACACCTAGACATGGTACCCGATCACCATTGGCCACTATCACATGCATTTTGCCCCCTGGCCGTAGCTGTAGAGATGTGCGGGCTACTGCTCCATCAACCACAAAGTTATGGGTTGATCCTGAGTCAATGAGAGCAAGAAGGCTGAGTCCACCCAGTTGGACGCACACTTGCATCGTTTCCCTTGTCCGGATGCTTGTGATTGCATGAACCGATATATGAGGTTCATCAATTTCATGGCTCTCCGACCCCTGTTCCTCATCATCATCTTCAAAGGCCAACTCCAAGAGAAAAAGCCGTTTACATACCCTGTTATGTCCCCTTGTGAACTTCTCATTGCAATTAAAACATATTCCCAACCGACGGTGTTCCTCCATTTCTCCCTGAGACATGTGTTTGATCTGCCGGCCTTCAACAGTCATCTGTGTTGGCTGTGCACTCACCGAAGGAGGAAGTGATAGGCGTTGTGGAGGTGTCGGTAGAATACCCTTTTGATGCCATTGCCAGCCTTGTGTCGGAATTGCTGCAGCACACTGCTCACGCAATTCCAATTTGCGTGCCAAACTCATAGCAGTGGCTAGGGACTGTGGATTATGTATTTCCACATCGAGGCTCAGGGGAGGTAACAATCCGACTGTGAATAACGGCACCTTCTAGACCTCTGTGAGTGAACCGACGCGGGGAAGCAAAGCTTCAAACCGGTCCTGGTATTCCACAACTGAGCCCGTATGTTTACAGGCTACCAGCTCGCCAAGAGGATTCGAGCGCAATGGTGGCCCAAAATGAGTGTTCAGGAGCTCAACGAAGCGTTTCCATGGTGGTGTCCCTTCATCACTCTGGATCTGCATGAACCAGAGCTGGGCGCTGGCTTCAAGATTGTAAGACGCCATCCAAACTTTCTCTTCTTCGGCAATACACTATTGACGAAAGAAAGACTCACAATGATTAATGAAAGCTAGAGGGTCTATTTTACCGACAAACCTGGGAAAATCCATCTTCTGAAAATGGGATGGTTGATCTGTGTTGTAGTCACTACCATGCGCCCGGAGACCAGATGAAGAAGAGTCAGCAGTGCAGTGCTCCAGGACATCGATCTTAGTGTCAAGGACCTCAGGCCCTTGAGAAGCCGGACCTAGGCTACGTAGTTCTTAGCCGCGGTCCGTTGTCTCCGGCGAGGTTTTGCCCCTCAGCCGTAGGTTTTCTTGGGAGAGTAGGGAGAGGGAAGTAGATTGATAATGAATTGCTTAATCTCCTCAATGTCTGGTACATCATATATATAGCCAGAGGCCCCAACTAATCTCCTTATTTGTAGCAACTAAAAACCAACCGCTTTGACTAATCTTGCCCAACTAATCTCCTTATTTGTAGCAACTAAAATCCAATCGCTTTGACTAATCTCCTTATTTGTAGCAACTAGAATTAGGTACTAATCTTATCCTTCCCTAACAGCCATGGCCGCTGGCTCCTCCTCACGCGCGCGATCTGCATGTTCGGCCGCCCTGCGCGCGTCACGGGCCCGCCTACGCCTGCTGTATGTGCGGCCCCACATGACATCTCTCCCCCCTCGAGATCCAGATCGTCCTCGAGCTGAAAGTCGGGGTACTTGTCGCGGAAGGAGTCCAAGTCTTCCCATGTCGCCGATGCCGCGGTCTGGCCCTTCCAGTGGACAAGCACTTGACGGACGCCTCTAGCCATGCGGGCGCGCACCACCTGTTCTGGTGTCGGATCCACCGCACCATGATGGATGTTGGGCAGAGGAGGCGGAGCTGCTGGAGGTTCGCCCACCCATTTCTTCAATAGGAAAACATGAAAGACGTCATGGAGCTTGGCGCGAGGAGGGAGCTCAAGACGAACAGCAACTTCGTTGATGAGTTCTTTGACGCGGTAGGGTCCGAAGAACCGTGGTTGAAGCTTGCCCTTGACCGCCGGTGATAGAGAGGCAACTGGGCGGTGTCGAAGGCGGAGCAGTACCCAATCGCCCACTATGTAGGAGGCCTGGCGGTGATTTATGTCGTAGTGGTGCTTCTGGACAGCTTGTGCTTGCTCCAGCCTGAACCGTACATCAGCCAAGAACTCTTCCCGTTCTTCCATCGTCTTGGCCACTGCTGCCACGCGAGTCTCGCCTGGTTCATAGGACCGGATGGACGGAGGATCCCGCCCATAGACCACCCGGAAGGGTGTCTCACGGAGGGACGACTGGTAGGCAGTGTTGTACGTGTACTCAGCCCACGGTAACCAGCGGAGCCATTGGCGGGGACGATCACCTGTAAAACAGCGGAGGTACATGGTGATAACACGGTTAGCAGCTTCCGTCTGGCCGTCTGACTGCGGATGGAAAGCCGATGTCATGTTCATCTTGGTGCCCATAAGGCGCATCAGCTCCTTCCAGAACGTTGAAGTGAATACGGGGTCCCGATCGGAGACCATGGACTGCGGCACCCCATGGAGACGTACAATGTCGGTGAAGAATGCCTGTGCCACGGATTCCGCGGAATACGGATGGGCGAGCGGGATGAAGTGGCAATATTTGCTGAAGCGGTCCACCACTGTGAGGATGACTGATTTGCCGCGGACTCGTGGTAGCGCCTCCACGAAATCAAGGCCAATGTCTGCCCAGACAGCTGTCGGAATGGGGAGCAGAAGGAGAAGTCCCGCCGGGTGTAGGTGCTCCGATTTGTACCTTTGGCATGTGGCGCAGGCGCGCACAAAATCTTGAACGATGCGGCGCATGTCGGGGAAGTGAAAGTCTCGTCAGAGACGGTGTAAGGTGCGTTGCACCCCTTCGTGGCCGTCCTCATGGATCGCTGCCAACAGCTCTTGCAAGAGTGGAGACGCCGGTGGTACATACAGCCTCCCGTCATAGGTCACCAAGCCGTCGATGAGAGCCCACGGTGTAGACCGTGACCCCCTTGCCAACTCTTCATGGAGGGCGACCAGCGCCGGTTCGGTGGCCTGAATGTCGTGGAGACGTGTGATGAAGTCGAAGCGCGGTCCCGAGACGGCCAGAACCGCGCCGCTTGTGGCTTCCTCTTCTGTGTCGCGGCGGGAGAGGGCATCCGCCACTGTGTTGAGGGCCCCGGGCTTGTACTCGATGGCGAAATCGAAGCCTAGGAGCTTGCCGACCCAATGATGCTGTGGAATTGTGGCGAGGCGCTGATCAAGCAGAAATTTAAGGCTGTAGTGGTCTGTCCGCACCGTGAAACGCCGGCCCCAAAGATACGGCCGCCAATGCCGAATGGCGTGCACAAGGCCGATGAGCTCACGCTCGTACGCCGCGAGGGAGCGATGACGTGGTGCCACCGGCCGGCTGAAGTAGGCGATGGGATGCTTGTCTTGGATCAGCACTGCTCCGAAACCGTATGTTGATGCGTCGCACTCGACGATGAATGGCTGTGCGAAATCCGGTAGCGCCAAGACCGGCGCCAATGTAACCGCGGCTTTGAGGGCCTGAAAAGCTGCAGCCGCCTCGTCGTTCCAGGAGAACCCGTCCTTCTTGAGCAGCGCCGTTAGTGGAGCCGCAATGGAGCCGTAGTCCTGGACAAATTTGCGGTAGTAGCCCGCAAGGCCTAGGAATCCCCGTACTGCGCGAGCCGAACGGGGTTGTGCCCAGTCGCAGACCGCTTGTACCTTAGCGGAGTCCATGGCGACGCCAACGTCGGAGATGACATGTCCTAGGTAGGCAATGGAACGTTCGCCAAAAGCGCATTTGGAGCGTTTGACGAAGAGCCGGTGCTGCTGTAGTATCGTGAAGACAGCCCGAAGATGGCGTAGGTGATCAGCCCACGATGAACTGTAAATCAGAATGTCGTCAAAGAATACCAAGACGAAACGACGCAGAAAAGGCCGTAGTACGTCGTTCATCAGCTCCTGGAATGTTGCCGGGGCATTGCACAAGCCGAATGGCATGACCAGGAACTCGTACAGGCCGTCATGTGTACGAAACGCCGTCTTGGCGATGTCGTCGGCGCGCATACGGACCTGATGATAGCCTGAGCGAAGATCGAGCTTGGTGAAGAATTTGGCGCCGTGGAGCTCATCCAGCAGCTCGTCGACGACCGGGATAGGAAAAGCGTCTTTGATGGTGATGGCGTTGAGGGCGCGGTAGTCGACGCAGAACCGCCATGATCCGTCAGGTTTCTTGACGAGGAGGACCGGCGAGGAGAATGCCGAAGAACTCGGCCGGATGAGCCCTTGTTTCAGCATTGCGATGCACTGGCTCTCCAACTCGTCCTTGTGTCGTGCCGGGTAGCGGTAGGGACGTACCGCGACCGGTGGCGCGCCCGGGAGTAGCGTGATGCCATGATCCCGAGAGCGGTGCGGCGGTAGGCCGTGAGGTTCGGCGAAGATGTCGGCGAAAGAGGCGAGCAGCTCATCCAGTAGGGTTGGCGTGGCCGAGATGGTGTGGACGGAAGACGCCGCGGTACTAGGCACTCCCTGCCAACAGACGGACTTGCCATGCCACTTGAAGGTCATGCTCCGTCCGCCGAAATCCCAGAGGATAGGGCCCAGCTTCGCCAGCCACTGGGTGCCCAAAACTATGTCATAACCTGCAAGAGGCATAACAAACAGATCGTCGTGGAAACTGTCGCCGTGAATAGTGACCGCCACTTGACGTGTGACCCCCTCGCACGACACACGCTCGCCATTTGCCACCGTAGTTGTGAGGCGGGGCTGGTGTTGGATGGGCAGGCCGGATCGCTGCGCCGCGGACTCGGAGATGAAATTGTGAGTAGACCCGGAGTCCAGGAGCGCGATGAAGGGGTTGCCGGCGAGGTTCACGTCGATCTGCATGGTGTCGGTGAACCGGACTCCAGCGATGGCATGCAGGGAGAAGGTAGGCGACTCCTCGGCCAGTTCATCCCCTACTGCTTCTTCGTCGTCGTCTTCCATGGCGCAGTCCAGGAGAAACAGCCGCTTACAGACGCGGTTGTGCCCCCGGCCAAACTTCTCATCGCAGTTGTAGCATAGTCCGAGGCGGCGGCACTCCTCTTGTTCCGCCAAGGTCAGTCGCTTGACCGGACGGCCCTCCACGGTGACCGTTGATGTGTCAGCCTTGGGTACTGGTGGTGCCAGCGGCGCAGGACGTGAGGTAGGAGCAGGCAGGAGACCACGGCCGGCTGGGCGGGGTGGCGCCGTGGTGTACTGTTCCCGCAGCTCTAGTTGTCGTGCGAGGCTCATGGCAGCCGCGAGGGACTACGGATTGAGGATCCGCACGTCGAAGCTGAGCGGTGGCTGGAGACCGCCCGTGAACAGCTGCACTCGTTGCTCCTCGTTGAGAGGTCCGGCGCGAGCCAGGAGCACTTGAAAACGGTCCTGGTATTCTGCGACGGTGGAGGTGCGGCGGCAGTCCGCGAGCTCGGATAGGGGAGCGGCACGCAGGGGCGGACCGTAGCGTAGGTTGAGCAGTTCTTTGAACCGGTGCCACGACGGGGTCCCTTCGTCCCTCTGGACTTGCATGTACCACAATTGCGCCCCATCTTCAAGGTTGTATGATGCCATCCACACCATTTCCTCCTCCATGATGCACTGCTGATGAAAGTATGATTCGCAGCGATTGATGAAGCTGAGGGGGTCGGACTTGCCGTCGTAACGGGGAAAATCCATCTTTTGAAACCGCGGCGGCCGATCGTTGTGGTGTTCGCCGGTTCCCGGGCGAGGCCCGTTGGAAGCGGAGGACGTGTGGTCGGTAGCCAGGGCCTGGATTGCCGCGGCATTGGCCTCGACGGCGGTTTGCAGGGACCGCATGTTGGCCGCGAGCGTCTCCAAGGTGGTCCTAAGGTCGTCACCCATGGTGTTGGTGGCTGGCGGCGGTGGAGAGGCAGATCGCGCGGACGAGGATCGTCGGGATTGTGATACCAGGTTGTCAAGGACCTCAGGCCCTTGAGAAGCCGTACCTAGGCTACGTAGTTCGTAGCCGCGGTCCGTTGTCTCCGGCGAGGTTTTGCCCCTCAACCGTAGGTTTTCTTGGGAGAGTAGGGAGAGGGAAGTAGATTGATAATGAATTGCTTAATCTCCTCAATGTCTGGTACATCATATATATAGCTAGAGGCCCCAACTAATCTCCTTATTTGTAGCAACTAAAAACCAACCGCTTTGACTAATCTCCTTATTTGTAGCAACTAGAATTAGGTACTAATCTTATCCTTCCCTAACAGCCCTGGCCGCTGGCTCCTCCTCACGCGCGCGGTCTGCATGTTCGGCCGCCCTGCGCGCGTCACAGGCCCGCCTACGCCTGCTGTATGTGCGGCCCCACGTGACACCCCAACTAATCTCCTTATTTGTAGCAACTAAAAACCAACCGCTTTGACTAATCTTGCCCAACTAATCTCCTTATTTGTAGCAACTAAAATCCAACCGCTTTGACTAATCTCCTTATTTGTAGCAACTAGAATTAGTTACTAATCTTATCCTTCCCTAACAGCCCTGGCCGCTGGCTCCTCCTCATGCGCGCGGTCTGCATGTTCGGCCGCCCTGCGCGCGTCACGGGCCCCGCCTACGCCTGCTGTATGTGCGACCCCACATGACATCTCTCCCCCCTCAAGATCCAGCTCGTCCTCGAGCTGAAAGTCGGGGTACTTGTCGCGGAAGGAGTCCAAGTCTTCCCATGTCGCCGATGCCGCGGTCTGGCCCTTCCAGTGGACAAGCACTTGACGGACGCCTCTAGCCATGCGAGCGCGCACCACCTGTTCTGGTGTCGGATCCACCGCACCATGATGGATGTTGGGCAGAGGAGGCGGAGCTGCTGGAGGTTCGCCCACCCATTTCTTCAATAGGCCAACATGAAAGACGTCATGGAGCTTGGCGCGAGGAGGGAGCTCAAGACGAACAGCAACTTCGTTGATGAGTTCTTTGACGCGGTAGGGTCCGAAGAACCATGGTTGAAGCTTGCCCTTGACCGCCGGTGATAGAGAGGCAACTGGGCGGTGTCGAAGGCGGAGCAGTACCCAGTCGCCCACTATGTAGGAGGCCCGGCGGTGATTTATGTCGTAGTGGTGCTTCTGGACAGCTTGTGCTTGCTCCAGCCTGAACCGTACATCAGCCAAGAACTCTTCCCGTTCTTCCATCGTCTTGGCCACTGCTGCCACGCGAGTCTCGCCTGGTTCATAGGACCGGATGGACGGAGGATCCCGCCCATAGACCACCCGGAAGGGTGTCTCACGGAGGGACGACTGGTAGGCAGTGTTGTACGTGTACTCAGCCCACGGTAACCAGCGGAGCCATTGGCGGGGACGATCACCTGTAAAACAGCGGAGGTACATGGTGATAACACGGTTAGCAGCTTCCGTCTGGCCGTCTGACTGCGGATGGAAAGCCGATGTCATGTTCATCTTGGTGCCCATAAGGCGCATCAGCTCCTTCCAGAACGTTGAAGTGAATACGGGGTCCCGATCGGAGACCATGGACTGCGACACCCCATGGAGACGTACAATGTCGGTGAAGAACGCCTGTGCCACGGATTCCGCATGACACTTAGACTGCAAGGTTTCAACTGATGCAGTCAGCCGAGCAATGAGAACAACCAGATCACCCGTTGTTGGTTCAGCCATCAATGGTAACGAAGATGAACTCAGAGAAGAAGAAGATGTTGCAGAAGCTGTTTCGGAACTCGTCGACGCAGTAGAGTTGGATCGCCTAGATCCTGATACCAAATTGTCAAGGACCTTATGGTCCAAGACAACACTGCCTTTGCTACGAAGATCGTAGCTCCGGCGAGTGGTGGTGCCAGGAGTAGCTCCTAGTTGCCCAATGGTGATCAGAGAATGGGGTTAGAGGAAGAAGGAGAAAGAGAGGTAAAGATTGGGGAATTTGTTCTTTGTTGCCTCCGGTCTGAACATTACATCCCTTCTTATAGCCAAGCCACTAGCTCTCTTCTCCTAACAGAATTCCTAACAACCATCTGCTACATTAACAACCTCTTTAGCTTGTCACATAAGCTTGACAGCCTATAGTGTATTCCAAAAGCTATCTACTGTCTATTTGTGGGAACAGCGTTGATAACACCTTCCCCACATGACAATCTGTACAAGCTATAAATGGCTAAGCGAGCCAAATATGCCAAATGTGAGAATAAGATAGTGAGGGTTAAATTATAATCCTCTGAAGCACAGAACGGATTACAAAAAGGATTCACCATTAGAATTATATTACAGCTAGTGAAAATGTATAAAATTTCACTGCATAGAACCGAATACAAAAAGGATTCACCATTAGAATTTATATCACAGCTAGTGAAAAAGTAAAGAGTTTCAATGCATATGGTTCAAACATCGAAACTGTCACACTGCATTTGCCGCTCTCAGCACGGACCATTTAGATCCCATTAAGTGTAATAACAATCTTGCGAGGAGTAGCATAGTCTCGATGTTCACAGAGCCATATACCCTGAAAAGAAACAGTGTTAATCACAAGCACTAAGAGAAAGATATGTTCTACTGTCAAGAGTTTAAATATTTTTCCAGCACCTGCCAAGTTCCCATATTGAGACGCCCGTCAGTGATAGGAATCCTGAAACAATTAGACAGATGTTACTAATATTTTGGGAACTCCAAACATAATTGGCATGGTGGGAAGAGATGCACGTACGTTAGGGTGCAACCAAACATTGATGATTTAATATGAGCTGGCATGTCATCTGGCCCTGCAATTAGAACTCGACTATTCATGAGATTTGTAAAGCATGGTTTATGCCTGTAAAAAGCTACTCACAAGCAGAGTTTCCCAAACAGGTACCGGGTCGGTTACCAGTGGTGGCTGGGTAACTGGGCTGATTTGAGCAGTTTGGGGAACCCAGCTCAAACGTGACACTAAGAGAATTGATTTCTTATATAGCATTTTGGGATTCATTTTTAGGATATAAATCACTTTAAATATGTTTCTCTCCAATAGAGTCCCTAAATTGGAGTATCTGAGTATGCTATGCTCCCTAAAAATAGTAGCGAAAGGATTGGGCCAGAAATATGGGCTGCCAAACAGGCCTGTAGCAGGAAGTTCATCATTGACACATTAATGAAAAGTAGTAGCTTGAAACAAACTAACCTTCTATAGTGTGCCTCCATGGAGCAGATGGGCCCTGGTCACACAAAAGAAAAAGATCAACCATACTATCTAGACTAGATCCCCTTGATGAGAAACAAATAATAAATATCAAGTCACTCACCTCTGGGACAATCCGACTAAGAAATGTTTCAGTGTCAAATTGGACATCTGAGTCATAATTCTCATTAATAGTCAGTGAAGCGCTTGTGTGCTGCACTGTAGGGCATAACCAATTAACCATTTAAAAATAACGAAAATGATGGAAATTGTGGTATGAAACATAATAACCAAGCAAGCACCCCATGTTATATTGCTTGGCTGAAATTTAGCCAACAGCACTGCAAAGTTTTCTTGATACATAAATTTAGTTTCTGATATCTAAAAAAGGGGAGGCAGTTAGCTCTCATCTAATTTAGATTATATGCAATTACAATCCTAAATAAATAAATGGAACACACTTTCATTACACACAATATGTTCTTCCCAAATATTGTGCACAGAGAGGACAAAGATGCCAAGTTTCCAATGGACTCTAAATTTTGCAAACTGTGTCTATGTCAATTCTCTCCTAAGTACCTATGCAAATTTTACATTTAGGTCAATAATCATTATAAAATCCCCAAAAGTCTTATCAACAAACTTGGCTTCCTTTATTGCAGGACAATGGTGCAGAGGTAATTAGATAAACCTCATGCGCCAGATCAACTTCCATATTTCTTCTATGTAGTTGATCACCAAATTTCCTTTTGCAGTACTCTCGATACCATCACCTCAACAAGAACGAAGTAGAAAAACACAAATTGATTAGGTGTGTGTGCATATACATACAGAACAAATGTGCCATCCCGCACTTGAACTCGGACAGATCGTTTCTAATCTCGTTCACAATCTGCAACAGCCAAGAAACCGCTAGAAGATAGCACCAATCATCGTATCATACAGACAGAGAAAAGCAAGAATCCGAAATCGCGCGGGCAAGAGGGAGAGGGCGCGGAGGCACCTTGGGGGTGATGAGGTGGCAGCCTCGGCGCTGCGGCGGGACGACGACGGTCCTCTGGGCCCAGCGGGCGGCCAAGGAGCCGGGCGCCGACGGCGCGGAGGAGGCGAGCTCGCACCGGACGGCGCTGCGCGCGCTGCGGCGGGGCCTCACGGAGACGGCGGAAGCAGAGGAGAAGACGGCCGGAGCCGACGCGGGTGCTGCCGCCTGCATGACTGAATCAAGTAGCAGCGCCGGCGGCGGCGGAGGTGTGTGGTGGCTTGCCGCGTGCTGCAGCGGTTGATTCTGCTTCTCCCTCTATTTTTGTGGGGCTGAGTTTTTATCCATTTTCATGGCATGCATTGCTGTCTGTTTTAAAATTTTGCAAATGGTTTTGTAAATTCTGTAATCAATAAGTAGAATATCTGCTATCCTTGATTTTTCCATACCGCCTTATATTCCCTGTTGACAAATATAAACTGCAATTATCAACATCATACTATTATATAATACTTATTAGTCCTTAAATGTTTTACCAAAAAGTTGATAAATTGGTGGTGAGAATTAAGATCCAATTGCTCATTGTTAATAAGAAATAAGTATTGTGAAGTGTAGGTAAAGGATATAGAAAAAATGAATTGCAAACAAGTAAGTAAGAACTTAAAAATAGTTTTTTTTGACAAAACTGAAGTATTTTTAAGGATAGATAGAGTTCTTGTTATATCATTAAACATCAATAGAATATTTTTTAATTTCCTTTGTTCCAATTTGATGCTTGCTTTTCCAAAAAAAAATGCTTGGTTGTACTGTTAGTTCAATTTTTAGCTTCGTTATTTACATTTTTTCTGTAATAACTTCGCAAACAGCAGGAGTCTGAAGTTCTGAACAGACTGAACCCTGAAGCTGCCCCTTCTTTCCGGAGCAAAGAAGCAAATGCAGGCGCTCCTACTATCCCCGGCGGCGGCGCCACGGCCGCCTCTCCCACTCTAAGGCGGCGGCCTTCTCTATCCTCTGGGGCCTCCGCAATCCTCGCGCCGGCGCTGGCGCCTCGCGTCTCCGCTCCCGGCTTGGCGGTCGCCTTCTCCGCGTCGCGCCGCGGCTGCGGATCTTCATCGCGCCTCGCGGCCGCCGCGGCGTCGGCGCCGAGTACTCCTGACCCAACGCCCTCTCCCGCCGAGGACGAGGTCGAGCGCGCCAAGCTCGCTCAGGTGCCACTCCCTTCTTTCATCTGTTCTGCCCAGTATGCCAGCAATGGTGAGGATATCTGCTGTGCGGGCAGGACCATTTGAATTCATTCTATGGAAATTCAGGTTCTTGATTCTGGAGGTGAAAAGGAGAAAATTTAGGTTCTTTCTGTTAAACAGACTGGACGCTTGGCTGTTCAGGTTCTTCAATTAGTGTTGGTCAGTTAGCGTTGGTTGGCTTTCCATCTTCTAAAGTCAGATTCATCGAGTCTGTAATCTATATATGTAACTCTCCAAGCTATGAATGAATTAAGTTGTGTTAAGCACTTCTTCATGGTATCATTCGGGTTCCTTTCCTGAACCTCCCCATCTTCCGCTCTTCTCTCGTGGCATGGCCGACGACGACGCGGCTGCTGCGGCTGCCGCTGAAGCAGAGCGCCTCGCCGCAGAGCAGGCCGCCGCTGCCCGCATCGCGCGCGAGGCTGCTGCTGCGAGTGCCGCACCATTCTTGAGGTCGCTCGCCACGAGCAGGCCCTCGCTGATGCCCGACGCCGTCTCGCGGCGGCCCCCGCTCCCGTTTATGAGGATGATGACGGCGCCTCGTCCGTTGCCATCGACGACATCGCCGGCGACGCCGTTCCTGCCCTCCACGCGCAGGCCCTCGGCATCCTCAACATCCGCGCTCTCGTTCCGGTGACCCTCGACCTCGACGCGCCCTCCTTCTCCAAATGGCGCCGCCTTATGCTCCTCGCCCTCGGCAAGTACGCCCTTGCCGATCACGTCCTCAGCGACGCCATCTACCCCAACAATCCGCATTGGGTGCGGATGGATCTTCATGTGCTGTCCTGGCTATACGGCACCATCACCACCGACCTCTTCGAGATCATCACCACCGCCACTCCTTCTGCCCACACCGCGTGGGTTGCGCTTGAATAGCAATTCATCGGCAACCGCGAGACAAGCGTGCAGATCGTCGACACCGAGTTTCGCACGCTGTGTCAAGGCGCTCTCTCCGTCACCGACTACTGCCGGCGCATGAAGACTCTCGCCGACTCTCTCGTCGAGCTCGCGAGGCCGTTCCCGACCGCGTCCTCGCCATGAACGTGCTCCGCGGCCTCTCCGAGCGTTTCCACACCCTGCGCCTCTTCCTCAAGAAGCAGCGGCCCTTGCCTGCCTTCGTCGAGATCCGCTCCGAGTTGCTACTCGAGGAACTTACCATGGCGTTGGCCGCTCCGCAGCCGCCCACCGCTCTCGTCGCCTCCGGTGCACCTGCCTCCGATGGCGGCTCTGGTGCTCCATCCACCGGGTCCTCCTCGGGTGGGAGCGGCTCATCGGGCGGTGGTAACCAACGCCGCCGGCGTGGCCGCGACCGCGGCTCTGGCGGAAAGTCCGCCGGTAGCAGCGCCGGCTCGGGCACGCCTGGTGGTGGCGGTTCTTCTACCTCGACGCCAAGGGCTGCCAATTGGCCCATGATCTACAATCCTTGGACCGAGACCATCCAGATGTGGCCTGGTCCGGTCCAAGGGTGGCGCGGAGGCCATCTTCGCCGCCTGGGCCGCCCCGCTCGCTGTCTGGGCCACCTTAGGAGGCGTTCGCGGCCTGGCCTGCTCCTGATTCGGCTTCAACAGCTTGGCCGGCCCCTGGTCTTCTTGGGCCGCCACCTGTAGCTCCTCCTGCTGTTGCTCCGCTGGTCTACTCGCCCACGCTTGCTGCTGGAGGTATTGGCCCATGGGATCAGCAGGCCCTTGCCAGTGCTTTCAACACCATGACTCTAGCACCTCCATCTTCGTCTGGTGATTGGTACATGGATTCCGGTGCCACTTCCCACATGGCCTCCCATCCCGGTATTTTATCTTCCTCTCACCCACCATGTTCCTCCACTCCTTCGTCTATCATTGTGGGTGACGGGTCCCATCTTCCCATCACTGCCACTCGGTCCGCTTCTGTCGGTAATCTTCACCTAAACAATGTTCTTGTTTCTCCCCAAATTATCAAGAATCTTGTTTTTGTTCGTCGTTTACCACTGATAACAACTGTTCTGTTGAATTTGACCCCCGTGGTTTTTCTGTGAAGGACCTCAGGACCCAGAGCGTGATCACCAAGTGCATAGCTCCGGCCCTCTGTACCCGATGTGCCCTCCGCTCGCCAACTCATCACCCCATGCCTTCTTCACTAGTGTGTCCTCGGAGCTGGGGCACCAATGCCTTGGTCACCTAGGCCACGAGGTCTTGTCTCGCCTTGCTCGCTCTTCTGTTATTTCATGTAATAAAGAAACTACTACCTCAAATCTTTGCCATGCATGTCAACTTGGTCGTCATGTTCGCCTCCCGTTTCCTCGCTCCCAGTCTCGAGCCTCTCGACCGTTTGATCTTGTGCATTGTGATTTGTGGACCTCCCCCCTATCCAGTGTGTCTGGTTTTAAATATTACCTTGTCATTCTTGACGATTACTCCCATCTCGTGTGGACTTTCCCTCTTCGTCTTAAATCCGACACGTTTTCCACTATTGCACATTTTTTTGCTTATGTTGCTACTCAGTTTGGCTGCACCATCAAAAGCATGCAATGTGATAACGGTCGTGAGTTTGACAACTCATCCACATGTGCCTTCTTTCTCACCCACGGAGTCCATCTCCGCATGTCTTGCCCCTATACCTCGCAGCAAAATGGTAAAGCTGAGCGTGTTCTTGGCACTCTCAATAATATCATTCGCTCTCTCCTTTTTCAGGCACACCTTCCCCCTGCCTATTGGGTTGAGGCTCTTCACACTGCCACTTATCTTCTAAACCGACACCCCACCTCCACCCTCCACTTCTCCACACCCTTCCATACCCTCCATGGTCATCCTCCGTCTTATGATCATCTTCGGGTTTTTGGGTGTTGGTGTTACCCTAACCTTTCTTCCACTACCCCGCACAAGCTAGCCCCTCGCTCCACATTGTGCGTCTTTCTGGGATACTCGTCTGACCACAAAGGCTATAGATGCCTTGATCTCACAACAAACCATGTCATCATCTCTCGCCATGTTGTCTTCGATGAGTCTTCCTTTCCTTTCGCTGAGGCGTCCTCCTCCTCAGCCTCCCCTACTAACCTTGATTTTCTAGATGATTTTTCTTCACAACAGGTGATGGCGCCTTCTACACAGGTTATTCCCGGTGCAGCCTGGCCGACTGGGCCTCCTGCTGCTCCTGGCTGCCACCCTGGGTTGCTGCCTGGTGGACCGCCGCCACCACCTGACTCTCCTGGGCCATCTGTTTCCCCGCCCGGGATGCCGCCTGGTGGGCTGCCTCCGTCGAGTGTGATGCCGCCTGGTGGGCTTCCTCCGTCGGGTGGGCTGCCACCTGGGCTGCCTGGTGGCCCGCCCCCACCGTCCCCACTGCTACGTGGTGAGCTACTCCCTGGTGCCCCTGATTCTCCAACGGCCTAGCGCTGGGTTGGTCTGGGGCAGGCTCGCTCTGCTCGCGTACCGCGCCTGCACCCTGTCACCCCTGTGCTGCCCCTGGTGCAGTCCCGGTACCTCCCATTGTCAACGATCATGTGATGCGCACTCGCGCCAAAAGTGGGTTCAAGCAGCCAAGCAAGAACCTTCATGTGGCTACTCTATCACCTGTGCCAACCTCTGTTCGCAGTGCTCTCACTGATCCTAATTGGCGTGGTGCTATGGAGGAGGAGTTTCAGGCTTTGATTTCCAACAACACGTGGACTTTGGTACCACGGCCTCCTCATGCCAATGTCGTGACTGGTAAATGGATTTTTCGACACAAGATCCACTCTGATGGTACTCTTGACCGCTATAAAGCTCGATGGGTTCTCTGTGGATTTACTCAGCGTACTGGTGTTGATTTTGATGAGACGTTCATTCCTGTTGTGAAGCCAGCCACTATCCGCACTGTTCTCAGTTTGGCTCTCTCCAACAACTGGCCTATCCATCAACTTGACGTCAAGAATGCATTCCTACATGGAACTCTCTCAGAGACTGTGTTCTACTCTCAGCCTACTGGTTTTGTTGATGCGGCTCACCCTGATCATATTTGTCGCCTCAACAAATCTTTATACGGTCTCAAGCAGGCACCTCGTGCCTGGTACAGTTGCTTTGCTACTCATCTGCAGACTCTGGGTTTTCTCGAGGCTAAGTCCGACACCTCCTTGTTTATCTATAGACGGAATTTGGTACAGCATACCTGCTCCTCTATGTGGATGACATCGTCCTGACTGCCTCCTCAGCTAGCTTGCTTCGTCAGCTTCTTACTGCTTTACAGTCTTCCTTCCCAATGAAGGATCTTGGTCCGTTGCAGCATTTCTTGGGTATTGCTGTTACACGCTCTTCGTCAGGCATGATGCTATCCCAGCGCCAGTATGCTCTCGACATCCTAGAGCGTGCCAGCATGACTGCATGCAAGCCATGCACCACTCCCGTGGACACTAAGGCCAAACTCTCGTCTGATGGGCCTCCTGTGGCTGACCCAACGTTGTATCGAAGTTTGGTTGGAGCACTACAATATTTGACCTTCACTCGCCCTGACATTACCTACGCAGTTCAGCAAGTCTGCCTTCATATGCATGATCCGAGAGAGCCTCATCTCACTGTAGTGAAGCACATTCTTCGTTATCTACAGGGCACCACAAACCTCGGCCTCTTTCTCAGCTGCACTGCATCATCAGCTCTCACCGTCTACACTGACGTCGATTGGACAGGCTGTCCAGACACGCGTCGCTCTACCTCAGGATATGCTGTCTTCCTTGGTGACAACCTGGTTTCCTGGTCTAGCAAACGCCAGCATACGGTTTCTCGCTCCAGTGCCGAGGCTGAATATCGTGCAGTTGCAAATGGAGTTGCCGAGGTTTCTTGGCTCCGTCAGCTCCTTCAGGAGCTCCACCACTCTCCTACGCGTACCACACTCGTTTACTGTGACAATGTGAGTGCCGTCTATCTCTCCTCCAATCCGGTGCAACATCAGCGCACCAAACACATCGAGATCAACCTCCACTTTGTCCGGGAGCGTGTGGCCGCCGGAACTGTTCGCGTTCTACATGTGCCAACTTCCTCTCAGTTTGCCGACCTCTTCACCAAAGGTCTGCCGTCATCTGTTTTATGGATTTTCGGTCCAGTATGAACGTCCGTTCCACCGGCGTTCCTACTGCGGGGGGGGGGGTGTTAAACAGACTGGACGCTTGGCTGTTCAGGTTCTTCAATTAGTGTTGGTCAGTTAGCGTTGGTTGGCTTTCCATCTTCTAAAGTCAGTTTCATCGAGTCTGTAATCTATATATGTAACTCTCCAAGCTATGAATGAATTAAGTTGTGTTAAGCACTTCTTCAATTTCATTACCCGATTGTCTGAAACTCTGATGGACTAATTTTGAACCAGCAAAATAGGCCGTGATAATTGGACTAA
>JAAALK010000080.1:39019092-39144353 GCA_019279435.1 Zizania palustris | reverse complement strand
GGGTTGATGGGGCACTCTTTGGTGTGAAGAGACAGAAGACATCCTAGCAAGCCATTTCTATTGGCCAAAGATGAGAAGGGACGTGGAGCGGTTTTTGCTCGCTGCACCACCTGTCAAAAAGCTAAGTCCCGTCTTAATCCACATGGTTTGTACATGTCTCCCCTGTTCCTAGTACTCCATGGGAGGATATTTCTATGGACTTTGTTTTAGGACTGCCTAGAACAAAGAAGGGGAGGATAGTATTTTTGTTGTTGTGGACAGGTTTTCTAAAATGGCACACTTCATACCATGTCACAAAACTGATGATGCTACCCATATTGCTGATTTGTTCTTTCGTGAAGTTGTTCGTTTGCATGGGGTACCAAACACTATTGTGTCAGATCGGGATGCCAAATTTCTTAGTCATTTTGGAAAACCTTATGGGCTAAATTGGGAACTAAATTACTCTTTCTACTACTTGTCATCCTCAAACTGATGGACAAACAGAAGTTGTAAACCGTAGTTTATCTACCATGCTTAGGGCTGTTCTGAAACATAATATCAAATTGTGGGAAGAATGTTTGCCTCATATTGAATTTGCTTACAATCGTTCGCTGCATTCGACTACTAAATTATGCCCTCTTGAGATTGTGTATGGTTTTGTCCCTCGTGCTCCCATTGATCTTATGGCCATTCCACCTTCAGAAAAACTGAATTTTGATGCTTCTCGCCGTGCTGAACTGATTTTTAAGATGCATGAGCAAACTAAGGCAAACATTGAGGCCATGAATGCTAAGTATCAACAAGCCGGTAGCAAGGGTAGAAAGCATGTTACTTTTGAACCTGGTGATTTAGTTTGGGTTCATTTGAGAAAGGATAGATTTTCGGATTTAAGAAAGTCTAAATTACTACCACGAGCTGCTGGACCCTTCAAAGTGCTTCAAAAAATAAACGATAATGCATATAAAATTGAGTTGCCTGCAGATTTTGGGGTTAGTCCCTTTTTAACATTGCAGATTTGAAACCATACTTGCGTGAGGAGGACACGTTCGAGTCGAGGACGACTCTGTTGCAAGAAGGGAGGATGATGAGGACATCGCTGCCATTGATACAACCACAACAGCAGCCAACACTTCACCGCTTACACCTAAGCAAGGACCAATGACACGCGCGTGCACGTGAACTTAATTATCTGGTGAACTCGTTCCTAGCTGTTCAAGTTAATTATTTTTCCAATGAGGTACTATTAAAGTCTTGTGATGACTTTATTATCCTTAAGTGCTTAGGAACTGAACCAGCTAGGAGTGGAGAAGGCAACAATGCAATAAATATTCGTGCACCCGAAGGGACTCTTGTAACTGCAGAAATCCAAGATTAAATGGAGCATATCTTTCAACTCCCAAGGTTGTTTAATGCAAATAAATACTTGTTGGAAAGGTCTCTTCGTCTGTTTTCCAATGGATCAAGAATCAATGTCAGAGGACAGATGAAACGTCCAGAACAGCCGAAGAACGCTCGTGACTCCATCCTGAGTTTCTAGTTTTCCCTTTAAAAGCAAGTGGTAGCCACAAAACTCGGGTTTTGTTTGATGTAAGATAGTTGCTGCTACTTCCTTGTAACGCGCGTGTCGGCTAGACCGCCCGATTACTTGAATCAAAACTCCAACTTCTATCACATCCGTGAGTGTTGCTTGTCATCTTGTTCTTGCTTGTTCTTCGATTGCTTGCAGGTTCAAGGCTGTTTTTGGCACGGCAAGAGCAGCAACAACCGGAGTCGGTGTAACTATCGCTAAGGCGCAGCATCCCTGTGGTTGTTGTAGTCGGGTAGCACAACGTCGATCTCCACCCCCCAAATCGTAGTTATCAGGAAGACGGTGTACCTGTCGCTCAAGGTGTCACACCATCTTGGTTGTGGTAGTCGGGCAGCCAACGTCGGCCTCCACCAAATTCACCACATCCGCCATCTCTCATTGAAAGATCGGGCTCCGCCGTACCCGTCGGGTCCTATTATCGCCGCGACAAGGAGAAGATTGCGGCGATGAAGGAAAGGTGCAGCGACGAGGGAGAGGTGGGGCATGTGAGCAGGACATGACGTCGATGAGGAAGAAGATGTGATGTGTCGATGAGAGGCTAGAGTTAGGGATCAGTGTGAATGAAAGTGTGTCCAGTTAATTTCGCCCCGCCTATTTATACCTAGTAGACCACTTATCAATAAGTGGTTCATAACGTGACATGTCACTAAAGATGTGCTCATATTTATGATGTGGGTAAAATAACACCCATCACTAAATACACCCTATTAGTGACAGATCATAATTTTAATCTGTAATTTTACCTGGTCACTAAAGGGGGCGTGCATCTTAGTGACGGATCGTAACATGAAATCATATTATGATCCGTCACTAATGGTGTATTTTATTGACCGTTGTAAATAAATCATAGCTAAAAGTGTATTAGTAATGTGCATCATTTATCACTTAGTAAAATTCTATCGCTAAAGAGCGTTTACCGGGTAGTGAATGCTTCTAAGTAATGAACAATGTTTTAATAAGAGTATTCCATTCAATATTGTTTTGTTTTATTTGATTACCCGATATCTATGAGCACAAACTGAGTTGCTTCGGGTGATTGCATTTTTACTTTGGATTTTTTCCTCATTTTTTCTTCGTCAATGACAGTATCATCTGTAATATAGTTCTTCCACTAATTATTTTGTTAATTATTACATGATAAACGTGAGTAGGATTGACAATTAAAGATAAATGGAAACCCTAGACATTGACTTTTTTAAAACTAACATTTTTTTCGAACACCGAACTGTTTCTTTAAAATCGGTACCGATTCATCAACAAAAAAATTAATTTTTAATGGTTCAGCTGTAACAGTAGTTTTTAGCAAAACAACCCCAGTTAAGTGTTCAGTTTCAATTATTTTGGTTTAACTGCTATCCACTTTTATCGTCCATATCCATAATAAAGATGTAGATGGAGAGATCCTAGATGATCATTCTGTTTCTTCATTGGAAGAAAATTTCTCGGCCTCATATTAGTTGTGAATAGAAAAGTTTTCATCTCCATTTCTACACAGATAATGGGTTCTTATGCTTCGTATCAAACGGAACAAATCTGAAAAGATTAAAAATAGTTGTTCCACTATAAATTAGAACAGATGGATTGAGTAAATCGTCGGAGAAGAATCCTGTGTATATCGGTTGGCCGTGCACATGATGCACATGTAAGATCTTCACCTTCAATCTGTAATCTAACGGACAACATTTCACCAGATGATTTAACATAAAACATCTCCCACCTCTTCCGTTCCATTCCTTGTTACATTTGCGATAATCCAGCAAAGCTGCTGTCCGTTGGATTACAGATTAAGGATGAAGATCTCACATGTACATCATGTACATGATTCAACTGATGTGCATAGGATACTTCCTCAAAATCATCGTAAAAAACAAAATAACATAGACATAACACAGAACTGTTAGCATCTCTCGAGTTCCCGTGTCAAACGAAGACTACTCTCCCATCGCCACAAGAAAAAATAAACTCCATTCCATGTCATATAATAGCGGAATTTTCCTAATCGGCTAAGAGCATCTACAACTGCAGTTCTAAAAATTTACCTTCTATATATTTTTTTAGATTTATTTTTAAGATATAAATCACTTTAAATATGTTTTCTTGAGAGTGTTTAAATTAAAGTATGTGAGTATGCTCCTTAAAAATAAAGAACAAATAATTAATTTTAGAAATCATTTATTTTTTAGAGTTATTTTAAATATATATGTATATATTGAAGGTGATTTTTTAATTCTAATATAAAAGAATGAGAAGCTTGTCTCGAAGATTTCTCTAACGGTGGAAAGCGTACGCCTTTACAAGTCCTTATCGTCACGCGACCACCCATGATGCCGGTCCCACCAACCCCAGCCACAGAAGGAAGGAACCTTACCCGCTCGCTCTCTTCCACTGATGCATGGGACCCACCTGACGCCGACCCGGAAGATCCCGCCTTCTCCTTCTCTCCGCGCGTGGCACGAATCTTGCCGCATCGCCCGCTCCATACACGGAGGATGACAGGTGGCCCCCGGTATATTCAGGTCCACGGTGCTCGGCGCTACTCTTACTAATACTAAGCCTAGCTATGAAGATGACAGGTGGGGCACGGGGCCCAGCGTATGTGCTCTGTGAAGTACATCCACCGGAAACCTACTCAAACTCACTGCTCAGAAGCTCGCAGACTTTGGGTCCCACACGTCATGCTCTTCTGAGTAGTATTGGCCTCTGTGAATTACGGAGCAATGCTCCGAAGCCATTTCAGCATTAAAATAGCAACTACCACCTCCGACCTCGCTACCTTCACGGCTCCACCCACGCGGCCACGCCTCCTGGGGACATCGTCGTCGTCTGCCTCTCAAGTCTCACCGCACACGAAAAGTTTTTTTTTTAAAAAAAATCTCGGAAGAAAGAAAGCAGTGGAGCAGAGGAGTAGGTTGGGACTTGGGAGGCATTGCCCTGCCGCGTTAGCGTCGGCGACCGATGGGTTCGGAGTTGGACGCGGCGGAGATAACTGGCCCCCTCCTCGCGGGCGCCGGGCCGGCGGTGGCGGTGGAGAGGGTGCCGCCGTGGCAGGAGCAGGTGACGGCGCGGGGGATCACGGTGAGCGCGATCCTCGGCGTGCTCTCTGCCTCATCACGCACAAGCTCAACCTCACGGTGGGGATCATCCCGTCGCTCAACGTCGCGGCCGGGCTGCTCGGCTACTTCCTCGTGCGGACGTGGACGGCGGCGCTCGAGAAACTCGGCATCGTCTCCAAGCCCTTCACCAAGCAGGAGAACACCGTCATCCAGACCTGCGTCGTCGCCTGCTATGGCCTCGCCTTCAGCGGTACGTGTGGCGTGTGGGGAATCTGACCCTGCTTCAAGTGGTCTAGATGCGATTTTCTCCGTACAAATTTATCACTTTTGACCGGCGAAGTTGCCGTACTGTGTGTTTTAATGCTATTTTTGTTAATTAGTTACATATTGGAAGAGCGCTAGAATTAGATGAACGTGGAAATTCTCCCTCGTCCCTCCCCGTTACCGGTAAATGTCGTTGGTGGGTCACGCCATTACCACGCCGACGAGGTCCAGGCCCTCGACCGTGTACTTCGTTTTTAGATCCGTGGAATCCCTGTACGCGTGACAGTTGCAGCGCCATTACAAGTTAAATCCATTCAGGCCAAATACATTTAGGATTGGGTCTGCGAAGTCTTTTTCCTTGGCCCAGCTGCATCGCGCTCTTGTCCCGCTTTGCGCATTGTGAAGCTCTGTTCTCCCGCCTTGGTCTGGTTGCTGACAGATGTTGTATGCAGTTTTATGTGCTGCTGCTCTACAGGTTTTATATTTCTTCAGTTTCATGGGGAAAAAAATGTTGTTTACTTGTGTGCTGCTTCAAGAATTTCCTGCTAAGGCTGTTCATGTGGGTTCTGGCCCAAAGAGTGATGGGATCTGACAAGGCTGTTAAACAGACTGAACGCTTGGCTGTTCAGGTTCTTCAATTAGTGTTGGTCAGTTAGCGTTGGTTGGCTTTCCATCTTCTAAAGTCAGTTTCATCGAGTCTGTAATCTATATATGTAACTCTCCAAGCTATGAATGAATCAAGTTGTGTTAAGCACTTCTTCATGGTATCATTCGGGTTTCCTTTCCTGAACCTCCCCATCTTCCGCTCTTCTCTCGTGGCATGGCCAACGACGACGCGGCTGCTGCGGCTGCCGCTGAAGCAGAGCGCCTCGCCGCAGAGCAGGCTGCCGCTGCCCGCATCGCGCGCGAGGCTGCTGCTGCCGAGCGCCGCGCCATTCAGGCTGAGGTCGCTCGCCACGAGCAGGCCCTCGCTGATGCCCGACGCCGTCTCGCGGCGGCCCCCGCTCCCGTTTATGAAGATGATGACGGCGCCTCGTCCGTTGCCACCGACGACCATCGCCGGCGACGCCGTTCCTGCCCTCCACGCGCAGGCCCTCGGCATCCTCAACATCCGCGCTCTCGTTCCGGTGACCCTCGACCTCGACGCGCCCTCCTTCTCCAAATGGCGCCGCCTTATGCTCCTCGCCCTCGGCAAGTACGCCCTTGCCGATCACGTCCTCAGCGACGCCATCTACCCCAACAATCCGCATTGGGTGCGGATGGATCTTCATGTGCTGTCCTGGCTATACGGCACCATCACCACCGACCTCTTCGAGATCATCACCACCACCACTCCTTCTGCCCACACCGCGTGGGTTGCGCTTGAACAACAATTCATCGGCAACCGCGAGACACGCGTGCAGATCGTCGACCACCGAGTTTCGCACGTTGTGTCAAGGCGCTCTCATCCGTCACCGACTACTGCCGGCGCATGAAGACCCTCGCCGACTCTCTCGTCGAGCTCGGCGAGGCCGTTCCCGACCGCGTCCTCGCCATGAACGTGCTTCGCGGCCTCTCCGAGCGTTTCCACACCCTGCGCCTCTTCCTCAAGAAGCAGCGGCCCTTGCCTGCATTCGTCGAGATCCGCTCCGAGTTGCTCCTCGAGGAACTTACCATGGCGTCGGCCGCTCCGCAGTCGCCCACCGCTCTCGTCGCCTCCGGTGCACCTGCCTCCGATGGCGGCTCTGGTGCTCCATCCACCGGGTCCTCCTCGGGCGGGAGCGGCTCATCGGGCGGCGGTAACCGACGCCGCCGGCGCGGCCGCGGCCGCGGCTCTGGCGGACAGTTGTAGGACCGAAAGTAGCGACCAGAGGGGGGGGTGAATGGGCGCCTTAAAAAAATTCTTTCGAATCAATGGCCTGTTCCCAATACCCAACACACCTCAAAATACTATGCAGCAGAAAATAAACAGAAGACCTAAGTCTAAAGGTTTCTAACCTAGAAGCAACTGATGATAAACAGTGTGAATCTAAAGAAGTGCAATCTAGGCAGATGTACAAGTTATAACAGGCCTAAACTTCTCAATGAAATGATCTAAGTATGTATAAAGTGAAAAGAGAAGTTACTGTCCAAAGTTGTCTCCTGTTCGAACTTGGCGAAGCCCCCTTCGCACGTCGAGGTCTGCTTCGGAGGATGATGACGGAGTCTGTCCGAAGTGCCGAAGGTGACACTGTCTAGCCTAGTTCGAAGTGGTAAGAAGCGAAGTGTACTTCGGAGCGAAGTAAAACAGTGACGAAGCCTGGTTCGAAGTGTGAGCTTCGAAGACAGGACTTCGAACACAGATTCGAATCAAGAGCTTCGGAGCAAAGTGACAAAGTCGGAGCCTGCTTCGAAGTGTGGACTTCGAAGACAAAACTTCGAACACACTTTGAACCGAGAGCTTCGAAGCACAACCTTCGAACAGAAAGCTTCGAACACAACGCACAAACGGACAACCTTCGAACAAAGAAGCGAAGCCTGTCACGCGACAGAAAAGCAAGTCCGAAGCCAATACTCAACCTTCAAAAAGGAGCAAGCTCCGAAAAGAGAGTCGAAGGGTGACGCGATACACAGAAGACAGTACGAAGCCAAACGGAGCTACAAGCTGTGAACCCAACTTTGAAACTTAGCAACACAGAGCACAAAACAAAATCCGAAGACTGAGGCGAAGCCTTCAAGTATGGTTAGATCGAAGCCTACCTCACGGAGCTGAGGGACTTCGAACAAAGGAAAATGACTTCACTAAAACAGTCAAAAAGGCATTTACTCCATGCTGCTTCGATCAAAAAGCTGGGCAATAGAAGGTGAAAAGCTGGCAGCAAGTACTGTAGCTACAGAAGTAGTACTACTTGCAACAGCAAGAACTAGTACCCAGTTCGTGAAGAACAGAAGCAACAGAAGAAGCTTCTCCCCAAGAAATAAATTCACCAGCTCGTGCCCAAAGCATTAACTTCCCAAACCGAACAAAATGCAAGCAATAAATTCACCAGGGACCAAGGCATTTACGCATCCAAGAGATTTGAGCAAGAAAAAATGCATACACAGAGAGGAGCCAGTCCTGGCGGCGCACACAGGAGAGAGAAGAGAGACAAAAGTGACCCAATGGGAGGATTTGATTTCAGCATAAAAGGGTAGTCCAAACCCTAGGGATTGGGGTGCTATTTATAGGCAGCCCAACACTAGGAATATTCTACCAGCCCCTTAGGGTTTTTACAGACTCAAAAATACAGAAAAAGACTCTACTGCCCTTAGGTATTTTTACAGACACAACTGACTGACTGTGGGCCTAGAGTAACTGTTGGACCGGAAACGGTTTGTCAGTTTTACGCCGAAACTGACAAAGCCTCCACCAGCTTTGCACCAGGTACCCGGATTGGGCCGGCCCGACTCCGCAGCTCTCTCAGCCCGGCAATCGCTCACCGCCCGTGTACCTGAGTCAGTCCTGGTCAACAGCCCAGTGGGTCTTCTACTGCTTCTGGCCCATGCACCCGGATTGGGCCAGCCCGACTTCGCAGCCTCCTCTGCCCGACAGTCGCTCGCTGCCCGTGTACTGAGTCACACGCGGCCCATGAAACAGCAGATCTCTTCTTCTCTTCAGTCCTCGTTGACTATCGTTGACAATGACTCATCACTTCTAGAGCCATGAGGCCCACGCTATTCAGCATGGCTCCTCAATCTCCCCCTTGATGAGTGCATTGTCAACATTCCTCTTTTCACAGCTCTTCAGCACCTGCGAACAAATGTGGAAACACGAAAACAAAAACACAAGGAAACAAAGAAGAAGAAAAATAAGGTAAAAGTTTTAACCCTAATGACCAAAGCCAACCAAAAGCAAGAAACGGTCATTATGGTTAACCAAAACGTAAAAGCTCAAAATGAGTGCGATTGCAGAATAACAAGGATATCAACAGAGTAAGAACTCCCCCTTACTCCCCCTTAAATTCTGATCCCAAATTTTCTCCCCCTTGTTGACAAGTGAACTCATCAAGCACTCAAAAGAGACACAGACTCCCCCTGAAATGCAACTCCCCCTCAAAATATGCAGTGAATGCAATTGGGGTGCAGGTGGAGTGAAGAAAGCATGCTTCTCAGATATGATTGACTGCAAATACAGTATCTAACAGGTATAGCAAAAGAGATACTGTCCAAGACACATGGCATGATCAGTGCAACAGATGATATCTAAAGAAAGTCATTTAGCACGCATTTTGCAGTTTTGGCAAATAAAGCATCACCACGTTTTCTAGTAAATAAGCAAGGTAAAGCATGAGATGCAGAAGCTAACTGATATCTACCCAGATAAGCATTGTTCAAAAACAAGTGCTTCAGCAAACTTGTTATCCGTTTACAGTTCAGGCTTTTTCATTATCCTTTGTCATTTGTGCCAAGGGTTATTTGCATGTCAAACCTTATGCTAACCGACCAAGTCAAGCCTAGGCCAGAATTGGACCATCAGAAGCTTAAGACATTGGTCTCGGCATACACTATACTGTCCTAGTTCATACCAAAGTGCTATGGTAAGCAATCCAGAACAATATAATGCGACAAAGCAAACCCACTTGGATCTTTTCGACTTAAGCATAAAAAGGAATGGAATTTTCATTCATTTTTGATTTTTATCGTTTTATAGCACATTTTCCATGTTAAAGCATAAAGATGTCCAAGTTGCATATCTGCATCTATGTGATGAACTGGCTACAAGGCATGTAACAGATAGCAAAAACACTCAGCCTACGCATGCTAGTTACCAGAAGCAATGGTGATCATTTTTCAGGTTTAAAGCATAAAAACCATGCATATGACAGATATATCAAGTGAACTGAACCAAAGCATGATCATTGACAAGTAATCAAAAGCATGTACCAGCTAGACTAAGTAAAGCAGTTCAATCATATAACAGAAGCAGGCTCAAATGTGTGATATGTGAATATGTATGATATGAACACACACAAAAAGACTCAAGAAAGGAGTAAAAAGGAAACTGACGCAAAATATCCTAGAAAGGATACACAACACCCAAATCCCCTCGTAAACGTTCAAAGGTAGATTGATCTAGGGGTTTGGTGAAAATGTCAGCCAACTGATGATGGGTATCAACATGAATAAGGTCAATGACACCTTTCTCATATTGATCCCGCAAGAAGTGAAAGCACACATCAATATGTTTGGTTTTTGAATGAAGACACGGGTTTTTCCCTACACTAATAGCACTAGTGCTGTCGCAAAACAATGGAACCCTGGTAGGAAAGAACAACCCAAAGTCTCGTAGAGTAGAAATCATCCAAACCATCTGTGAGCAGCAGCTAGCAGCAGCTACATACTCAGCCTCTGTGGTCGAAAGAGCAACTCCAGATTGCTTTCGAGAAGACCAAGATACAAGGGAAGAACCAAGAAACTGGCAAGTACCGGAAGTCGACTTGCGATCCAACCGGCACCCACCAAAGTCGGCGTCCGAAAAGCCAGATAAATCAAGTGATGATGATGCTGAATAATAAAGACCAAGATCAGGCGCATAAGTGAGATACCTGAAAATGCGCTTGACAGCCTGCCGGTGAGACGCGCGTGGTGAAGACTGAAAACGCGCACAAAGTCCCACGGCGAACTGTATGTCTGGTCTTGTTGCCGTTAAGTACAACAGCGAACCGATCATCCCTCGAAATTCTCTCTCATTGACCTTGACACCGCTCTCGTCCTTGTCCAGACCCCCAGAAGTGCCCATCGGGGTCATCTGCGGCTTCAATTCACCACCAAAGTCAAATTTCTTAAGCATGTCACGAGTATACTTACCTTGGTGGATGAAGGTGCCGTCCTTGGTCTGCTTGATCTGGAGCCCTAAAAAGTACTTAAGCTCACCCATGAGGCTCATCTCAAACTCACTGTGCATCTGCTCAGAAAACTTGGACACAAGAGAATCAGTAGTACCGCCAAAGATAATATCGTCCACGTAAATCTGAGCAACTAAAAAATCTGAAGCATCTCTGAGCAAGAAAAGAGTTTTGTCCACAGAACCCATCACAAAGCCCTTCCCCAACAAAAATTGCTTCAACCGGTCATACCAAGCCCTGGGGGCTTGCTTCACCCGTATAAAGCTTTATGCAACTTAAAAACATGTCGAGGAAACTTGGGGTTCTCAAAACCGGGGGGTTGCCTAACATATACCTCCTCCTCTATGAACCCGTTCAGAAAAGCACTCTTAATGTCCATTTGAAAAAGCTTAAAACCTTTTGAAACGGCAAAAGCTAGAAGAATACGAATGGACTCAAGACGGGCCACAGGAGCGAAGGTTTCTTCAAAGTCAATACCTTCCTTCTGGCAATAACCCTGGGCGACTAGTCGAGCCTTGTTGCGCACCACAACCCCATCTTCACCTTGTTTGTTCTTGAATACCCACTTGGTGCCTATGGGGTTGCATCCTGGTGGCGGCTCAACTAGTGTCCAAACCCGATTGCGGACAAAATTCTCAAGCTCTTCTTGCATGACATTAATCCAATTAGAATCAGAGAGAGCATGAGAAATGTCTCTGGGCTCAAAAGATGCAACAAATGCAGATTCAGCAAACACAGCGAGAGAGGCAGAAGAACGCAAAGCCCTTTCAGTTAAATCACCAATGATGAGCTCTGAGGGGTGGTCACGCTGAACTGCTCGGGTTCCCTGGTGATCTGAAGTCACCTCACCGGAGTCAGCAGCTGGCACCTCTGGACTCGACTGAGGGGACTCGATCGAAGTGGAAGAAGTGATCAGAGGTCCGCCCTCATCATCAGTCGAAGTCACAGAAGGTGTGGGCTCTGCGGGGGATGCAGAAGGCCCGCCCTCAACAGCAGCTGGAGTATCCTCATCTTCCTCGAAGATGGACTCTCCGAGCTCATCATCACCAGAAAGCTCAAAAGAAGGAGTCAAAGAAGGCAGGGACTCATCAAATGAAACTTCACACGTCTCGACAAGCAGCTGGGATTCGAGGTTCCAAACACGGAAGCCTCTAGAATGCAATGCATAACCAAGAAAAACACCATCCCAGCAACGAGACTCAAATTTGTCCAAATGCCCTCCCTTTTTGAGCACAAAGCACTTGCAGCCAAACGCTCGCAAGTGGCTCACTTTGGGCTGTCTGCCAAAACGCAACTCATATGATGTCTTACCAATGTAAGCTCTAAGAAAAATGCGATTGGCCAGATAGCAAGCCGTGTTCATGGCTTCAGCCCAAAAACGCCTAGGAGTCCTGTGCTCATCGAGCATCGTCCTGGCCATCTCAACTAGCGTGCGGTTCTTTCGTTCCACAACGCCGTTCTGTGGGGGAGTGTAAGGAGAAGAAAACTGATGGTCCAGACCCTGATCACCACAGAAGCTGACGAACTGAGAGTTCTTGAACTCAGAGCCGTTGTCAGAGCGAATTGCTCGCATCCGACCATTGTTCTCATTCTTCAGCTTCAAAACCAGGTCATGGACAAATTGAAAAGTTTCATCCTTAGACTCCAAAAGAAAACCCACGAGAAACGAGAAAAGTCGTCAACAATCACAAGTGCATACCACTTCCCACCGACTGAGCGTACCCGAGCTGGACCTACAGTGTCCAAATGCAAAAGCTCGCCTGGATACGAAGTCATCACCTGAGTCACAGGTGAATGAGAAGCGGCAACCATTTTCCCATGACGACAGGGATGACAAACTAGATCCTTCTCCATTTTAAGCTTGGGCAATCCTCGGATGAGGTCCATAGAGCTTAACCTGACTAGCAGATCAAAACTCAAATGACCTAACCTCCTATGCCACTTCCAGAGCTCAGAAGAAGATCCAGCAATCAAACAGCGAGAAGGGCCAAAAGAACTAGAGAAATCAATCCGAAAAACTTTACCGAAGGGTAAAATCTGACAAACCAAAGACCCTCTAGAATCAATCACAGAAGAATTGTCCTTCTTAAAACGCACTTCCAAACCATCCTCAAGAAGTTGCGACACAGAGATTAAATTAAAGTTCAGATTTTTAACCAAAGCAACATTCTTTAAAGAGAAATGGTCTGAGATGCTGATTGAGCCTATGCCACTTACTTTCCCTTGACCGCTGTTCCCGAATGTAATGTACTCTTTGGAGCTCGGGGGAGTGAGACTGGAGAACCATCTGCGATGTCCCCGTCATGTGGCGAGAGCATCCTGAGTCCATGATCCAAACGTCCTCCAGTCCCCGGTCCTGCACAATCAATGTCTGTAAGTGGGAGCAAATGGTCCGGCACCAGGTTTAGCAAAAGAGCTAAACCAGTGTCGAGCCATCTGCTCAAAAGATGGAAAGCGAAAACCATCAAAAAAGTTTGGACCAAAACGCGGCTCAAAGCGCGGTCCATGGTTCTTCCTAACCCTACGGCCACGAGGTCCAGAACCGTAGCCAACTCGGTCTGGAACTCTGCCGGAACGAACACCACCAACTGGAGCACGGGCACGAAAACCGTCTCCTCTACCACCACCTACACGACGCGGCCTGGCCTCCAGCCTCTCCCCGCGCCGAGGAACACGCAGTCTACCACCCTGCTGGTAGAACTGCTCCTGATCACTACGAGCCCTCTCTGCTCTCTCAACCCGCTTCCTCCTGAAGCAAAACTCCGCAAGATGCCCGTCTCTCTGACAAAACTCACAATGATAGGTAGGCTTCTTGGGATGTGGTTGAGGCTTGGGATTCTTGGCTTGGTAGTGTTTGGTGTGGTCTTCTTGGGCTGAGAGGGTCCAGGAAGAGAGTCTAGAGAAGTGTGGAGATTTTTGGGCTTTGGGACCCAGATAGGTTTCTTGGGTGGAGCTTTAGGTGGCTCATGAATCACTCCATCCTTGGGCTGACAAGCCTGGGAAGACTCAGTGGAGTGAGTCTTGGGATACCTCTGCTCTGGAGTCATTTTACTCCACTCCACTGCCCGGCTGATGGCACTCTCAAAGTCAGCCTTGGTGTAGGTGTAACCTACCCCAAACCCATCCTGCTTCTTGAACTGCTGGATCATCATGCCAAGCTGTGGCTCTCTGGCACTGATCCAACTCAGGATAGATCGGAGGTAAAAGTTCTCATTCTGAGAAACAGCTAGCTCCTCTCTCAAAGAAGCTAGAACCTCCACCTGAGACAAGCAGGTCTCACACTCACTCT
The DNA here is from genome assembly GCA_019279435.1 of Zizania palustris. Lineage (NCBI taxonomy): Eukaryota > Viridiplantae > Streptophyta > Magnoliopsida > Poales > Poaceae > Zizania > Zizania palustris. The sequence goes on along the minus strand of JAAALK010000080.1, from coordinate 39,130,334 downwards.
CTACTTGGACAGACTTTCCGGCTTTTAGCTTAATCAACTCCATTCTAAGAGTCAGGCAGTTCTCACAGACAGTGGGTGGAACTGACAGTGTCTCAAGCTCTAGCCTAGTTTGGGCAAGCTCAGCTCTCAACCTCTCTAAATCACCCAAATGCTCATCGCCCTTGGATTTCAGCTCAGCTAAGGCAGCTAGATGCGATGGGCAATCAACACAGGGTGCGACGACAGTGGCTTGAGCATCTTTCAGCTTCTGCTGAGCGCTTTCAAGCTCAGTGGCCAAAGCGTCCCTCTCATCAACCCTTTCTGTGTACCTGGACTTCAGAGTCGACAGGTCACACAGAAGCACCTCACACTTCGGGCACTCACTGCTATCACCCAAGCAAGGGGAAGAAGATAGACTTTCTATTCTACCGTTGGCTACGGCAAGCTCACTTTCTAACTCGTCTATCCTTTCTTAGCCCCCCTAAGCAGTTTCTCCCGATACTTCAACTCCTGACGATTGCTCTCAAGTAAATCTACAATTTCACGCTCATAAGATGATACCTTGCTATCGTCGTCGTCGGAGTCGTCGGAGGAGCTCTTTTCTTCTCTATCCCCAAGAGCCATGGAGCAGAAGCTCTTGCGGGATCTTCGGCGCTGGTGAGAGCGGCTCTTCGGCTTGTCTCCGAAGCCATGAAGCAGAGACCCGCCGGATCGTCCTTGTCCTTCCCCTTCCTGATGGAGATCTCCTCATCGCTTGAGCTCGATGAAGAGGAAGAAGACGTGGATTGCTTGGAGTAGCTCTTCTCCATCTCGGTGAAGAAGGCCTTGTCGCGCTTCTTGTTCTCTCGCCGGTAGTCCTTCAGGGCCTTCTTGAAGAACCGAGTCTTCGGCTTGCCCTTGTTGAAGGAGGGGCTCTCATGCTTGCCGGAGTCGTGGAAGCTGCTGCCGGCGCCCTTCTTGTAACCACTGCGCTTGGGGCAATCGGCGATGAAGTGTCCTGGATCACCACATTCAAAGCATCCGGATTTTGTGCCGTGTCTTTTGAACATTCTTTTATCATAGACACGACGCACCCGGTTGTTAAAGAGACACAAATCATCATCTCCCAACAACTCAAGCTGGTCCTCAGTGATAGACATCAAAGAGAACCCAACACAGCTCACAGCAGAGGGATCAACAGAAGGTGTAGCAAGGGCCAGGGATTTTGATCCAGAGCCAGTGAGATTTGATCTCAACTGGATATCTACCTCAGTGGCCTTTAGCTTGCTAAATAACTCAGAAATGGTCAAGGTATCGTATGAAGTACTCTCAACGATAGATGATACCTTAATCTCCCAGATCTTTGGGTCCAAGGTATGAAGAACCTTGAGCGCCTGCTCATGATCTGAGACTAACTGAGCACCCTCAGCCTTGTTGTCCCGAAGCTTGTTAATGATCGACTGAAAGCGACCAAACAAAGCCTCAACAGATTCACCCGGCTTCTGTGTGAAGTTTTCGTACTCACGCCGGTAGGTCTGATAGAGCCGAGCCTTGACCTGAGCTGTCCCCTCATGGTGTGCTTGGAGGGTAGCCCAGATCTCTCTCGCAGTGGAGAGATGGCTCACACGCTCAAACTCAGTGGGACCCAAACCAGAAAACAAGATGTTCACCGCTTTGCTATTGTTCACATGCTGGGCGATGATACCAGGAGAATCATGCTCAGCAACTGGCAATATGACAAACGTGCTGTGAACGCAAATGTCCCATATGTCCGAACCCTGGCTCATGAGATAGGCTCGCATGCGAGTCTTCCAATAATTATAGCCATAGGCTTCCAAGGACGGGACCTTGCCAGGAGACGTCATAGTCACTACTGGGGTTTAGAACCGGTTAAGGTATGGAAAAACCCTAACCTCGCTCTGATACCACTTGTAAGACCGAAAGTAGCGACCAGAGGGGGGGGGTGAATGGGCGCCTTAAAAAAATTCTTTCGAATCAATGGCCTGTTCCCAATACCCAACACACCTCAAAATACTATGCAGCAGAAAATAAACAGAAGACCTAAGTCTAAAGGTTTCTAACCTAGAAGCAACTGATGATAAACAGTGTGAATCTAAAGAAGTGCAATCTAGGCAGATGTACAAGTTATAACAGGCCTAAACTTCTCAATGAAATGATCTAAGTATGTATAAAGTGAAAAGAGAAGTTACTGTCCAAAGTTGTCTCCTGTTCGAAACTTGGCGAAGCCCCCTTCGCACGTCGAGGTCTGCTTCGGAGGATGATGACGGAGTCTGTCCGAAGTGCCGAAGGTGACACTGTCTAGCCTAGTTCGAAGTGGTAAGAAGCGAAGTGTACTTCGGAGCGAAGTAAAACAGTGACGAAGCCTGGTTCGAAGTGTGAGCTTCGAAGACAGGACTTCGAACACAGATTCGAATCAAGAGCTTCGGAGCAAAGTGACAAAGTCGGAGCCTGCTTCGAAGTGTGGACTTCGAAGACAAAACTTCGAACACACTTTGAACCGAGAGCTTCGAAGCACAACCTTCGAACAGAAAGCTTCGAACACAACGCACAAACGGACAACCTTCGAACAAAGAAGCGAAGCCTGTCACGCGACAGAAAAGCAAGTCCGAAGCCAATACTCAACCTTCAAAAAGGAGCAAGCTCCGAAAAGAGAGTCGAAGGGTGACGCGATACACAGAAGACAGTACGAAGCCAAACGGAGCTACAAGCTGTGAACCCAACTTTGAAACTTAGCAACACAGAGCACAAAACAAAATCCGAAGACTGAGGCGAAGCCTTCAGTATGGTTAGATCGAAGCCTACCTCACGGAGCTGAGGGACTTCGAACAAAGGAAAATGACTTCACTAAAACAGTCAAAAAGGCATTTACTCCATGCTGCTTCGATCAAAAAGCTGGGCAATAGAAGGTGAAAAGCTGGCAGCAAGTACTGTAGCTACAGAAGTAGTACTACTTGCAACAGCAAGAACTAGTACCCAGTTCGTGAAGAACAGAAGCAACAGAAGAAGCTTCTCCCCAAGAAATAAATTCACCAGCTCGTGCCCAAAGCACTTAACTTCCCAAACCGAACAAAATGCAAGCAATAAATTCACCAGGGACCAAGGCATTTACGCATCCAAGAGATTTGAGCAAGAAAAATGCATACACAGAGAGGAGCCAGTCCTGGCGGCGCACACAGGAGAGAGAAGAGAGACAAAAGTGACCCAATGGAGGATTTGATTTCAGCATAAAAGGGTAGTCCAAACCCTAGGGATTGGGGTGCTATTTATAGGCAGCCCAACACTAGGAATATTCTACCAGCCCCTTAGGGTTTTTACAGACTCAAAAATACAGAAAAAGACTCTACTGCCCTTAGGTATTTTACAGACACAACTGACTGACTGTGGGCCTAGAGTAACTGTTGGACCGGAAACGGTTGTCAGTTTTACGCCGAAACTGACAAAGCCTCCACCAGCTTTGCACCAGGTACCCGGATTGGGCCGGCCCGACTCCGCAGCTCTCTCAGCCCGGCAATCGCTCACCGCCCGTGTACCTGAGTCAGTCCTGGTCAACAGCCCAGTGGGTCTTCTACTGCTTCTGGCCCATGCACCCGGATTGGGCCAGCCCGACTTCGCAGCCTCCTCTGCCCGACAGTCGCTCGCTGCCCGTGTACTTGAGTCACACGCGGCCCATGAAACAGCAGATCTCTTCTTCTCTTCAGTCCTCGTTGACTATCGTTGACAATGACTCATCACTTCTAGAGCCATGAGGCCCACGCTATTCAGCATGGCTCCTCAACAGTCCATCGGCAGCAGTGTACCGGCTCGGGGCCACGCCTGGTGGTGGCGGTTTTTCTTCACCTCGACGCCAAGGGCTGCCAATTGGCCACGATCTACAATTCCTTGGACCGGGACCATCCAGATTCGTGGCCTGGGTCCGGTCCAAGGGTGTGCAGGGCGGAGGGCCATCTCCGCCGCATGGGCCGCCCCGCTCGCTGTCTTGGGCCACCTCAGCAGGCGTTCGTTGGCCTGGCCTGCTCCTGATCGGCTTCAACAGCTTGGCCGGCCCCTGGTCTTCTTGGGCCGCCACCTGTAGCTCCTCCTAGCTGTTGCTCCGCTGGTCTACTCGCCACGCTTGCTGCTGGAGGTATTGGCCCATGGATCAGCAGGCCCTTGCCAGTGCTTTCAACACCATGACTCTAGCACCTCCATCTTCGTCTGGTGATTGGTACATGGATTCCGGTGCCAACTTCCCACATGGCCTCCCATCCCGGTATTTTATCTTCCTCTCACCCACCATGTTCCTCCACTCCTTCGTCTATCATTGTGGGTGACGGGTCCCATCTTCCCATCACTGCCACTCGGGTCCGCTTCTGTCGTAATCTTCACCTAAAAATGTTCTGTTTCTCCCCAAATTATCAAGAATCTTGTTTTGTTCGTCGTTTTACCACTGATAACAACTGTTCTGTTGAATTTGACCCCCGTGGTTTTTCTGTGAAGGACCTCAGGACCCAGAGCGTGATCACCAAGTGCAATAGCTCCGGCCCTCTGTACCCGATTGTGCCCTCCGCTCGCCAACTCATCACCCCATGCCTTCTTCACTAGTGTGTCCTCGGAGCTGGGGCACCAATGCCTTGGTCACCTAGGCCACGAGGTCTTGTCTCGCCTTGCTCGCTCTTCTGTTATTTCATGTAATAAAGAAACTACTACCTCAAATCTTTGCCATGCATGTCAACTTGGTCGTCATGTTCGCCTCCCGTTTCCTCGCTCCCAGTCTCGAGCCTCTCGACCGTTTGATCTTGTGCATTGTGATTTGTGGACCTCCCCCCTATCCAGTGTGTCTGGTTTTAAATATTACCTTGTCATTCTTGACGATTACTCCCATCTCGTGTGGACTTTCCCTCTTCGTCTTAAATCCGACACGTTTTCCACTATTGCACATTTTTTGCTTATGTTGCTACTCAGTTTGGCTGCACCATCAAAAGCATGCAATGTGATAACGGTCGTGAGTTTGACAACTCATCCACATGTGCCTTCTTTCTCACCCACGGAGTCCATCTCCGCATGTCTTGCCCCTATACCTCGCAGCAAAATGGTAAAGCTGAGCGTGTTCTTGGCACTCTCAATAATATCATTCGCTCTATCCTTTTTCAGGCACACCTTCCCCTGCCTATTGGGTTGAGGCTCTTCACACTGCCACTTATCTTCTAAACCGACACCCCACCTCCACCCTCCACTTCTCCACACCCTTCCATACCCTCCATGGTCATCCTCCGTCTTATGATCATCTTCGGGTTTTTGGGTGTTGGTGTTACCCTAACCTTTCTTCCACTACCCCGCACAAGCTAGCCCCTCGCTCCACATTGTGCGTCTTTCTGGGATACTCGTCTGACCACAAAGGCTATAGATGCCTTGATCTCACAACAAACCATGTCATCATCTCTCGCCATGTTGTCTTCGATGAGTCTTCCTTTCCTTTCGCTGAGGCGTCCTCCTCCTCAGCCTCCCCTACTAACCTTGATTTTCTAGATGATTTTTCTTCACAACAGGTGATGGCGCCTTCTACACAGGTTATTCCGGTGCAGCCTGGCCGACTGGGCCTCCTGCTGCTCCTGGCTGCCACCCTGGGTTGCTGCCTGGTGGACCGCCGCCCACCACCTGACTCTCCTGGGCCATCTGTTTCCCCGCCCGGGATGCCGCCTGGTGGGCTGCCTCCGTCGCGTGTGATGCCGCCTGGTGGGCTTCCTCCGTCGGGTGGGCTGCCACCTGGGCTGCCTGGTGCCCGCCCCCACCGTCCCCACTGCTACGTGGTGAGCTACTCCCTGGTGCCCCTGATCTCCAACGGCCTAGCGCTGGGTTGGTCTGGGGCAGGCTCGCTCTGCTCGCGTACCGACGCCTGCACCCTGTCACCCCTGTGCTGCCCCTGGTGCAGTCCCGGGTACCATCCCATTGTCAACGATCATGTGATGCGCACTCGCGCCAAAAGTGGGTTCAAGCAGCCAAGCAAGAACCTTCATGTGGCTACTCTATCACCGTGCCAACCTCTGTTCGCAGTGCTCTCACTGATCCTAATTGGCGTGGTGCTATGGAGGAGGAGTTTCAGGCTTTGATTTCCAACAACACGTGGACTTTGGTACCACGGCTCCTCATGCCAATGTCGTGACTGGTAAATGGATTTTTCGACACAAGATCCACTCTGATGGTACTCTTGACCGCTATAAAGCTCGATGGGTTCTCTGTGGATTTACTCAGCGTACTGGTGTTGATTTTGATGAGACGTTCATTCCTGTTGTGAAGCCAGCCACTATCCGCACTGTTCTCAGTTTGGCTCTCTCCAACAACTGGCCTATCCATCAACTTGACGTCAAGAATGCATTCCTACATGGAACTCTCTCAGAGACTGTGTTCTACTCTCAGCCTACTGGTTTTGTTGATGCGGCTCACCCTGATCATATTTGTCGCCTCAACAAATCTTTATACGGTCTCAAGCAGGCACCTCGTGCCTGGTACAGTTGCTTTGCTACTCATCTGCAGACTCTGGGTTTTCTCGAGGCTAAGTCCGACACCTCCTTGTTTATCTATAGACGGAATTTTGGTACAGCATACCTGCTCCTCTATGTGGATGACATCGTCCTGACTAGCCTCCTCAGCTAGCTTGCTTCGTCAGCTTCTTACTGCTTTACAGTCTTCCTTCCCAATGAAGGATCTTGGTCCGTTGCAGCATTTCTTGGGTATTGCTGTTACACGCTCTTCGTCAGGCATGATGCTATCCCAGCGCCAGTATGCTCTCGACATCCTAGAGCGTGCCAGCATGACTGCATGCAAGCCATGCACCACTCCCGTGGACACTAAGGCCAAACTCTCGTCTGATGGGCCTCCTGTGGCTGACCCAACGTTGTATCGAAGTTTGGTTGGAGCACTACAATATTTGACCTTCACTCGCCCTGACATTACCTACGCAGTTCAGCAAGTCTGCCTTCATATGCATGATCCGAGAGAGCCTCATCTCACTGTAGTGAAGCACATTCTTCGTTATCTACAGGGCACCACAAACCTCGGCCTCTTTCTCAGCTGCACTGCATCATCAGCTCTCACCGTCTACACTGACGTCGATTGGACAGGCTGTCCAGACACGCGTCGCTCTACCTCAGGATATGCTGTCTTCCTTGGTGACAACCTGGTTTCCTGGTCTAGCAAACGCCAGCATACGGTTTCTCGCTCCAGTGCCGAGGCTGAATATCGTGCAGTTGCAAATGGAGTTGCCGAGGTTTCTTGGCTCCGTCAGCTCCTTCAGGAGCTCCACCACTCTCCTACGCGTACCACACTCGTTTACTGTGACAATGTGAGTGCCGTCTATCTCTCCTCCAATCCGGTGCAACATCAGCGCACCAAACACATCGAGATCAACCTCCACTTTGTCCGGGAGCGTGTGGCCGCCGGAACTGTTCGCGTTCTACATGTGCCAACTTCCTCTCAGTTTGCCGACCTCTTCACCAAAGGTCTGCCGTCATCTGTTTTTATGGATTTTCGGTCCAGTATGAACGTCCGTTCCACCGGCGTTCCTACTGCGGGGGGGGGGGTGTTAAACAGACTGGACGCTTGGCTGTTCAGGTTCTTCAATTAGTGTTGGTCAGTTAGCGTTGGTTGGCTTTCCATCTTCTAAAGTCAGTTTCATCGAGTCTGTAATCTATATATGTAACTCTCCAAGCTATGAATGAATTAAGTTGTGTTAAGCACTTCTTCAATTTCATTACCCGATTGTCTGAAACTCTGATGGACTAATTTTGAACCAGCAAAATAGGCCGTGATAATTGACTAATTGAGATCTAGTTTGTCAAGACTGTGCACACAAACATCAACATCAACAAAGCCTTTTAGTCCCAAGCAAGTTGGGGTAGGCTAGAGTTGAAACCCAACAAGAAGTCACCAAAAAGAGAGAGAGAGAGAAAAGGGGGGGGGAAGCTTTTAAGAGCACTAAAAGGGAAAAGGCCTAATCACGGTTCGGGCACGTGGATAGCTTCTTTCCAAGCACTTCTATCCAAACACAACTCCTTTGGGATATTCCATTCCTTCAAGTCCCTTTTGATTGCCTCCTCCCATGTCAAGTTTGGTCGCCCTCTACCTTTCCTCACATTATTGACCCGTCTTATGATACCTCTGCGCACCGGTGCCTCTGGGGGTCTCCGGTGGACATGCCCAAACCATCTCAATCGGTGTTGCATAAGTTTTTCTTCAATTGGCGCTACTCCTAGCCGATCGCGTATGTCATCGTTTCTCACTCGGTCCAATTTTGTGTGCCCACATATCCAACGCAACATACGCATCTCTGTGACACATAGTTGTTGGATATGCCGCCTCTTAGTAGGCCAACACTCAGCCCCATATAACATAGCAGGCCTAATCGCCGTCCTGTAGAACTTACCTTTCAACTTCTGTGACACTCTCTTGTCACATAGGACTCCCGATGCTTGACGCCATTCATCCACCCCGCTTTGATCCTATGGCTAACATCTTCATCAATATCACCATCTCAAAGAGTGTGCACACAAAATACACACAAAATTGGCATTTCCATGGTTACTTGTTCTTCTGTTGTTTTGAAGGACACCAAATCCATGCCCCTTTCTTGAGTTTATGCAACTGCAGGCTTTATGGAAATGGATTTATTTGTTCACCTCCTGATGTTGGCATCTAGTTACCTTCCAACTTTAAACATGAGGGTTCTTTATTTTATTGAGATTTAAGAGCCGTCACTCCATGTTGGTGCTACATTATCATATACTCCATGTTTCCATCAGCAATTTCCTATGGAGATTTGGCACCATATTTTGTTGTATGAGAACCACTCAATCTATGAAAGGCATGTAGTGATCAACTTGATATGTTAAAGTTTGGTATCGTACATTAATAATCCCTGAAGTTGTTTTTTGTAATTTATTTATCATTTGGTATTCTGCTCTTAATATAATCTTTGGTTTAAACTTTAAAGTAAGTGTTTGCGTGATACACATGTATTCTTGCTTCTCTACACATGTTATTTACTTGGCACATTATGATTATTGAGTACTAGACTTTCTTCCATCTTATATTTTTGCAGGTTAGCAAAAGGCTAGAGAAAACAGCACGGTATTTTAAGACTTGGGGCACCCTGGGATTCTGGTCTCAGTTAGTGTGCACAACTGTCTCAGCAGGAATTTTGTCATTCTCTGCAGTTGCTATAGGGAATGCAACATCTCCCTTTACATTATTTGCGACTTCTATCAGTATTGTGGCAGCATTTATTTCTGTCTTCTGGGCTTTTGGTTATATCCGTCTTTCTGAAAGGCTTAGGAGAACAGCAAATGAACCTGCTAAGGTACTTTCATTTCCTAAAATATGTAGCACTGTACTGTCATTTCTTTGCCGAAAAAAAGTGACATTCTATGCACCCATTACCATTGCATGTACTAATTGCATCAGCTTGCTCGCCTGCCCGTAATTATCTTGATATCATATTACCCAGCAAACTGATTCGATGGTCACATATTACTATGGTATGCACCACATGGTAGCCTACTATTTAACTGTTTTGATTTAAACTAGCATGGTAATATTTGTTCTGTTTCCTTGCAGTCATGCCAAACTGCCTTTTCATATACTTTTCAGCCCTAAGTAAAACCAGTGCCTCCTTTTCCAGGCACCACCGCGCACCGAAGTGGTAAAAAATCTCAAAAATGGTATTGTGCTTAATATTGTTGGAATGGGTGCTGCAGTTCTTGGGATGCAGGCAACAGTAGGTGCATTGGTAGCAAAAGCTCTCACTACCTCTGCAGTACCCTACTACCAGGGAATACCGCCTGGCCAGAGCCCTGTTCTTGCTTTAGATGTTTTTCTTGTTCAGGTATAACTTCCAGCCAAGCCCAAGCCCCCTACTTATATATGTAACTGTACTACAGAAATAACATTCCTTTTTACATACATCCTATAACTCTATCACAAGAACAACAGTTGATTTTTAGTTTTTTTTCTTAAACCTGTGCAGGCTTCAGCCAACACAATCCTCTCACATTTCCTTGGACTGTCGAGCACACTGGAACTGTTGCGGTCTGTAACACTGACAAAAGTAGAAGCTGCCCCAGTCCCTCAACCGGCATGAACTATATAAGCTGTAACACGTCTAGACCTATGTTGGCTGTGTTCCTCAACTTCAGGATCTTATTCTCTTCTTTAGTTTTGTTTTTGGTTATATGTTTCTGGTGCAACGACTTTGTGCATTCTTCAACTTTTCCTTTTGTGGTAAGCTTCGATCGGTGTAGCTTCGTTCGCTCAGGTAAGCGCAGATCTTTAGGTTTGAAGAATACATTTAAAATTCACATCTTAATCTTTGTCTATTACTGAAAGCATATGAAGATTGCATATGTGAGAAGTGAGACAAGTTCATGTACGAGCATGGGTAGATTACGAGAGCGCAAAAAAAAAAAAAATTGTGCACACCATGACATCATCAAGCAAGAGATCATAGATCGGCACACTAGATGTGCAGTATAGTGGAAGTTTAAGTCAGAGAGACGGGTCCAACATGTGCATGTTGTGAAGAATTACAGTAATTCGATCGTCTCCTTGTACCAATCAATTTCGCAAAACAATATCGTCTCTACTAGTATCCAAACGTTCTGGGGTGAAATGTCCATCGTTGGTTTGGGGTGAAATGTCCATCGTTGGTTTGGGGTGAAATGTCCATCGTTTGTTGGTGTACTAGTACTTGTGTGGTGTACCGGTACTTGTGCACGGCCCTTATTCGAGGCCTATTATGGTAGGGCTAGTCAATAATAGGCCACGGCGTGGGCACTGATGGGTGGAGAAGTTAGGGAGAAACCCTGGCAAGAAGAACGTTGTTATGGCAACAAGAACGTTGTTAGACTTGTTTTATTCCATAGTTTTAAGGGGTATTTATAGAATTAATACAATCTAATCTAAACTGAAATTGAAATAATCTAAACAGAATAACTAACTGACATAATCATGAGATAATTATGGCCCCTATCAGGACCTCTCTATGGGTCGGCGCCTCCCATAGTGAAGTCCGATCCTAACATCTCTCCCCACCTCTTCAAACAGCTCGTTCTCGAGCTGAACTTTGGGGTAGGCTTCCTTGAATTCCTAGAGTTGCTCCCACGTGGCATCTGAGGATGGCATACCTTGCCATTGCACTAGGACATGCCACATGTCGCGGTAGAGTTGAGCTCGCAAGACTCTCTAGGTGAGGGTAGGAGGCGGTCGTCCAATGTAGGGGGCAGTGTTGCCGAGGCTTCTGGTGAGTCACCTCGATATGGTTTCAACAGCCCTACATGGAAGACATCATGTAGACGGGCGCCCTCTGGTAGTTGCAGTCGATATGCCACCTTGCCAATGCGCTCTAAGATCTGAAATGGTCCTTTGTAGCGAGGGCCTAGCTTCCCCTTGACCTTTAGATTGAGTGATTGGACTATTCGGTGGAGGAGGCGTAGCCAAATCCAGTCACTTGTTTGAAACTCCAAGTCTCAATGATGAGTGTTGTAGTGGCGTTTGGCGAGCTGTTGAGCTTGAAGTAGACACTCACGGACTTCTATGGGGAAGGCATCGCGTGCACGCTAGAGTTCCTCCACCGTCTCCATGCGTGCGGAACCGTCTCTGTGTGGAAGCAAGGGTGGTGGCGGCCAGCCATAGACCACCTCGAAAGGGGTGGCGCGCATGGCTGTATGGAAAGACGTGTTGTAGTAGTATTCCACCCACAGAAACCATCCACCCAAGCTCGGGGTTGATCTCCGGTGGTGCAACGCAAGTACATGGCGATCACCTTGTTGATGACCTCTGATTGGCCATCGGTCTGTTGATGGAAGGTCGTGCTCATGCAGAGGGTTACTCCTGCCAACTTGAAGAGGTCACGCCATACGTTGCTTGTAAACACTGGGTCTCTGTCACTGACGATGGAAGAGGGAAACCCATGAAGATGAACCACCCCTTCGAGGAAAGCTCTGGCGATGGATGCTACTGAGTAGGGATGATTCAGCACGATGAAGTGCGCCTATTTGGAGAAGCGGTCGATGACGGTGAGGATCACCGACTTCCCATGTACCTTGGGCAGCCATTCGATGAAGTCCATGGAGATGTTGGCCCACACTTGCGATGGGACGTCCAAAGGTTGCAGCAGACCGGCTGACTGTAGTGTTTCCGTCTTGTTGCGCTGGCATGTATGACATGTGTGCACTAGATCGCACACCTAGGTGCGATCGCCTAGGATGAAGAAATCACCCCGAAGTCATTGCAAGGTCTTCTGTATGCCCTCGTGTCCTACTGAGTGGGCTAGGGACAGAACACGATGGCGCAAATCATGCTGTTCTAGCATGAAGATCCGTGATCCGTGTAGGAGGAGCCCTTCGGCCAGCCTCCATGGCTCTCCCAGCTCTCCCTCCTGGAGTTGCCGGAGGAGGTCGCGGGTTGCCCCATCTGTCAAGGTGGCCTCTCAAATCTCGTCTAGCAGCTGGAATGATGGTCCTAAAATCACAAGAAGATCGTCCATGGCGGAGTCGTGGCGGGACACAGGGTGTCCGCCACCGTGTTTAAGCGGCCCGGATGATACTCCACCGTAAAGTCGAAGCCGAATAGCTTGTTGATCCATTGATGCTGTGGTACCATGGACAAGCGTTGGTTGAGTAAAAACTTGAGGCTATAGTGGTCGGTGCAGACGAGGAAGAGCCGACCCCACAAGTATGGCCGCAAGTGCTGAACTGCTTGCACTAGTCCGATCAACTCCCGCTCGTAAGCCGCCAACTTGAGGTGGCACACTGCAAATGTCCGACTGAAGAAGGTGATCGGTCCTGCATCTTGGTGGAGGAAGGCGCTGAAACCTACACCCGAGGCATCACAGTCCACGATGAAGGGCTCATCGAAGCGCGACATCTGGAGGACCGACCCTATGGAGAGGGCGCGTTGTAGAGCCTGGAATGCCAAAGCCGCCTCTTCTGACCATGTGAATGCGTCCTTCTGTAGGAGTCACGTGAGGGGTGCCGCGATGGAGCTAAAGTCACGGATGAACTTTCAATATTAGCCCGCGAAGCCTAGGAAGCCGCTTAGGCCTTGGGCGAAGCACAGTACTAGCCATGTGGTGATGGCGTCCACCTTGTCGCTGTCCATTGTGACTTCGTTGGCAGTGATGACATGGCCGAGGTAAGTGACCGAGAGTACTCCGAAAGAACACTTTGATCGTTTAAGGTGGAGGTTGTGCTCCTATAGTGCCTCGAGGACGATGCAGACATGCTGCAAGTGTTCGGCCCATGAAGAGCTGTAAATCAAGATATCGTTGAAGAACACCAGAATGAACCTGCATAAGAAATTGCGAAGCACATCATTCATTAGGGCATGAAACGTTGTTGGCATGTTGGAGAGGTTGAACGGCATGACGAGGAACTCGAAATGGCCGTGGTGAGTACGGAACACCATCTTCTCGATATCTCCTAGGTGCATGTACATATGATGATACCCTGAGCGGAGGTCGAGCTTGGTGAAGAATTGTGTGCCATGGAGCTTATCGAGGAGCTCGTCAACCACCGGGATCGGTAATTTGTCTTTAGAGGTTTTGTTGTTGAGGGCGCAGTAGTCGATGCATAACCTCCACGAGTTATCGACCTTCCGTACCAAGAGCACTGGTGTCGAGAATGGCAATGTGCTTTGCCGAATGATTCCTTGGGCGAGCATAGTGGCGCACTATCGCTCGAGTTCATCCTTCTAGAGCTGAGGATAGCGGTACGGTCGGACCACAACTAGGGTTGTTCCTAGTATAAGATGGATGCGGTGGTTGTAGGGTCGAGGCAGGGGCAGTCCGTGGGGCTCCGCGAACACATCTGTGTACTGGTGTAGTAGGCGGTCCAGTAGGGGATGATCGGGCGTCACTATCATCATGTGCAGTGCCGACCTCTAGTTGTCGATGCCGAGTGATCCCAGACCCTTCCATTGGATCCATCGTGCCCCTCGCCAGAATGCCATGAACAAGTTCTCGAAGTCCCAAAGGATGGGCTCGAGGGTTCACAAGAACTCAATGCTGAGAACAACATCGAATCCTCCGAGATCAATACTAAGGCAACTGATGATGAAGTCTTCATTGTGGATGTTGATGGCAATCCCATGTGTCACTCCCTTGCAAGGGACACAGTCTCCGCTGGCCACGGCCACGCGCATCATGGGGTGGTCTGATGTGGACAACTGTAGCTGATGAAGGATTCCTACATTGATAAAATTGTGAGTGGAGCCTGAGTCGAGGAGGGCTGTGAGGTGATGGCCGCCGCCGCCGACGTCGAGATGCATTGTGTCCTCTATCCAGATGCTTGCGATGGCATGTAGCGACACCATCGGCCGATCGGTAGCGTCTCCTACTACCATGTTGGTAGCCTCCTCCATGAAGCCCTCCTCGTCGTAGTCTGAGACCTCTAGATAGAACAACCATTGGCACTTGTGGCCGTGGATGTAGGGCTCGTCGCAGTTGTAGAAGAGGCCTTGGCGACGACGCTCCACCAGCTCTGTGGGGACAGTCAGCGGAAGGCTCGAGTCAGACCTGGCAGGGATGGGGCCGACGAGGCTGGTGGTACTGTGGCTGTTGTCCCCTGCGCCGGCTAGAGAGGTGCTGCCAGCTTAGGGGCGTTGGTGTTGGCCACCGTGGGACCCAAGTGGTGCGTGGCCCCAACATTGCCAGAATAGCCTCAACACGGTGTTCATACGCACGCGCCCAATGCATTGCCATCTGGCGATCGTGTGGCTGTCGTAGCTCGACGTCAACACGAATCTGATCCGGAAGTCTGCCCACGAACAGATCCGCCTTTTGCATTGGGGATAGGCCGCGGGCGTGGCAGATGAGCGCATTGAAGCACTCGGAATATTCTTGTACCGTGGAGGGGAAGGGTAGGCATGCGAGTTCCGCCAATCTGTTGATGCGCACGGCTGGCCCGAAACGCAGATGGCACAATTTCTTGAATCGGTCCTAGCTAGGCATGCCCTCGTCTTGCTCCAAGGCGTAGTACCATGTCTGGGCCGCGCGGATCAGATGGCACGATGCGATCCACACCCAATCTAAAACTAGGGTGCGTTTCCCGCGAAAAAATTGCTCACAACGATTCAGCCATGTGAGGGGGTCTTCCGATCCGTCGTAGGTGGTTAAGTCGAGTTTGTAGAAGCGAGGCGCGCCGATGGTCAGCGCGGCGTCACTTCCATGGTGCGGTCTGGGGAAAGGAGGCGGTGCGCCCCTCATGAGCATGGAAGGGTTGTTGTAGATGTCCTATCGAGGATCCCGCGTGCCACTCATAGACAGACCTACGAAGGGCAGTCCCATGGACATGATTGGTGAGGGTGAGTGGGGAAAATTGATCTGGTGGATAGGCATGGGAGGTGGAGCAGTAGTGGGTATTGAGGTTGGCAGGGATGGTGGCAAGGTGCTGATCCCTAGCACGATGGATGGGCCTGGCGCCGCAACTCCCACCCCTGTCGGACCGAATGGAAATTGGCCATCCCTGGCTGCCAGGTACGCTTGTATGTCGGCAACCGAGTGCACTAGATCGGTCAGCACCTTGGCGAGCAGCTCAGAGACTTTAGTTGCCACAGCAGATGTCATCGGACAGGATGGGTCTTCATTGTTAAGCCTGGCATCACTGATACCAGATTGGTAGGCTAGTCTTCCTGGGGCATAGATTGTAAGGATGATTGGGGGGGTGGATCGGCAGCCAGGGCGCCGATCGGGATGTGGGCACCGTGGAGGCCATGGCGTGCACACGAATGGGTGGAGAAGTTAGGGAGAAACTCTGGCAAATAAGAGGGGGCTGTTACGGTGCCCCCGTTACCCCACACGGAGGTAATAGCTCTCAAAGAATCTTGGCCGTTGATTCAAACAATTTGAAAATAAATAATTAAAATAAAAATGATAAACCGGCTATAGCCAGTAGCACCGTATCTAACTCCTCAATCCCTGGCGTGTTTCCTGTGTCTGTGGGTCTATATAATTTATGAAGTGATTTACATCTGCGAAAATTATATTTCAACTTTCAAAATTAATCAATTCCTCCCACATCCAAGTAATTTACATCCAAAATTTTAAAATTCATCAATTCAAATTTCATATATTCAAAAATAAAAACAATTACTGTCAAAAACATTAATTACTATTACATGAACCTTAAAAAATTTAAGGATATTCAAAGCATCATGATCTATAAAACTATTACAAACTTGAAAGAAAAAATTTAAATATTATTGTGCCCTTTATTTTCATTACAAACAGTCTCCAACTACTAAAATCTCTAGCTGCCAGAAGCAGAAACACATAGGTCCAAAGCTATGTATTATATTGTATTCAACATTGATTTCATGAATATCATAATTATCAGTGAAATATCATGCACTTAATGCACATAACAGAAAAATTACACGGTTCAATACAAAGTAGATAAGCGTGTGCATTATATATTTGCATTATTCAAATTTCCAAAATTTAAAACAAATTATTGAATAGTTCTGCCTAAATTTTCTATTTTTTTCTTAAACTTAAACAAAAAAATTAAACCAAAGTCTCGGAGAAAAAGACATTAAAAAATTGCCGACAAAACTAGGAGACACTGGCGCTCGAACTCAGGTTGGCTAAATACTGCTCTGGTTAAACCTCCACTGCGATACAAGCCTGTTTTCATCCACTTGTCTTTTTAATAAGTTAAATTAATTATTTAACCCACCTGTGCGCCTTAAATTAAGGAGTGAAATTACGAATTTCAAAATCACCCCGTTTAACCATTTGCGCGCCCATTAAGGAGACAATTAAGGAATTTCAAAATCATTTCTGGAAAGAGATATTTTTACCCATTAAAAAATCGATTTCGTTACCCGTGGGCCCCACACTTAATGTTATATGACCGATTACCTCTAGTAGGTAACAGGTCACCTATTTTGAATTTCAGCCGTACGATCTAGGAATTGGATGGCTCAAAATTTTTTGGGGGCACTGTAAAATTCCCCAAATAAGAACATTGCTAGGCTTGCTTTATTCCATAGCCCTTAAAGGGGTATTTATAGACCTAGTATAATCTAATCTAATCTGAACTGGAAATGAAATAAACTAAACATAATAACTAACTGAGATAATCATGAGATAATTATGGCCCATATCAGGAGCTCTCTATGGGCCGGCTCCTCCCATAGTGGAGCCTGGTTCTAACATAACTTAAATCATATTTCAATAAATTGTTTTAAATCATTAAGTATACGATTCTATAGGTTCAGGTATACTTGACAGTCAGAAAACGTCTTTTCGGTGCACTCATCAATAGTGCCCTCTAACAAAACATATTAATACCAAATTGTACATGATGATCGTATTGACTGAACTTGTAGTATACTTATGCTTAGTTTCCTTTGCCTCGCGATATCAATTAAGCTCAAAGTAATTTATCATATAAGGAGTCTTATAAGAGTCACAAACTCATTTAGGCAATGATAATGATATATGTTTCGTGGAACCGAATAACACTTTATTTATTTATGTGAAATATGACATCTCCGTGTTACCTTTAGAGCATATTACTAACAGTTTACCAATGTGAAGCATTGTCCAAAGGGGTTAGTTTGTCGCTCCTATGTATGTTTTGCAAATTAGATTTCAAGTTACACAAATTGTAATATTCTACTCTTTGTTGTTCCCCTCCCATTTCCACTAGTTTTTTTTCATTGGATATCCAATGCTTCAAGCAATAGCTTTAGAGAGTGTAGAGCATTGGAGATTTAACTTAACAACAAAATAATTGGACAAGGCTTTTCTAAATAAACTGCCATCATCCAGGGCTCCAGGCTGATAAGGTCACTCAATTCCTCATCTGAGAGAACATGTTGAAGTCTCTCTCTCTCTCTCTCCTTCACCTGAACAAACTTTCCTTGTCTCACTTTCATTTTCATGGCCAATGCTGGAATCAAAATACCGGACCCAACTACACATTTGCATGAAATCTAGCCTGTTTCTCTTGCATTTGACTCTGTTCTTGGGTTGGCGAAGCTTGCATCTAGATCTTTGTGGGCACTCTCTTGTAGCCTGGAAGACGGGACATAGTGACATACATATATAGCTGTGCTTTTTTTTTGACACTGCTCGTAACAGAGATTATTTCTAGTTCATGAAAAAGATTAGTGATCTTGGTTCAGATTTCAGAACAAACAGGTTTATGAAAGCTCCCAAAATTCAAAAGGTTAACAATCTCAATGCAAAGGCATGCTTTTCAACTAACTGGTACACAAAAAAAGGATTACTCTACAAGCAAAATCATCTTCATCTAATTACATGTCAACACCAAACCGCAGTAGATAGGCCAGTAAGCCACATGGACTGAACTAAAAAATGCATGTCTTCCTAGACTCTGAAGAAAAGAACTGCAACAATCTCATGCAGTGCATTATACCAACCAAGGATTTAAAGAGCAAGGAGTTTTTTATTTGATTGATCTTTAATACAAATGAGAGCATCCTTTTGCACTCAAAATATTTTGGGCGTCTGATGCTGAATTCCCCCCTTAGCTAACAGGTAAAAAGCTGAACAAGATCAAAATCTTGGGAGCCAAATGAAACAAAACTGTGTAGAACATGAGGGGGGGGGGGGGGGGGGGAAATGGTGTAAGTGAAAACAATAAAACAAAGGAAAAGAGATTACGAGGCACATGCAAAGGCAGCTGAGCAATACAGAAAGAAAATGAACATTATTACATGTCCATGTCGGACATTTATTTTGTGACAACTTGAGTGCCGAACATGTAAAGTGCTCATTTCTACAGATTAAAACACAAGTGATATTGGAATTTCAGTTCAAGCAATTTACTCACATGATAGGTTGCAAACGATGATGAAACCAATTTGGTCCTTTACCATCTTTAAGTCCAGACTCCAGAGGATGTAGGCTACGTACTAGAACAAACAAGTTTGGCATCTTCACTGATAGTGAGTGAGAAAACAATTCAGTAAACTGGTCTAATTCAACTTTTTTCTATAAATTGGATTGTTATAATCTTAAGCTGAAACAGGCTTTTATTAATACAACTTGATTTTACTGAACTCGTGAGTATTTTAACATGACATAGAAACATATGATTTGGAACTTTTGATCATCAATATTACAAAATGTTGAAACTAAAGTATCATGATGGGTTGTCATACCTGTAATTTCAATGCAAAGTACTTTGTGCTTAGTTAGTTTTGCTGATCAAACTCTGTTGAAACATGTCTGAAGACAGACGTAAAAATTAGCATTATATTTGTGAGACAGGAAAAGGTGATAACTCACTTAACAGTGAAATGAGCGAACAAAGGTTTGCATCTTACAAAGGAATCGGTTGTCGGTCTATTATAGGAGAAATTGATTCAACTTTCGGTCCACAGCCGGAAAAGAGACTTATCAACACCTCAAAAACTAGCCCAAGAGGTGGGGGACTCTCCAACTATTTAAGTTATGTTAATTCTATCCTACAACCAAGGTGAGACTATTTCAATAATCTCTCCCATCACATATTGGTATCTTTTAGCCTGACCACATCATACGGTCCACTAAGTCTTACCACTTTAGTGTACTCTCAAACCGCATCACCCAGTCTCATTGGACGGGCATTGGAGATTGTAGACCAGACTCTGATACCATTTGTCGGCCCACTACAGGAGGAATTTATCTAACCTTCAGCTCATACCGGAAGGGAGCCTTCTCTACACCCCAAAAGCTAGCCAAAACTTAAGGGACTCAACCACTATTTAAGTTGGGTTAATTGTCCCCCACAACTAAGGTGAGACTATTCCAATAATCTCTCAAATCACATAGTGGTGTTTTTTGGTCTGACCTTACCACACAGTTCACTAGGCCTCATCACCTTAGTGTACTATCAGACTGCATCACATGATCCAACTAGATGGGTACTAGAGATTGTGGACCATACTCTGGTACCATTTGTCGGCTCACTATAGGAAAAATTGATCTAACCTCCGACTCACATCGGAAGAGAGCCTTGTTTACACCTCAAAAGCGAGCCCAAGAGGTAAGGGACTCCCTCACTATTTAAGTTAGGTTAATTCTTCAACACGAGGCTATTCCAACATCAATAAGGTGTAATTATCAAATCTGCATGATAATTGGAAAGTAAAGGTAAAGAAGTAATGCAAAACAATTATACTCCGCCGAGGAGGTACTTAGCTGTAACAATGTGGTTAAACAGAAGATCACCCTCATTATAACATACATCACTGATCAGAAATTTACCATGTGTAAGAACAAATGAACTTGATTGCGAGCAAATTTACTACACGAACAATTGAGAGCAGTTTATCCTTAGCCTAAAGCAAGCAATTAAAACTTGTTAGTCCTAAAACAATATGAGCTTGCGAAAGTGCATAATCAGCAATAGCAATAGGGGTGCAGAGTGCAGGGTATAGATCTAAAAGATAGAATGCAGTAGGAGATTATTCTCTTTACCAATATTTTGGATTAGCCAACAGCAATATTGGTCATCATGGAAAAAACTGAATTAACTGGTCTAATCTATCCTTAAATTTAATTAAGTATTGCAGCCTACATAAAACAACGTAATCACATTATAACTGTTCCTTGAATTTTAGAAAAATAGCGCACACACAGAAGGAGCAAAAGGAGAACTTCTATCTAGGCGAGGCAACAACTAGCAGATGTCGCTGAGACTACCATGCCAGCCACGGGGTCGGTGGTTTACGCCCTGTGGGCAGCGAGTGTTCTTGACAAATTGCATTGGATGGCATGAACCAAAAAATGTTTTCTATAAAGGATAGTAGTGGAGGATAGTAAAATTTACTTATACTTGAAGGATGAACACATTAAATTCGACTATCTAAAGCAAACAACTTTCACAGTTAACACGAAGGTCAAATCCAGGCAAGCAAATTTATGACATCTCCATAATAAATAATAGAAGAGTACATCATAGACTATCTTATAACAAGAGAATTCCTTACTATTTCGAATAAATATTTTTGAAAGGACTAAAAAAGCTATAACAGAATTATATGAAACTCATACTATTCTTCAGCGATATGTAGCGGTGTAGCACATTTCGTTGGCTGCTATGAAGATATAAGAGAAAAGGAATATAGTTAGCCCGTTAGGAAAATATGTTATTGGACTAACTATTAAAGTATTAAGATGGATTTTAACCCAATTAAAAACACACACATATACATATACATATACATATACATATACACTCAATTTTCTGAAAAAAATGGGGGTACAATTGTACCCCCTTGCTCTTATACTAGGTCTGCCCTTGTCCAGTAGATTAGGGAAACAAACTCAAGCATCATATAATTTTTTTAAGCAATCTATACAAGACAATGTGGAGGTATATATATTAATATCAATATAGAAAAAGAAAATATAAGAGTACTTCCCTAGGAGACAGTAATAAGGAAAAATAAAAACATTGGGGCAAGCAAAACCCTGTCGTCCCCAAACTAGGTCGGCACGTCGCCACTGGCACCACTCTTATAGACAACAACATCAGTAGTCAAAGACAATAAGTCCTGATGACTACCACCAGACCGAGGGAGCATCCCACAACCGAGAAGGAACACGGCCAGAGAAGAGAAGGAGCTCCAAAGGAAAGGAGGAGAGGAAAATGAAAAGAGATAACCAATGACTACCGAGACGCTACTAGAGGAAACCACATCAGAGAGAAGCTAGCCACCGCCATCTCTAAAAAACCTCGGATGCCACACAGTCGCCGTCGTAGGACAGATCTGATCCCTAACCCACCACTAAGGGACGTCGTGCGACACCTCCTACCTTTGAAATGCCACCTCTTAGACATCACATTGTAGCACTTTGACTCCTGGTCTCTATGCCACCATGCTCTGACCCCTACTGCTATGCATCGACTCATGGCCGCTACTCAACAGTGCGCTAGCTAATAGAAGAGCTCACATCACAGCCGTTCCAGCCACTGCTGTCGTCACCCGTTGACGCTGACACATACCTCCTTGGAAACATTGTGTGCTCCATCGGGCATCGACTTTGTGCCACTAGCGGGCGCTGACACCATGCCTCGCCATCGCTGGCAGTCGTCATGAGCAACCATGCCTCTGCATGCAAGCTGCCCCCTATGCATGCACTCGAGCCTCTAGGTGCCACAATGGGCGCCACCACACCATGCGCCACCGCATCTCCTGCATCGCCCGTTTCTATGCCGCCCATGACACCGGCCTTTGCGTCACCCATGGTTCCCACCTCCTAGGCAATACTACATCGACAACACATCATCACCGCACTGAATCCATGCCACTACATCACCGCCTCTATTGAGCCATCATCATCATAGTCGCCGAGCCAACGCCGCTTGCTAGATCTGGCTACCATGCACGGATCTGGCAATTGTGCACCATATGTAGTCACCATGCACCAAATCGCACCAAATCTAGGCGCTGGATATCAGACATGGCGTAGACCACTGCACATCGATGCTAGACCACCAACCACTGTAGGGCACACACCACCACTCGCTCACTGAGGCCAACATGGAGAAGGTGTAGAAGAAAAAGACCCTACCGCTGCCTTCCTCACAACCTCGCGGGGACCCTAGTGGAGGGCTTCAGCGGCGGTGAGGAGAGGAGAGTAGAAAGGGTGGCGGCGATGGCTAACTCTAGCCATATAATTTATAGGCTCTTTTGCTTCCCCCTCATCCTGTCCATCTTCTCAATCATAAATTGTAAATCCCTCCATATTTTAATATATGATGTTTAGGATAAGATTTGATCAAACTTATAAAATTTAAACCATCAATTGTTTCTCAAATGCTTAGTTTAAAAATAAAAAATGGTAAACATAGTTTTTCTTTGAAAAGTACTATCATAATATCATAAACTTATTAGATTTTATACACTTGTTTTAATAGAAAAATGATTATCAAAATTTTGAAATTTTGACCAAATCTTGCCTTAAACGTCAAATATTAAAATACAGAGGGGGTATTTTTATCAATAAAATGTTCAATTGCAAAAGTGTCATCCGTAGTCCGTAGCCACCTTCATGTTATGATGCTTCAAGCAAATCGCATTATGACTCAATTATATGTGACGCTTTGCTAATCACATGTGCTTACTTGTCTAACTAATTAAGTCGTGCACTAGGAATGGCCGGTCAACCACTACTCCTGTACAAGTAAATCAGTAATACTGACTTAGCTAACTAATAGCTAGAGCTAATTATTAACTAGCTAATAGTTAGGTAGCTAAAAGTTAGTTGTTGGTGTAAAAGATTACGCTAACAGGTTCAAATAGCCTCGAATGACTAGCTAAAGAGAGGAGTTTATTACGGACTTGGTCAGACCACCGAATAGGATAATAACCTTAGCCTAGTTCGAAATGTATTCTATTACGTGAATCTCTCTCTATTATAGTAGAAGGGAAGGGTATTTACAGGCAAAGATTCAATAAGGAAATACTATTCTATCCTCTAGTTACAATCGTCAATGTGAACTCTATTCATGAGACTCCGTAGGGATAGGATAGTAAGAGCATGTGTGCACACCCTTGTAAAGCAAGCGTCTTGTCCCATTTTGTGGCCCCTATTCGGAGCGGAGCCCCTCGGAGGGCAGCGAGGTAGTTGAGGCCATTAGGGCACTTGGAGGCTTCGAATCCCTCATTTGGCGATTGTCAAGGCTAGTGCCATGGAATTCAAAGCCTTCTCCTTTGGAGTACCTCAAAGGCATTAGAAGGCTTCGAACTTGCATACTCCAAAATGACCTTTGGAGCCATCCGCCTAATCGCATGACTAAGGAGATTATTTCTGTCCCAACAGTAGCCCCTTGAATATGTCTCTTCGAACACCTTGCATTGTGAGAAGGACAATATGCGCAAGAAATAATTTATGTCGAGTTTAGAATGCACGCGAACCTTGTGATTTGCTCCATCATACTCCAAACTATCGAGGAGTTAGGCAAAGGGGTTTGGAGCCTAACTGCCATTGCCCATGCTTTGAAGGAAGGCTTCAGGCTTAGAGCACCCAAACGCCATCTCGCGAAACCGAGCATTGCCTTGGCCTCCCCAACGTTGCCTAGGGATATTTGATGGTTGCCTTAGGTAACCAAACACGCTTCTCATGGTACGTCAAATCTGAATCCTAACCACCGTAGATATCTTAGGATTTTGTTTCTGAGAACTTTTTGGTTGTGGCCCCACATGTTAGCGACATGGGGAGGCACAAAAGGGGTGCTAAAAGACGCTGCGCGGAGGCTTGCGGTACAAGCCTCGAGGCCGTATACAAGGGGGATGAAGCCTTCCGTCACCGTGAAGTCTTCTGCTGCTAAAACCCTAGTCTTTCCTACCATCCGCTCTGAAGCCCTTTTCACCGCCACTCTTGTCTTATTTCTCGGGCAAGTCCAAGGATCCTAGAAGATGGCGAAGAAATATGCCAAGGGGTCCACTTCGAACTCCCATCTTGTTCAACAGCAAGCGGCGGTAGTGTCGGGAACTTCGGGCGTCCTCAAGGTTTACGACCCTCGAGATCTATGGCCGTCTTCCGAGAAGTACTTAGAGCAAACCTTCGTTTTGGACAGGTTGACCTACATCGAGGAGACAATGAAGGAGGCAGTGTTTGAATGGCTCGAACATGGGTTCTTGACAAGGGTTCCTGAGGATGAAGTCATCCACGAGCCACGCGATGGGGAACTAGTTGTTTTCGAAGCCTTCTTCGAGGCAGGGCTCAGGCTCCCTCCTTTAGCACTGCTAGTCGACATCCTCCGGCTATATCACCTGGAGCTCCCGTAGCTTTCTTCAAACGCCATCACCCGTTTGGCCATCTTCGAGTAAGCCATGAGGGCGGAGGGATGCGAAGGATAGGCCGAGGTCTTCGAGGTGATGCACGAGGCCAACTACCAACCGAATAAGCGATACGTCATAGATGGGTCGACGAAGATATTGTCTTACGGGAGCGTTAACTTCCTGCTCCGTTAAAGAATACCAAAACAGCTTCCCGGCGAAGGCCATCAATGAACAGTGGTACTTCGACTAGATCCTCTCGTGGTTTTATGTGAATGTGGGGATGGACTCTGGCTTGTTGGGGCCACACCGGGAAATCCTTTACCGAAGGGAAGCGGAGATTACGTCGGACGTGGGGTCGATTCGGGCCCACGTCTAACTTATGGAAATAGTCGCCAGTGTATGATTATGCAGGATTTAGTGGAGGAATTTATCTCCCTTCGTATCTGTCCTCTCAAGGCTAGCTGGCCTCTTATATTTTGGAGCACTTAGGACTGTGTCCTCCATGAGATACCCTCCAGTGCGATAAGTATGCTCTAAAAACCCTTCCTGCAATTTTTTAACAACCTCCTTTCTATGAATACTTATCGAAAAATACCTTTTGTTTGGACAGATTCGTGGATGGTTATGACCCCAGAGAAGGTGGTTTGGGTGACCGAGAAGGTCACCGGAGCCTCTAGTCCCAGCGAGAAGAAGTGGAGGATCGAACTGGTAGGGGCCTGAGAGTAGTATAACCGAGTGTGGAGTGAGCTTGGGACCGAGCCTCCTGTGCTCCCGCACTTGATGTCGTGGACTCGGTTTCAAGGAAGAGGAAGGCAGACAAGGGGACGACAGGGACCCCAAAGCCCCCTTCGAATAAGACGACCTATAAGCCGAAGAGTCTTGCCCGCCCGAAGCCTCCATCTGATTCTCTAGTGGAGGTGCTGGCCCTCACACATAGCTGGGAGAGGCCAGCCGAAGGGGTCTCGGTGATAGAGTTGGAGGCCCTAGCGTCGGCTATTACTGAAGCAGTGGTGGCCATGGGGGTGATACGGGATGAGGGGGAGCAACCAAGGTGTTGGCTCTATCCCTTGAGTCCACAGGAGACTCCAGAGCAGAGTTCTTTCAGATGTTCGAGCACATGAGCAGCTCGGCGCAGTCCCCGATTGCCATTGGAAATGGTACGTTACCCCCTTTGAGCATATCTTGGGTCTACCCCATGGTACCTGCATTTTTCCTGTATTTCATATGTATCTCAATATTCTTAGGTACCTTGGCGAAGGGTCCTCCAAAGGCTCCTTCGCCCATTAGGGAGAGACCCGAGGAGAAGGAGGAGGCTCCCATCATGGTAGTCAACGTGCCAGGGTCGGACGATGGGGCCCACTCGGCGGAGGCTTCGGAGGAGCTTCCCGGCACTCAGAGACTTCTTCTCAGAGGGACGTTCGGCGGGTGCTAACGAAGCTTGCCTTGATAGTTCCATTCCTAACTCTAGGGCCTAGCCTTCACGTGATGGTGGAGCCCCTAGCTCAGGTCTGCCATGACTTGGGCGGAACTGACTTGGTCACCGAGGTCAGTCGTTCGAACGAAGTCGAGTTGGGCACTGCCCTTGAATGGGCTGCTTACCAAGTACACTCATCATGGCACCCTTTTGTAGGATTTATCAAGCTCAGTTCTTTTACTAACTTCCCTTCGCTTTCTCGTACTAGTTTGTGGTCTTAGACCAGGGGGCTATGAACGCTTTTGACATGGATTGCGGCCAGCTCACGGGCGAGGTTGCAGGACTCCACGACCGCCTTTCCGACTCTGAGGAGAAGGCTTCAAATCTAGAGGACATGCTCCAGCAAGAGTAGGTAAGGCGTGCAACATTTGAGGTCGAGGCGAAGAACCTTCGAGCCGAGCAGGATGCTTTGATGGCCGAAGTTCAGAAGCTTTAGGCGCAGAAGGTCATCTTCGAAAGGAGGGCTTCTAACCTTTTTACTTCGAACTCTGAGCTAAAGGCATCGGCAGAGGCTATACTAACCGAGCGGTCGAAGAACGAAGGGGTGGCGGCCGAGACCATGGATGTCCTTCGGGATGTCTTGGAACATTTTGGCACATCCCGCCCTTTGTCTTCTACCGTCATGAACGAGCCCCTGGCCCATCGATTCAAGCTTTTTCAAGTTGCAGCGAAGATGATGGAGACCACCATTGCCAAATACGGAGAAATCTCCAAGAGAGTAGCCTTCCTCGATGTCCTTCATTATCTTGAGGACATCGACAACTGTCATCTTGCCGGTGACAGAGGTGGCACCCGTCACCTTCGGAGGAAAGCACCTTCTAGCCCCGTATCCTAGCACCGTCGTTGGTTATAAGGTCTTCCAAGCACCTTGGAAGGTCGAAGTTTGAGAGGCGACGAAGGCCTGGATGAATGAAGTCCACCGCCAAAAGCAACTACAGATGCAACCTCCTGCGATGCCTTCCCCGAACCTTCCTCCAGTGGACCGAAAGGTGTAGTTTCTTTTAGGGACCTGATGTAAAACTCTTTCCGTAAAGTTTCTTAATTTTATGAATGAGAAGGACTCCTTTTGGGGTGTTTTGCACTCAGGACTTGGCATGTGTCCCGACTCCTAAAATCGAGGTACTCGAACTCACCGAAGGCCTTTGCCATCAATGGGCGATTTTTGAAGTCCTAAAATATGACAGACGTGCTCGCTTTTCTATTCCTCATGATAGATTAGGAATAATTATGCCCTAAGTGGTTAATGAAGTGCTTACTTCCATAAAAGAGGAGGAAAAGAGAGTAGATGTCTTTTCTTTGTCATCTGAGTTTGTAAATTGGTCCGATGAAGATCAAAAACCTGATGAGGTCTTGTCTTCACTTTCGGAGTTTGTAGACTGGTTTGACGTAGAACAAGAACCTACTGCGGTGGAGTCTAGCCATCTTGGGATTCACACTTGGGCGGAGCTGCAAGAGGAGCGGAAGGCCTGGATGGCTTCAAAAAAGGGGAAGTGATCCAAGACCAAGGCTAGGAAGAAGGATCTATTTGCTTCTGCTGCCCCCTAGGCACCGAGGCCAAGAGGGGTTCTCGGAGCCATCCAGACCTTCGAGACCAATGGGGTTTTTGGTTTCTCCTTGGGATGGATTTCAATTTTTCATAGTGTAAACATACTTCGGTTGTTTGCCTAAGTTGTATTTGTACGATGTCTGTACTTCGTAATTGGTTCACATAACAATTCTCAGTTTGTCAGTGTTTTTAAATAATAAAGGTCACGATTTGTATTTTGAACGTGCTTTTACCCTTCGCCCCTCTTTGTGGGTGCGGGTATCTTATTCTTAATAAGTGATGGTCTCGCACAATGTTTAGTACGATTCGAAGTACAAATCATATGTCATATTGTTTCGGTCACCTTTGACTCTTCTTTTTTTGCTTAGATATGATTTTCTCAAAATTGTTGCTCGAGGTGTTTGTGTGGCACTACACTTGTTTTCTTTTTTATGGTCACCTTGGACTCTTTTTCAGATGCTTCAGGCTAGGGCCCAAAATATTTTTGCAGTTGCCTTGGACTCATTTTCGGATGCTTCGGGTCATGGCCCAGAATCCTTTTTGTGGTCACGTTGGACTCTTTTTCGGATGCTTCGGGCTGGGGCCCATAATCCTTTTTGTGGTTGCCTTGGACTCTTTTTCAAATGCTTCAGGCGAGGGTCTGGAATCCTTTTTGTGGTCGCTTTGGACTCTTTTTCGGATGCTTCGGGCCAGGGCCCAGAATCTTTTTTGTGGTCGCCTTGGACTCTTTTTAGGATGCTTCGGGCTGGGGCCTAGAATCCTTTTTTTGGCGTGTTACGGGTCTAGAGACGCTGTGTAACGTTGCCGGTGGAGTGGATCGCACCTTAGTTGTCGTGGGTCGTCTTAGTGGACCTCGGGTTAGTACTTTCAACTGTGCTAGGGGGCGACCCCGGACAGTGGATATCTAGCTTCATGCGGAGTGTCGTGCACTGCTACACATGTTAGACCCTTTGTTTTTCTTGCACCAGGCCAGTGTCTTCGGGTAGCGGTGTTATGACAGGAACAATGCCCTACCTCACAAAAACGCTACCCATATCACAATGCGTCCACTGCGGTATGGGTTTGTTTTAGGGCGTGCACTGTTTGAATTAGAGCCTTTATTCGAAATCCTATGTGCTATTTTTAGCTTACAATGTTTCTATGCAAAGTAATGCTTGAGATGCTCCACATGTCACGCGTGCTTTAATTCTTCCCCTTCTAGATTGGCTAGTTTAAATGATCTCGGTCTGCCAGACCGAAGTATGATATACGAGCCCTCCCATTTGTTGCTTAGCTTTCCTGGGGCAATTATACTCTGGAGAACAAGGTGCCCATGCCTTAGCTCTCTTAGCTTTACCTTAGGGTCATACTAGGTCTTCGTCTGGTCTTGATACTTCATCAGATTGGCCACGACATGGAGCCATGTTTCTTCAGATAGGTCCAGTGAAGCACGCCTCTCATCTTTGTCTTCGAGCTCCATTGTTTGCAAGGAGCCCCCTTTCAACTCTATCGGGGTCATGGCTTCGCCTGCGAACACCAGTCTAAATGGGGTGAACCCTGTTGACTTGGCTTGGGTTGTCTGAATAAACCACATAATCTTCAGCAGCTCCTCGGTCCATAGCCCCTTGGCGAGGCCTACGATGCGGCAATTGAGGCCATATAATATGTTTTCATTGGCCCTTTCGACAGCTCCGTTGGACTACGAATGCCTAATGGTGGCAAAGCATAGCTAAATGCCTAGGCCTTCGTAGAAATCTCTGAAGGGTTGTACGTAGAATTATGTGTCGTTGTCAATCATCAATTGCTTGGGCACTCTGAATCCGCAAATGATATTGTGCCAGAATAACTTTTGGACATTCTTTGAGGTGATGGCTATTAGGGGCTCAGCTTCGACCCATTTTGAGAAATATTCGATTGCCACCACCACAAATTTCAGGCTTCCTTTTGCTTTCAGGAATGGTCCAATCAAATCCATACCCCCTAGGTAAGGGCCATATAGGGGCTACAGCTTACAGTGGCATTGGTGGCTGGTGGCTTTGTCTCCCCATCCACTGGCACCCTTGGCAAGTGCACACTAAGGCTTCAACATCGGTCATTACCGTTGGCCAATAGAGTCCTTGACAAAGCATTTTCCCGGCTAGGGCTCTGGGTGCCAGGTGGCTGCCGCATAGGCCTTCGTGGATATCTCGAATAATTTGTTGGTCGTCTTGTTGGGTGATGCATCAGAGTAGGGGTGAGCATACTCCAAATTTGTATAGGATCCCCTTTATAATGTGATACCGCTAGACTCTACGTTGTAATATTGAGAGCTCGGGCCCATCTGGAAGTGTGGCTTTGTCTTGGAGCATACTCATGATTCGACTCCACCAATTGTTATCGGGTATGCAAAGTACTTCGGTGGGTATCATTAGTGGCACCAAAGGGGCTGATAGTTCTTTGAAAAAGGCCCTTTGTGGGATATCTTGACCTCCGACTACTGCTTTGGCGAGGGCATCATCTTTCTGGTTGTCGGCTCTTGGAATTCTTCAAACTAAAATCCCCTTAAATGTTGCTTCGGCCTTACAGACCTCGACTAGGTACATGGTGAGGTCTGGATGTCAAGCTTGGAAACTCTTATCTACATGCCTAGTGACAATTGTTTATGGCTTTCCGAAGGCCTAACAAGATGTCTTCGTACTAAACTACATTATTTGTGGCTTTAAAATTGAGCCTTACAGAGTACAATGCCCTTTAACCCAAAGGAGAAATTATTACCACTCTAGCACCCGCTCCGGATGCCTGATATGCTCCATCGGAGTAGATGGTCCAGATCCCTTCTCTAGGCCTCTCCGGTGCCCATATTACTGGTGGAGTCCATTCTGCTACGAAGTCATCGATCACTTGTGATTTTATTGCTATGTGCACGATGAACATTATGCTGAAGGGGGCGAGCTCTATGGCCCATTTCCCTATTCTCCCGGTGGAGTCCTTGCTGATGAGCATATCTCCGAGGGGGTAGGAGGTCGGGACGATTACATTGTGAGCAAGGAAGTAATGTCGTAGCTTCCTCGAGGCCATCATGAGGGCATACGTGATTTTTTCGAGCTCGGTATACCTCGTCTTCACCCCTGACAACGCTTCAGACACGATGTATACTGGTCTCTGAATTGGCTTCCCTTCGAGCTCCACCTCCCACACAAGTATGAAACTTACGGCGAAGCCAATGGCCGTGAGGTATAGCAAGAGGGTTTCCTCGGCGATGGGTGTCGTGAGCATTGATAGATTGGTGAGATAGTCCTTGATGTCATTGAAGCTTTTCTATAATTCCGGGGTCCAGGAAAAGTCCTCTGATCCTTTCAATGCTTTAAAAATTGGGAGGCTTCACTCTGCGGATCTTGCAAGGAACCGGCTCAAGACAGCGAGGCAGCCAATTAGCTTCTAGACTTGCTTTAAATTATCCAGCGGAGCCATCTGCTGTAGCGCACTAATTTGCATGGGGCTAGCTTTGATGTCTCGACTCAAAAATAGATATCCTAATAATTTTTCGACATGTGCCTCGAAAATACATTTTTCGGGGTTGATGCGGATCCCGCTTGCTCAGAGACTTTCAAATGTCTCTGCTATGTCTAAGCTATGATGGTGCTTTTTTCACTCTTAATTAGAATGGCGTCCATATAGGCTTCGACATTCCTGACTATTTGATGGCCTAAGGCTTTAGCAATTAACCTGGAAAAAGTTGCCCCAACATTTCTCAAGCCAAAAGGCATTCTTACATAGCAAAAAACTCCTAAGGGAGTAACAAAGCGAGTATTGGCTTCGACTTCACGCTTTAACCATATTTGATGGTAGGCAGAATATGCATTGAGGAAGCTTAGGAGCTCAGATCTGGCCGTAGAATCAACCAATTGATTGATGCAAGGCATGGGGTAGGATTCACGGGAGCATGCTTTATTTAAGGAAGTGAAATCGATACACATACGCCATTTTCCCGTGTTCTTTTTGACGAAGACAAGGTTCGATAGCCACTCGGTGTGGCTTACTTCCCTGATGACCCTCGCCCGAAGTAGTTTATCCACTCTAGTCTTGGTGAGGTCAGCCCTTTCTGCAGATATCTTTCATAGCCCCTATCGTACAGGTCTAGCCTTCGAGTTTATGAGCAGGGAGTGCTCCATGTGAAGACGTCCAGATTGTTTCTGACCACCACCTCCAACATAGCCATGTCTTTTGGTGCTAGTCCCGCATTGAATTGGACGGGGTACTCCACACCCCCTTCAGTGAGGATCTTCGTTATGACGCCTCCTTCAAGGGTGCTCCTACACGCTATTGATTTGCCAGACTTTGAGCACGGCATCATGGTTGTACGTACTCCACTCTTCGCGTAGTGGCCTGATCGCTGAGGATGGTGAGCACCTCTCCTTGCGTGGGCATCTTCATACACAAATAATTATGGTGTGCTATGGCCCTGAACTGGTTCAACATGTGTAACACCCCAAATTTTCAAGAAATAAAAATACATTTTATTAATTTTCTGGAAAAGATTATTTATGAAATTCCATTAATGCTATTTATGCCCAAATTAACTAAAACCTAGAGGAGATGTCCAAACCAGAGGCTAAGAAAATTTGTATATGATCCCAAGGACAAGATATATTTTTGAGAATTTTTGCAAATTTTTATCACTCTTGGAAGCAACCCAAATAATTTAAACCAATTTCAGCAATTATTTTTATTCAGAAAAGGATTTAAACAGTAACGGGCCCTTTTCCCCTCTCCCCCCTCAACCAGCCGGCCCAGCCCACTCCCCCCTCCCCGCGCCCATCTCTGGCAGGTGGACCCCACTCGCCAGTGACTCCCTCTCCCTCCACGCGCGCACCCGACATCCCGACCCCACCTGTCGGCGCCGACTCTCCCTCTCGGCCGAGCCCGACCCCACTGGTCAGACCCAACCGTTGCCATGCCTGCGTCCCCGCACTCGCTAACTGCCATGGCCCACCTATCGGACCCGTCGTCCACCTCGCGCCACCGACCCCAAACCTCACTAGCCGAATCTCGTGCTCCGCGATCCGCTCACCGCCGGCCCCCTCTCATTCAATTGACGCCATTAATCGATTCCCCGAGGCCCGCTGGCCGTTTCCCCTCTTTAATCCATGCATCATCGCCCCGAGACCACCGCTCGCATGCAAGGAAAGAGGCTCGCCGGCGTTGATAAGAGTTTACTCTCGGCCTCCCCCGATTGCGCCCCCTCTGACCCCGCCGACGCCCCTATTTAAACCCCTGACCACCACCGCGTTCAACCCCCACGCCAATTCGCACTCAGACCGAACCGAACACCCGTGGGCCCGTTTCCAACTCCACACCGCCGCCCTCACTCCAGCCATCGTTCGTCGTCACCGGAGTCCTCCTCCACCCTCAGTGACTGCACCATCATGACCTCCGACGCCTCCCCGACCTTGGCCATCGCTCCATCGACTTCGAGACCCGCCGGAACCCCACCGCCGACGTAGGACCCGAACACCTCCACCGCCCTCGCTCATCGCTGGCCGCACCCCGTCGACCTCAGACCTCCGCAGTGGTACCATCCTGCTCCCCTAGTCGCCCTCTTTCCATTTCTAGGCTTAGATAGGACCGCCGTCGCTCGCCGTGGCCTCTAGCCCGCTCGCCGTTGCCGGAGAAGATGACCGGCATGGGTAAAGTACCCGTGCCGTGTCGGATTCGACCGCGGCCGTGCGATTTTGATCCGATGGTGATGATTAAAACGTTCGCGCAGTTTAATCAGATCCATTGGATCTCAGCGAAGCGGTATGATCTAATATGTATCGTCCGTTTATATTTAAAACTTGTATTCAATCTGGGCCACCCGATGCATACCGGTTCGGCGTTTTAATCGTGGCCGTTCGCGTCCACTTAACGCCCCGCCTCGCTCGTGGTCGCCGATCATGATCCAACGGCGATCCACGATCCGGCTCACGCGCACAGTGCACGGGTTCACGGTGGATCCGGTTCACCATGGACCAGCGGCTATTTTTGAATTAATTTAAATTCCAAAAATGGTTTTAAACTTCTAAAATTCATATCTTGCTCATTTTAACTCCAAATTTAACCATTTCAATTCCAGAAAATTTATAATTTTATTCTCTACATGTTAATGCAATAAAAATAGTAGATTTACTTTGAGTAATTTATTTTTATTTAATAAAATATTCAAATGCACTTTAGGGTAAATTCATGATTCCTTTGGAAAAATCCATATCTCCATAAAATTGCCTGGAAAATTTATATCATGATTTCAGAACAGTTAATGACTTCAATTCAAGTAGTTTAACCCAATCAAACCCTTCATGTTTATTGTGTGATTTTGGAATGTTTAATTGAATGTAATGTCTAATATGCATATCGAGAAGACTACGACGCCGTCGAGGAGCCGGAATACTTCCCAGAAGTCCCTCCCTCACCCTTCACTGAACAAGGCAAGTCACCAAACCATTCTTTTGAACATATTGAACCCAGTTTTGTTAATGTTGGACCGGAAACGGCGACCAGAGGGGGGGTGAATGGGAGCTTTTAAAATTTCGGGCTAAAAACTTAGCCTTCGGGGTTCTGTTCAGTCTTCTGCGGAACAGGCTTCGAACACAACCTTCGAAGGTCTGGTTCGGAGGTACTTCGACACCTTCGAACACAGGCTTCGGAGTGGCAAAAGTTCGAAGCCAAGAAGACTTTGCTCCACTTACAACCCTCGAAAATCTACTCTGCTAAGTCAGTGCAGGCTCCGCACACGAGGTGCTTCGAGCAGGCTTCGCACTTCACCCTTCGCAAGAGTGGACAGCCCTCTGAGGACTTCGACCAAGTACTTGGCGACAGCAACGGGTGCTGGGCTTCGTACCCGAAGGTCTACACGCACACGCAAATGGACTACGCTAAGGGCTTCGACACAGGAAGCACTACGGGAAAAGATCAGGGCTTCGCTAGTAAGCTGCGAGGTCTTGCCTCGTGTTACACAGAGCGACAGCACACTGACAAAACACACCTCGCACGAAAAACAACCTTCGCCTCAACAGGCTTCGGTGCACTAAACTAGCGAAGTATGTAAATCGAGCTCAAGCAAAAAGCACAAGACAAACAGGGCTTCGCCGCTTGAACAAGGAACACTGAAAATGAACTCAGGATGTATTCAATCGAAGTGTGGCTACAGGAGCTCAACAGTAAATGCTCAAAGTGTTAAATGTTACCTACCGAGCCCCCATATTTATAGCCCACGGCTTCATCCTAAGGAAGTGACTACTTTACCCCTAGGGTTTACATCCATTTTGTCTCTACAGAACTAAGGGGTACAAAAGGTAGTCCACCTTTATTTTGGAGGCTTCTCTGTCAGCTGCAGAGGGGACAGTGTCAGCCTTTTTCAGAACAGACAGTGTCAGCCTTTACAGAGTTGACTTCTGGAACCTCCCTTCGCACGCGGGGGGTGCGGAAGCTTCGGCGAGAAGCCTGCAGCCTGTTGGCCTTCGCTCCGCCGAAGATGACCTTCGATACAGTGACGGTTTTGAGCCGAAGCCGTCAAAGCCCTTGGGCCTTCGCACCACCACCTCCGGAGTGGATCACCACGGCTTCGCAGCTACTCCGAGCTCGAACACCGTCCGTCCGTGTACCGAAGCCATGCATGGCCGAAGCACCTCAAGTCATCCTCACTCCGGAGCTAGCCTCGCTCCGAAGTCCTTCACACTCCGAAGCCCCACCTTCGGAGTACCACCCTTCGAAGTCCCTCCTTCGTCCAAGGCCTCCGCATGAAGCATTCCATGAGCACTTCGTCGCAGTGTCTCACTCCGAGCACACTCCTCGACGAGCCTCACCCGGACCATGCCTTCGATGCGCCTCGACTTCTGAGACCTTCGTCGGGCCACCTTCGAGTGTCTCCCTCCGGAGCACACTTCGAACACCTTGCCTCCGCAGAGGACTTCTTCCAACCAACTCCGAAGTCACTCCATTCGGAGTACCTTCGAAGTGCCTCACCTCCGAGGACTTTGTCTCGGAGTACCTTCAGCCGGAGCCACGCTCCGCACTCTCTGCCTTCACCTGGCATGCCTCGACCCGAGGACCGACCCGGACCACCTTCGCAGCTACTGTGACGGAGCTCCCTGCTCCCTTGGCATCAAACCACCCGCTTGACCCAAGTTCACCTGGCTCGAACCCTGTCCGTCGCCACCGAAGTCCCTGCGCACCACCGACAAGCAGACAAGTGTATCCAGTACTCCGGAGACCTCTCCGGGTTAGCAACCTTCGGCACACACTCCGGTGTACCGCCCAAAGTACCGAAGCCTTCGGTACGAACCCTGTCATCGTGTACTGCCGGACCCCTCCGACAGGTACACTCCGCTGCACAGCTGCAGCACGCAAACACCGAACACCCTTCGGTGACACACCTCCGAACACCCTTCGGAGGACCACCTCCGAAGCCCCTCCGGAGGTACCCTTCGAACAGAGGGTAAAAGCCAGTCAATCACTCATCACAAACACCGAAACCACCCTTGGTTTCTCAATCTCCCCCTTGATGAGTGCATTGACAACCAAATCCAAATTCAAGAAAATGTAAAAATTTTCAGCACACAAGTGACCATAAAAACTCAAAAAGAGCCAAAGCATGTCACTTGATAAAAGAAATTTTCTCCCCCTTTGTAAAAGAGTAAAAGCCCCTTCGGCAAAACTCCCTTTGAGTTTGAGCAAATTTTTCTCCCCCTTTATGTCAAAAATCTCTCCCCCTTTAGAAATAATGCCTTCTTGCAGCAGAGAATATAGCAAAATCTCTCCCCCTTTGGCAATGCAAGCATCAAGGAGCATTCAAAAAGATGCAAAGCTGCGAAATGAATAGAATTGCAAAGACATATAATGCAAAAATATGCCAAAATTAACACAAATGATCATGTGCTCAGCTCAATTTAACAATCTGTGAAACAAGATGATGGCATGTGATTTTGTCATTTTGAAGTAAAAGCATCACCACTTAATCACAGTAGTTAGACATGAGAAGGCAAGGACTGCGCAAAGCTAACAAATTCTACCCTAGACAGACAAGTCTTGTTCAAAAGGAGCTGTGAAAGCAAACTTGATGATTAATTAATTTTGTTGTTCTTTTTCTTAATGCCAGGGGTTATTTGTTTGTCCACCTTATACTTTCCAATCAGGCCAAGCCTAGGCATGAAAGCCATCTGAAGCTTAAGGCGGTGATTTTGGCATACACTACACTATTCCAGTTCAGACCAAAGTGCAATGGTAAGCAGTCTAGAATAGAGTAGTGCGACAAACAAACCCTCCTGGATCTTTTCATTTAAACCAGGCAAATCATGGATTTTGGATTTTGATTCAGATGAATGAAATATTTTGATGAATATCCATGAATAAAGAACACAATTTTTCAAGTTGCAATTTTTAGCATCCAAGGAATAGTGTCTTGCTGTCAAGTAGATAAAAGATAGCTAAAAGCAGTCCTGCCTAAACAAGCTAGATACATGATTTAGCAGTGAGCAAGTTTTGATTTTAGAAAATAAAACATCATGCACAATCAATGTTCCAGACATATTTCATAGAGCTGAGCTGTCATGATTTCTTTGAATTAAAAGCAGGCATATAATAGCAAAAGATGTAAGTGCAATTCCACACATAATGAGCATATGCAAGACAGTTAAAATCAGCTCCCCCTCACAAAATGCCATAGGGATGACAAATACCAAGTTCCCCACGCAAGTAAGCAAATCGAGAAGCATCGAGGGGTTTTGTAAAAATATCGGCAAGCTGGTGTTGGGTATCAACATATTGAAGTTCAATATCACCCTTCTCATTGTGATCTCTGAGAAAATGATACCGTACATCAATGTGTTTGGTTCTGGAGTGCTGAACCGGGTTGTTTGCAATACAAATAGCACTAGTGTTATCACAGAAAAGTGGAACACTCTTATAATCTAACCCGAAATCCCGCAAAGTGGAAACCATCCACAAAATCTGAGAGCAACAGCTAGCTGCAGCAACATATTCGGCCTCAGCCGTCGATTGTGCAACACTAGACTGTTTGCGGGAAGACCAGCAAACCAGAGACGTACCCAGAAAATGACAAGTACCAGAGGTACTCTTCCTATCAATTCTACACCCAGCAAAATCCGCATCTGAATAACCTCTAAGACATAAAGATGAAGACGATGAATACCATATGCCAAACTCAAGGGTGTGTTTGAGATACCTTAGAATGCGCTTAACCGCTTGGCGGTGCGAAGCTCGTGGTGAAGCCTGAAAACGAGCGCACAGACACACAGCGAAGTGTATGTCCGGCCTCGTGGCAGTCAAGTAGAGGAGGGAGCCGATCATGCTTCGGAACTCCTTCTGATCTACGGCTTCTCCATCTTCGTCAGGGTCCAATGCTACAGATGTAGCCATTGGAGTGGCGAGGGGCTTCGCATCGGACATGTCGAACTTCTTGAGCAGGTCCTTGGTGTACTTTGTCTGGTGGACAAAAGTACCTTGTTTGCTTTGCTTGATTTGCAAACCAAGGAAAAAGGTGAGTTCACCCATCATTGACATTTCAAACTCCCTGCTCATGGTATCTGCAAACTCGGCAACTAAAGCATGAGAAGAGCCACCAAAGATGATATCATCCACATAAATCTGAACTAGGAGGAAATCTTTGCCATGCTTGAGAGTAAACAAGGTTTTATCAACAGAGCCCATTAAATACCCTCGCTCAAGCAGAAAAGACTTAAGTCTATCATACCACGCCCGAGGGGCCTGCTTGAGTCCATAAAGAGCCTTATGAAGTTTAAGGACTTTATGTGGGTACTTGGGGTTTTCAAAACCAGGGGGTTGTTTTACATAAACATCTTCACCTATGAAGCCATTAAGAAAAGCACTTTTGACATCCATTTGATAGAGTTTGAATCCCCGGGATGTCGCAAAGGCAAGCAAAATCCTAATGGCCTCAAGGCGAGCAACAGGTGCAAAAGTTTCAGTAAAATCAATCCCTTCTAGTTGAGAAAAGCCCTGAGCTACTAGTCTAGCCTTATTTCTAACAATTGTTCCATCCTCCCCTTGTTTATTTTTGAAAATCCATTTTGTTCCAATGAAATGAACATTTGGTGGAGGATCAACTAAAGTCCAGACTTGGTTTCTTTCAAAATTCTCAAGCTCTTCATGCATGGCATTGATCCAACTAGAATCAGAAAGTGCATGACTAACATCTAAGGGCTCGAAAGAAGCAACAAAAGCAGCATTAGTAAAATGAGCGTGTGAACGTGTTACCCTTTGATCAAGCTCACCAATGATCTGCTCGGGAGGGTGCATCCTTTGGACATGATGTGGAGCCTCGCGGCGGGATGCAGTCTCCCCCTCAACTTGTGCGTTGGAGTGGTCCAAGATGACCGATGTTGAGGTAGTCGCTTCGGGACCTCGTGCCGAAGTAGTTGAAGCGGGGTCAGCTTCGGGGGTCGATGTCGAGGGTAGTAGGGGATCATCC
This sequence comes from Zizania palustris, assembly GCA_019279435.1. NCBI lineage: Eukaryota > Viridiplantae > Streptophyta > Magnoliopsida > Poales > Poaceae > Zizania > Zizania palustris. The sequence goes on along the minus strand of JAAALK010000080.1, from coordinate 39,091,115 downwards.
TCGAATTCTCCGGGATCTTCGTCTTCGAACAAGGTCTGTTCCATGTCGTGTTCATTTGCCTGTTCAAGAGCAGAACTAACAGAGGGGGTTGATTCATCAAAAGTCACATCACATGACTCGATGACAGTGTTAGTTTCCAAGTTATAAACACGATAAGAATGACCATGAGTAGTATAACCCAAAAAGATCCCGTCAGAAGATCGCGACTCAAATTTATCCAAGTTACCACGTTTTAGGATAAAGCAGCGACAGCCAAAAACTCGAAGATGAGTAACCTTGGGCTGTCTCCCAAAACGCAGCTCATAAGATGTCAAGTTTAAAATTGAGCGCAAGAAAATTCGGTTTGAGATGTAGCAAGCAGTGTTCATGGCCTCAGCCCAGAATTTTCTAGGAGTCCTATGCTCATCAAGCATCGTCCTAGCCATCTCAACCAAAGTGCGGTTTTTCCTCTCAACAACACCGTTCTGTTGAGGAACCCGCGGAGCAGAGAATTGATGTTCTATGCCATGCTCCATGCAAAAGTCAACAAAGAGACTATTTTTGAACTCAGTGCCATTATCGCTTCGAATGAATTTTAATGCACCAGGGAGTTCAGTGAAAAGTCTCAAAGCCAAGCTCCGAAAGTGTGAAAACACTTCATCCTTGCTGGCAAGAAAGAAGACCCAAGAGTAGCGAGAGAAATCGTCGACAATAACAAGTACATACCACTTGCCGCCTAAAGAACTAACCCGAGAGGGACCTACAGTGTCCATATGGAGAAGTTCTCCGGGCTGTTCAGTCATCACAGTGGTGACTGGCGAATGCGAAGCGGCAATCATTTTACCATGTCGACAAGGAGCGCAAACTAAATTCTTCTCAAACTTGAGCTTGGGCAATCCTCGGATCAGCCCTAGGGCGCTCAGACGAGCGAGCAACTCAAAGCTCATATGCCCTAGTCTCCTATGCCACTTCCAAAGCTCAGAAGTCGAATGAGCAACAAGACAATGAGAAGAACCAGACGACTCTGAAAAATCAGCTCCAAAAACTCTCCCTACCCTAAAGATCTTACACACCACAACGCCATCAGAGTTGAGCACTTGCGAAGTATCGCGATGAAATCGCACTTCGAAGCCCTCATCAAGCAACTGAGATACAGACAGCAAATTGTATCCCAGGTTTTCAACCAAAGCAACATCTTTGAGAGTGAAATTCGAGTTAATTCTTACCACACCTTTACCTTTCACTCTACTCCTTCGATTGTTTCCGAAGGTGATATGTTCCCTTTGCTTGGTTGTGGTGAGGCTGGAGAACCAATTTGCATCTCCGGTCATGTGGCGCGAACAACCGGAGTCCATGATCCACGTGCCCTCCAAGCCTCGACCTGTCGCCTACACATGATAAGAACGCCTCGATCGCTCAGTGCTGGGGTGAGTAAAATAATGACGAGGCATCCAGCACTGAGTGACACGAGTAGTAGGCACAGTAAAAGTAGACGGTCTACGCACATAAAAATCAGAATGATGCAAGGTGCGAGGTCTACCTACATGCAAAGAACGCAAAGCATGTCGAGGTCTCCTACTCTGACGAGGTACAAAGCTACTCGCCCGAGGTCTACCACCATATGGAACATGGTGAACACCTCGAGGAGCAAAACCTCTCCGAGAAGCACGAGGAGCCTCGAAAACAGGACGAGAGTAAAACTCAGACTCATGCATACCTAAAGATGGGTAACGCATGTCCTGATAGCTCATCGCTTGAGCACGTCGCTCATCCTTGATGCGACGAAAGCAAAACCCAACCAAATGACCCGCCCGCTGACAGTAAGAACAGTGAAACACTCTCCTGGGGGCACTCTCATGGGTCATAGGAGCAACTCTCACAGGCTCCTTGGGTTTCTTCTGTGTGGTTTTCTTGGGAGGATTTTTCTTGGCAGGAGGTGTGGTTTTCATTGGTGGATGGGTAGGCTTTTTGGCTGGAGGGGTGTCCAACAGAGCTCTCTCTTTCTCTAGGGTGGTGGGAGAGGTGAAAACAGTTTTGGTTTTACTGTCTGAAGCTATCCTCTCAAAACCCAAACCTAGAGCTACCCCGGCTCTGTCAGCACACAACTTGGTCTTGGCCAAGAGCAAATCCATCCTACCCTTCCCTTCAGTGCATTTATTTACCACAGAAAGAAGGTATTCATTTTCTGACATGAGGTTCTCAGCTCGCTCTCTAACAGTGCCTAGCTGGTCCTTAAGGGTAATGCAAGTGTCACACACAGGCTGCACATCCTTAGAACTACCGGCCCTCTCCAATCTAGCCTCTAGATCATGAACATGCTTATCACGTAAATTAATGCTATCGCGCAATAAAGAGCAGTTCATGCAATCAATAATTTCATGAGGTCTAGAATCCACCTCCAAAAGCTGCTTCTGTGCAGTCTCAAGCTCAGAAAGAGTTTGAGCATGAACAGAACGCAACTGAGCAAGCTCACTCATGACAACAGAACATGATTCACATTCAGCATCATCAAATTTAGACTTAAGCATGGCATATTCAGTAGAAACATTTTCTAGCCTAAGTCTAAGGTCTTTTCTTTCTCTAGCGGCTTGCACAAGCAATCTATCCTGACCTAGCACTACTTCATTCAGCTCATCTAATTTAATTAGTAGCTGGTCAGATGATAGGTTTACCTCAGATGAGTCAAGCTCATCGCCGCTGTGATCGCTGTCGGCCATGAAGCAAAGGCCGGTGAAGTCACGTCCCTTCTTGTCCTTCTTGTCCTCCTTTCTTGGGGACTCCTCCTCCTCAGAGCTCGACTCCTCAGTTGAGGATGTGTCGATGTCGCTGAGAGCAGCAACAAAGGCTCTGGAAGCGGCCTTGGCTACTTTCTTAGCCATCTTGCCGCGCTTGCCCTTCACAAAGGGCTTCCTCTCCTTTTTGTGGAATTTGGGGCGGTCACTCTCATCTCTCTTTTTGATCTTGGGGCAATTGGCCTTGATGTGAGAAGTGTCGCCACATTCATAGCAGCCACTAAAACCACTTCTCCGCTGATCCCGTCTCTCATGATGAAAGCGGGTGAACCTCCGGGCAATGAGAGCAAGCTCGTCATCTGCTAGAGTATCCACCTGCTCCTTTGTGACGGAGACCAGGGAGGACAAAGCAAAACCATCTGCAAGAACACAAGTGCCTGATGTGCTTGGTTCTGCAGTGGTGCCACGGCTAGTGCTAGAAACCAATGCCAATGGCTGTGGCAAAGAGCTTCTGTGCACTGCAAGAGATGCCTTGGCAATCTCTGTGGACTTCAGCTTGCTAAAGAGTTCATCACAGGTTAGAGTGTCATAGCCTGTGGACTCCTCAATGCTGGATATCTTTACCTCCCATATGCTACGGTCAAGAGCATAGAGAAGCTTGATAGCCCTATCATGATCACTGTAAGCAAGCGTCCCGTTGGATCGCAAGTTACTCACTATAGCATCAAAGCGCGAAAACATGGCATCTATAGATTCACCAGGTGCCTGCACAAACAGCTGATACTGTTGGTTGTAGGTGCTTTGGCGCCTGGCCTTAATCTGAGTAGAGCCCTCATGATAAATAGTGAGTGTTGTCCAAATCTCCCTAGCAGTTCTAAGGTGCTGCACCCTATCAAACTCACTCCGACTCAAACCAATGAACAGTATGTTCCTTGCCTTCGAGTTGGCAATATATTGATCTTTTTCGGTTTGAGTGGTGCGGGTATCAGGGATGGAGTATTGTGATTCCACAATCTCCCAAATTGCATTTCCTTGGCTTAACAAGTAAGCCTCCATGCGCACCTTCCAGTATGCAAAATCTGTCCCATCGAACAGAGGAATTTTACTGCCTCTATCCATGTCGCCAACAGATCACAAAACCGGTTAAGGTCAACTGGTGATCTTAACCCGCTCTGATACCAATTGTTGGACCGGAAACGGCGACCAGAGGGGGGGTGAATGGGAGCTTTTAAAATTTCGGGCTAAAAACTTAGCCTTCGGGGTTCTGTTCAGTCTTCTGCGGAACAGGCTTCGAACACAACCTTCGAAGGTCTGGTTCGGAGGTACTTCGACACCTTCGAACACAGGCTTCGGAGTGGCAAAAGTTCGAAGCCAAGAAGACTTTGCTCCACTTACAACCCTCGAAAATCTACTCTGCTAAGTCAGTGCAGGCTCCGCACACGAGGTGCTTCGAGCAGGCTTCGCACTTCACCCTTCGCAAGAGTGGACAGCCCTCTGAGGACTTCGACCAAGTACTTGGCGACAGCAACGGGTGCTGGGCTTCGTACCCGAAGGTCTACACGCACACGCAAATGGACTACGCTAAGGGCTTCGACACAGGAAGCACTACGGGAAAAGATCAGGGCTTCGCTAGTAAGCTGCGAGGTCTTGCCTCGTGTTACACAGAGCGACAGCACACTGACAAAACACACCTCGCACGAAAAACAACCTTCGCCTCAACAGGCTTCGGTGCACTAAACTAGCGAAGTATGTAAATCGAGCTCAAGCAAAAAGCACAAGACAAACAGGGCTTCGCCGCTTGAACAAGGAACACTGAAAATGAACTCAGGATGTATTCAATCGAAGTGTGGCTACAGGAGCTCAACAGTAAATGCTCAAAGTGTTAAATGTTACCTACCGAGCCCCCATATTTATAGCCCACGGCTTCATCCTAAGGAAGTGACTACTTTACCCCTAGGGTTTACATCCATTTTGTCTCTACAGAACTAAGGGGTACAAAAGGTAGTCCACCTTTATTTTGGAGGCTTCTCTGTCAGCTGCAGAGGGGACAGTGTCAGCCTTTTTCAGAACAGACAGTGTCAGCCTTTACAGAGTTGACTTCTGGAACCTCCCTTCGCACGCGGGGGGTGCGGAAGCTTCGGCGAGAAGCCTGCAGCCTGTTGGCCTTCGCTCCGCCGAAGATGACCTTCGATACAGTGACGGTTTTGAGCCGAAGCCGTCAAAGCCCTTGGGCCTTCGCACCACCACCTCCGGAGTGGATCACCACGGCTTCGCAGCTACTCCGAGCTCGAACACCGTCCGTCCGTGTACCGAAGCCATGCATGGCCGAAGCACCTCAAGTCATCCTCACTCCGGAGCTAGCCTCGCTCCGAAGTCCTTCACACTCCGAAGCCCCACCTTCGGAGTACCACCCTTCGAAGTCCCTCCTTCGTCCAAGGCCTCCGCATGAAGCATTCCATGAGCACTTCGTCGCAGTGTCTCACTCCGAGCACACTCCTCGACGAGCCTCACCCGGACCATGCCTTCGATGCGCCTCGACTTCTGAGACCTTCGTCGGGCCACCTTCGAGTGTCTCCCTCCGGAGCACACTTCGAACACCTTGCCTCCGCAGAGGACTTCTTCCAACCAACTCCGAAGTCACTCCATTCGGAGTACCTTCGAAGTGCCTCACCTCCGAGGACTTTGTCTCGGAGTACCTTCAGCCGGAGCCACGCTCCGCACTCTCTGCCTTCACCTGGCATGCCTCGACCCGAGGACCGACCCGGACCACCTTCGCAGCTACTGTGACGGAGCTCCCTGCTCCCTTGGCATCAAACCACCCGCTTGACCCAAGTTCACCTGGCTCGAACCCTGTCCGTCGCCACCGAAGTCCCTGCGCACCACCGACAAGCAGACAAGTGTATCCAGTACTCCGGAGACCTCTCCGGGTTAGCAACCTTCGGCACACACTCCGGTGTACCGCCCAAAGTACCGAAGCCTTCGGTACGAACCCTGTCATCGTGTACTGCCGGACCCCTCCGACAGGTACACTCCGCTGCACAGCTGCAGCACGCAAACACCGAACACCCTTCGGTGACACACCTCCGAACACCCTTCGGAGGACCACCTCCGAAGCCCCTCCGGAGGTACCCTTCGAACAGAGGGTAAAAGCCAGTCAATCACTCATCACAACACCGAAACCACCCTTGGTTTCTCAGTTAAATTATCGCTAAAACACATAGGTTATACATGCACTAGTCAAATTAAAGCCCTACGTTAGATGAGTGTGCATGATGACTTGGCATGTAAGGACTGTTGAGCGAGGAGGGAAAACATACTCCTCGAGTTAGATGACATTATGTTATTATTCCGCATGATTAAATTTGACTACACTAAATGCTATAACCGAAAAATGTACTTTTCCGCAATTTTAGCCATTATCATCCCTTTGTTATTATCCTGCATTATTATTGCATTCTCGGTGGCTTGTTGAGTACTTTGTACTCATACCCATTGGACAAACACTTCAGAGGCTGCCTACTATGAGGAAGATGGTCTGGAGTAGCGACCCAGTCAAGAAGAAGATCCTGAAGAAGACGTTCATCATGTCGTATTGTTTTTATAGTTTCTTTTAATTTTACACTTATGTAATAATGCGGTCTACGAACCACTAATGTTTGCCCGTATGTACGTTGTCGCATGATGAACCTCTTGTTATTATTGTTTTTCTATGGAAATTCAATAATGTTCTGATTTGGTAAATCGGGGCGTCACAACATGCCCCGTCTGAAGATGGCATTGTAGGTGTACGGGGTATCGACGACATCGAAGATGACCTCCTCAGACCTTGTGAGGTGGCCCTAAAGGAACAATACCCAAGAAAATTCCAATTAAATCAGAAGTTATGATTATTTTCTTAATTGGAAACATAGAGCTCAAATCAAAAGTTCCGATATGGTATCGGAAGTTCCGATAATTTATTGTTTATGAAATAGAGATATCAAATAAGAAGTTCCAATATGGTTTCGGAAGTTCCGATAATTTCTAATTAGAGACAAAGAGTTGAAACCAGAAGTTCCGATCCGTATCAAGAAAATTGCACTGATCGGAAGTTCTGATAAGAGGTATCGGAAGTTCCGATGCTTCTTGGAATTGGAGTCTGAGAGCCCTGATCGGAAGTTTTAATATTGGATCGGAAGTTCCGATGCGGTCATAACAAATTGGATTTGTTGGGTCTCGAATTGGTTGAAACTAATTTGTTGGTTTCATATTGTTGGAGATCAGGGGCTCTTACCTCTATATAAAGAGAGGAGGAGGAGGTCTTGGAAGTCAAGTTATTGATAGTTTAGACCTAGCCACCAAGAACTCCTCTCCTCCCTTTCTTGACACTGTGGACACTGTACGTGTGGACACTGTGGAGGCGTTTCTCCAATAGCGGTGCTCGTGGACTTCTTCACGTGAACGCCTACGTCATCTTCGTCGATTGGATCGTTGGAGAATGGCCGGAGCAAGGAGAGGAATAGTGAGGACGTCCTTCCCCGACATCTTCTTCCGCTGCACCTAGCGTGTCTTGTGCTAGAAGGTACCGATCTATGATCCCGCACGCGCATGGTTCTTGGGCTTGGGGCGAAATTTTTGAAGTTGTCAGCTAGCGTAGCTTCCCCAGTCCCCAACAGTGGTATTGGAGCCTATGTGCGTAGTGTTCGATCTAGATCCCTCATGTATAGTGATACATGGTGGAAAAATAGATTAGATCTATTTTCTATCCGTAGAAAATCGGAAGTTCTGATGCGAGATTAGAAGTTCTGATGTTTGTCAGATCGGAAGTTCCGATATTGAATGCAATTCAATATAGAGAGCAATTTTTCTAAATCAGAGTTCGATATTGATCGGAAATTCCAATGGATCAGAAGTTCTGATATCGGTTTTTTATTTGATATAGAGAGCAATATTGCAGTCGAAAGTTCTGGTTTAGAATCGGAAGTTTCGATCTAGTTCAGTCACCTTTAGATTCTTTGCCTAACTTTGTTTTGCAGAGAATGATGTGACTAGCATGACATTGATAAATGTGATGTATGAGATGCATGCAATGAATGTAAATTAAATATGGCTTGTGTGTCATTAATATTTATAGGCAAGGCTGGTGTACATTTGCGACCTATGAGTCGAGATTTGTTGCTTCGGCACATGTAACTAGTATAGGTGCTATAGTGATAGACTAGTACAGTTCTTGGAAGCCAGAAGCACACACTCAATGATGAGAACCATGGAGATGGAGATTGCCATGTGAAGAGGGACATGCTATGTCACAATTAATATGATTACATGTGATGCTTTCTTATGTTCCTGTTATACTATTCTTGCATGTTTCGTGCGCGCTAGGGACATAACCTTGTTAGAATAGTTTTCCCTTAGAAAATTAAGTATTGATGCTCTTTCCAATAGCTACACCCACCAAGGATCTCGATCATCGATAGTGGGTCTGCCAAACTAGGGTGCTATCTTTTATCTTGACCAGTTGGGGTGGAAGTCGGACTTCCGCATGCATAGTATTGGTTTGCTTAATGGGGCTATCAAAACGGTTTTGGGCCTTGGGGCATAGAGTTGGTGTAGAGCATTGGATGCTTCTCCAACAACAAGAGTAACATACGATATGATTAGCAAAGCATTGCATACCTATGTCACCTAGCTTCTAGCAGTGATGCCAAATCTCACTAGGAGTTAGAATGAATATGGATCTTGCGACACTTTTAGTCATTAGAGGGAAAGTGACTATTTATAAAATAGTGGGACATCTTTTATTAGATAGAAGATAAACATTGTATAGTGTTGAATCTTGTATTTAATCTTTTGTAGATCATGGCACCTACTACTACTTCTGTTAAGAGCACTCCAATTTTTAATTTACGATTTATTCTTTAATGAGAGAAATTATCTGGAACGAATTTTATGGATTGGTACCGAAACTTGAGAACTGTTCTGCAGTAGATAAGCGTGCTTATGAGAAGCATGGTGATTCTGTGGATGTCAGTTGTTTGATGCTTGGATGCATGTCCTATGAGTTCTAGAAACAATATGAGGAATGTGATGCTTACGATATGATCGTAGGCCTCAAGGGCATGTTTCAGACCAGGTAAGGGATGAGAGATACAATATGTCTGAAGCCTTGTTTTGGAGTAGGCTGGCTAAAGGGAGCCCAGTGAGTCCTCATGTGATCAGGATGGTTGGTTACATTGAGACTCTAGAGAGATTGGGTTCTCCACTGGATCCATACTTAGCTATTGATGTGATTCTCTAGTCGCTCCCACTGAGCTTTGAGCCGTTCATCATGAATTACAACATGGTTGGACTGGAGAAGACACTATCTGAGTTGCATGGGATGTTCAAGACTATTAAGGAGAGTATTAGGAAATCTCCAAGTCATGTGATGATGGTTCATAAGGAGAGCAAAAAGAGAAAGAGGAAGGGCAAGGCTAAGACTACAGATTCGATCTCTAGTGCGAAGTCTAAACCGACTAGAAAGTCCAAGTCAGGTCCTGCTAACTCTGATGTGTGCCACCACTAGCACAAACCTAGGCATTGGAAGTGCAATTGCAAGTTGTATCTAGAAGAACAGAAGAACAAGAAGAGAAGTGTGACTTTTTCTTTCAGGTATTAATGTTATTGAAATTAATCTTGTTACTCGTCCAAATGATTCATAGGTATTTGATACCGATTCGATAATTCATACTTGCAAATCATTGCGGGGGCTGAGTAGAGTGAGAAAGTGTGCTAGTGGCGAGTTGAATATTTGCGTTGGGAATGGTGCAAAGGTTGCAGCGTTGGCCATCGGCGTTTATTCACTGTCACTACCTTTAGGACTAGTTTGGGGGTTGAATAATTGTTATTTCATTCCTGCCTTAGGCAGAAATATTATATCTTCTTCATGTTTAGAAGAAGATGGTTTTGAATTCGTAATAAAAAACAAGTGTTGTTCAATATGTTCGAATGGATTTCTCTATGGTGTTTGTCCATTAGTGAATGGATTATATATTCTGGGTCTTGACGATGCACACATTTATAACATTAGTACTAAGAAACAATGACTAAATGATTTGAATCCTACCTACGTCTAGCATTGTCGTTTGGGCCATATAAATGAGAATCGCATGTAGAAGCTCTATAGTGATGGAATTTTGGAGTCATTTGTTTTTGAGTCATATGACACTTGCGAGTCTTGCTTACTTGGCAAAATGACAAAAGACACCTTTCACTGGACAGAGTGAGAGGGCGAGTGAGCTATTGTCCATAGTACATATTGATGTGTGTGGACCAATGAGCCATGTCACAAGAGGTGGTTATCAGTACTTCATCTCTTTTACTAACGACTTTAGTAGATATGATTATGTCTACTTGATGAGCCATAAGTGGGAGTCCTTCAAAAAGTTCAATGAGTTTCAAAATGAAGTACAAAATCATACGGGCTAGATAATTAAATTTCTATGATCTGATCGTGGAGGGGAATATTTGAGCCATGAGTTTAGTGATCATCTGAAGCGGTATGGAATTGTTTCATAGCTCACTCCACCCGGTAGGCCCCAATGGAATGGAGTGTCCGAGAGGAGGAACCACACCTTGTTGGACATGGTTCGGTCTATGATGAGTCATGTTGATCTTCCATTATCCTTTTGGGGACTCGCTCTAGAAATTGTCGCTTTCACGATAAATAGAGTTCCATCTAAGTCAGTAGAGAAGACGCCATATGAGATGTGGTCTAGGATGCATTCCAGTTTGTCTTTTCTAAAGATTTGGGGTTGTGAGGCGTTGGTAAAACATTTGACGTCTAACAATCTCACTCCAAAATCTGACAAGTGCTTCTTTGTGGGGTATCCTAGGGAAACCAAAGGATACTGTTTCTATAATAGAGAAGAGGGCAAAGTGTTTGTCGCACGAAATGGTGTATTCTTGAGAAAGAGTTTCTCACAAAAGGAGTTAGTAGGAGAACAATGCATCTCGAAGAGGTTCGAGAGCCACTAAAAAGTGTTCTAGATCACACTGAACCACCACAAGATATGCAAGATGTTGCACAACCCGTTTTAGAGACACCAGCCCCACGAAGGTCTAAGAGGGTGAGTCACGTGCTAGAGCGGTACATGTTTTTGATCACTAGGCAGCGCGATGTGTTGTTGTTGGACAACGACGAGCCCAATACCTATGTGGAAGTAGTGATGGGACCAGACTCTGAGAAATAACCTGGAGCCATTGGATCCGAGTTGAGTCTATGAGAGAAAACCAAGTTTGGAACTTGGTTGATCCACTCAATGGTGTAAAAACTATTGAGTGTAAATGGATCTTTAAGAAAAAGATAGACGTTGATGGAAATGTTCACATATATAAGGCACGATTGGTGGCAAAAGATTTTAGACAGATTCAAGGTGTTGATTATGATGAAACGTTTTCGCCCGTCGCTATGCTTAAGTCTATTTGGATCATCCTAGCAATTGTCGTATTTTATGATTATGAGATATGGCAAATGGTTGTCAAGACGACTTTCCTAAATGGAAACCTAGTGAGATTGTGTACATGACATAACCTAAAGGTCTTGATGATCCGGAGAATACTGGGAAAGTTTATAAGTTGCAGAAGTCCATTTATGGGCTGAAGCAAGCTTCTCAGAGTTAGAATCATTGTTTTGATGATATAGTCAAAGGGTTTGGCTTCATCAAGAACGAAGAAGAGCCTTGTGTTTACAAGAAGGCTATTGAGAGCTCACTTGTATTTCTGGTCTTATATGTGGATGACATATTATTGATCAGAAATGACATTCCTTTGTTGAATGCTGTCAAGACTTCATTGAAAAATAGTTTTTCGATGAAATATCTTGGAGAGGTAGTATACATTTTGGGCATAAGATCTATAGATATAGATCAAAACAGCTAATTAGATTGAGCCAGAGTATGTACATTGACAATGTTTTGAAACGGTTCAAAATGGAGAATTCCAAGAAGGGATTTCTGCCAATATCACATGGTATTTCTCTTAGTAAGACTTAGTGAGCGGCGATACTTTATGAGCTAGAGAAGATGAGTGTGATCTCGTATACCTCCACGATCGGGTCCATCATGTATGCCATGTTATGTACACACCTAGATGTTTCATATGCTCTTAGTGTTATGAGCAGGTACCAATCAAACCCAGGTGAAGGTCACTGGGCTGTAGTGAAAAGTATCCTCAAGTACTTGAAAAGGACTAAGGAAATGTTCCTAGTATATGGTGGTGATGAGGAGCTCATTGTAAATGGTTACACCGATGCTAGCTTCAGACCGGTAAAGATGATTCTCGATCGCAATCTGGTTTTGTGTTCTACCTCAATGGAGGCGCGGCGAGTTGGAAAAGTTCCAAGCAAGAGAAGGTGGCTGATTCTACAACCGAAGTTGAGTATATCGCTGCTTTAGAAGCTACGAAGGAGGTCGTTTTGATCAAAAAGTTTGTTTTCTGAGCTGGGTGTTGTTCCTAGTGCGTTCAGTCTTTTGGACCTCTATTGTGATAATAGTGGTGCCATTACGTAAGCCAAGGAGCCAAGGTCACACCAGAAATCCAAACATATACTTCAGTGATATCACCTGATCTACGAGATCATAGAAAGAGGTGATGTGAAGATTTGCAAGGTGCACACGGATTTGAACATAGCAGATATGTTGACAAAACCTCTTCCACAACCCAAGCATGAGGCGAACCTGAGCTCCACGGGTATTAGATACTTGCGTGAGTGAGTCATGTGTATGTGGAAGATGTTAGTAGTGTCTATGCTAATGTAAGAGGATAATTGTTATCTTGTTCCTTGAATAAATGTCGTTTACATTTAATGAATGAGTTGATGACTTGTTATGTGAAACTATTTGTTTTATAATGATATTGTTCAAAATAGTTCCATAATATTATCATCATGTGGGACAGTGATGATACATAGATTAGCATATATGACTGATTGATGATCACATTTCACTATCATAGACATAGAGATGTCAAATCAGTGATGTGGACACATGTTGGTGAACATGGTGTTGGATAGACCCACTTGAGATACTGCTGGGATGGTTACTGTAATGTGTCATCAGTTGTTATCTAAAATGGTGTACCTGTAGAGTCCTCAGACCTGACATCGTCATTTGATTCTAGAATGTGTAGTGACACACTTAGATGCTTCCTAACGCTATTCCTTAACAAGGTAGTAATAAGGGTTGTTTTCAAGTGTGTTGTCAAACATGTCTTGAGATATGAGCGGTCAAGATAGAATTTACCACTCCTAATAATGGGAGAGACATCTCTAGGCCCCTCGAGATAGTCAGATTGGAAAAGTGCATGGCCATGCCACTATGACTAAAGAGTTAGATCAGAAGTTCCGATGCAGTCATAATAGATTGGATTTGTTGGGTCTCAAATTGGTTGAAACTAATTTGTTGGTTTCGAATTATTAGAGACCTCTATATAAAGAGAGGAGGAGGTCTTGGAAGTCAAGTTATTGATAGTTTAGACCTAGCCACCAAGAACTCCTCTCCTCTCTTTTTGATCTCAAAAGTTGAGATTAGGAAATCTCCCATTTCTCGCGGGTGGTGCTAGCACACCGTCATGGTAAGGATCTCATCCCTGTACGTTGTGGATACCATGGAGGCGTGATCCAATAGCGTCGCTCAAGGACCTCTTCACATGAACACCTACTTCGTCTTCATCGATTGGATCGCTGGGGAACGGTTGGAGCAAGGCGAGGATCAGCAAGGACGTGCTTCCTCGACATCCTTTTCCGCTGCACCTAGCGTATCTTTTGCTAGAAGGTACCGATCTATGATCCCACACCTACATGTTCTTGGGCTTGGGGTGAAATTTTGAAATTGCCGGCTAGCGTAGCTTCCCCATTCCCTAATAGGCCCTCCCCGAAAATGACCTCTAGGCCTATCTGCCGAGTGTGTCGTAGGGGAGAAGCCTTGCAAGGGGCGATCCACTAGGATCAGGTGCTTCCGCAAGATGCAGAGCTGATCGAAGGCATGTATGAAGATTATGTCGTCTGAGCTCCCTCCATTGACTAGCACTCGACGGACCTTGGTGCCGGCAATGTCAAGGGAGATGACGAGGGGGTCAACATGTGGGAACTTGATGCCAAGCGCATCATCTAACGTGAAGGAGATGGGCACATGCGACCACTCAGGCGTAGACGAAGTGGATGCCGAGGTCCCAATGTGCCCCACCTTGCAGACGTACTCCCGTCGCTACCGCTTTGACATGTTGCCCATGGCACCACCTCCGGTGATGGGCAGCACTATGCGCTTCTGGCGATCAGGGTCATTTCTATCTTCGGGGATGACAGTATGCTTGGCACTAGGGGATACCTGGGAGCTTCATGCCCTTCAATCCATCCGACTACTTGGACTGGCTCGGGCAGATGACTCGTGGTGCTTTGTTGGTGGTTCCTTAACCGGTGCTTCTCTCGAGGTATTGTCTCTGAGAGCCAAAATGGATTTACATGAATCAGTATTATGACTCCAATTCTCCCCATGAACGTTAAAAAAAAGTTTGGCCCAACCGGAGGGTCCTTGCTTGGGGCCTCGAGCCACTGGCCCGGCCTCCGACCCGGTTCTGTTGGTACTTTGGTGGCTTTGAGGTGGGAGAGGCGATATTAAGTACCTCCAACTAGTAGTGCTTCAATCCTTGCCGGGAGTCATGCAACCGATGCTCTGATGGCGTGGCCCAAGGGCTTAGAATCCTTACTTCGGGGATTTTAACCTCTAGGGCCCGCATCGAGGTGGCTGCCGCATTTTTTTAAGTTGCCCTCCTTCGACCAGGTGTACTGTTCAAAGTACATCATCAGCTGGGCCACCTAGGAAATGGTCTTTTGGTGGAGCTTGTTGAGGAGGCTGAGGTTGGTGACGCCTTGACAAGCGACGTCGACGATGGAAGATGTGAACAACCCTTTGGTTTGGAAAATTGACGCAGTGTTTCTCTAGGCTACTGCTTGACTTGGAAAATGCTTCCCATGGATATTGGGGCCACGAAGGTTCCCTGTAAGTTGTTCATAAACTTTTTTTAACTGCTCCCATGATTTCACGGACCCTGGCTTCAAGGACCAGAACTACCGGAGGGCGATCCCTTTGAGTACGAGGGGAAGCATTTGCCATCGTGTCGTGCATCCCTCCACTGGCCCCTATTGCCAAGGCATAAGAGTGAGAGAATTCTCCGGAGTCCGTATCCCCGGAGTACTTGGGGAGCTTGGCTGCACAGAACCTGGAATCGAAACGCACCCTTTGCAGGTTAGGGTGCAGTGGAGAGTCTTCGTCGAAGGAGGCATTCTGATTGCCCCCCCGAGCTTCTTGATCTTTGAGGTCACTTATTGCGATGACTTCGTGGAGTGCTGATGGCCCCGCTGGGTCCGCCTTGGGTGCGAGGCTGGTCTGCAGCAGCTTTTTGCCATCTTTGCAGCTCCACCTTGAGCTGGGCCATCTCGGTGGGTATGGCGTTGTGCGGGCTCCCGCTTTCTCTAGAGTGAGCATTCGGGTCTAGTGACCGGATGAAGTCAATCTGAATTGTTGTCGAAGCTAGGAGGAGGTCTTCGGTCAAGCGAAGGCCAACGACCCCTCGAAGCATGGGGGCCTAATGGCCTACGGATGGGTCGGTGGACCCTGAGGGGTCTTTGGCTTCAGGTAAGGTGCTCGGGGCTACGAGTGTAGAGGCTTCGCCTAAAGCCATGATGTTTGACTGAGGAGGGACCACAGAGGGCTACGTAGCCCCTATGGTGGTGTCTAAGGTTTCCTGTTGGGAGGTCCAGGCAGACCTTCAGACAGGAACCGTGCTCTTGCTTCTCTTCAGAGGCATGGCCTCGGAGAGTTGGATGGTAGAGATGTTAGTTTTTTGTACTAAGCCCTCACATACGACGCCAACTGTTGACATAAAATATTACACTAACAGGTTCAAATAGCCTCGAATGCCTTGCTAAAGAGAGGGGTTTATTGCGGACTAGGTCAAGCCTCTGAATAGGATAATAACATTAGCCTATTTTGAAGTGTGTTCTATTACATGAATCTCCCTCCCTATTACAGTAGAAGGGATTTGTATTTATAGACAAGATTCAACAGGAAAATACTATTCTACCCTCTAGTTACAACCGTCAATGTATACTCTATTCATGAGACTCCGTAGGGGTAGGATAGTGATAGCACATGTGAACGCCTTTGTAAAGCAAACATCTTGTTCTGTTTTGTGGCGCCTGTTCGGAGCGGAGAACCCGGAGGGCAGCGAGGTAGTCAAGGCCATTGAGCCACTTGGAGGCTTCGAATCCCCCTTCAGCGATTGTTAGGGCTAGCGCCATGGACTTCGAAGCCTTCTCCTTTGGAGTACCTCAGAAGCGTCAGAAGGCTTCAAACTTGCATACTCTGAAATGACCTTCGGAGCTGTCCGCTTAATCGCATAATTGATGGGATTATTTCCTCCAACATTAGTCATGTCGGTTTGATACTTTGGACTAATAGATAGCTAAAATCAATTTTGTCCATGCTATAATAATTATGTTACAATAGTCAAGGGAGCAAAATGGTTTAAGGGCTCCGATTAGCTCAAATTAGTTCACTTACATGAACTAATAGGCTAACCATTATTTAGCCAAGAAGATAATAATTAATTTGTCAATTAGTTGGATTAATTAGATAGACTAAAACTAATTTTTAATTGCTAATATTAGTCAAATAATAAAAAGAGCCTGATACTAATTGAGGAAGAAAGCAATTAAACCAGTTTGGACTCGGTGGCCGCGGCGCTGCACACGTACGAGAGGTTATCAGGAGCACGGAAGAAGCCGTCCAAGCTTGATGCCCCTGCCACAGGACCGTACCTACATAATTTGGAGGGCCTGAAAACGTCATTATAACTTGAATATGACAATCAATCTATCTATGGGTAAAATTCAATAAGAGGTGAAATAAAAAAGGTGCAAAATAGAAGAAACAAAGCTAGTATGTATAGGACATAAATAGTTAGGAAGAAGGAAGAGGAGAAAAGTACTCGTCTGTTCGTGCCATGCTCAGATCGTTTTTACCTCTATCTGTCCTCGATCGGATCAGTACTATAGAAGAATCGATGATCGGTAGTTAGCTGGAGAGAGAGATGGGCGCAGGCGACGGAAAGAAACTTGTCCAGCAGCGCATGCAATACAGAATCTTTATTAGAAGAACTCTTTATAAGAAACTTTAGAAAACAAAAATAGCAACTCTTTCTTACGTTAACAGATCAAATTATTGAAAACTGTATAAAAAACTTATAATAGAGTTGTATGTTGCATGAAGCGGCGACGGAATGGGACGCTCAGCAAAACATTCTGATACGCATAAGCCCACCTCACTTTTCCTTTTCTTATCAAAGTTCGAAAAGCCCATGTTTGTTTTGGGACAGCAACGTTCACAACGGATGTCAGTTTTGCCCGCAGACCCGACGATATAGATTTTAGTTTAAATTTATGTCATGTATTCGGGGTACTCAATTATACATAATTTTGTTTTTATTTCTATTTCTGCTATTGTAACTCCATTCATTTTTCGTTAGTTTTTGAAGTAGGTTTTTTGTTAGGGTTTTAAGTAGCATGTTTTTTTAGTACAGGTTTAGTGTGAAATACATATGTTTTACTTCCTGGTACAACTTTAAACCATGAAAATAGGTAGAACATTAAAACTGTGATTTTATTGATTATGTGATTTTTGTGCCGATTATCATCTCTGACTCTCGTCAGTGACTATTTATTATTACTACCACCACTTCGGCGGGGAGGGAGTGAGAGAATCTTGGGATCTTCCACCGGCTGGCCTTCTCATCTCCCGTGATTCGCCGTAGCTTCCTTGCACCACCGCATCTTCCCCTTATCCCCACTGAGCCCCACTCATGCACGGAGATATCTTATCACAACTCGGAGTGGCCCGGCCAAAAGGGAATCTCGAGCTCGACGTACGTACGTGGCCGATCGTCCAAGCGATTAGCTACCGGCCTTGATCTGACCAACTGCCCGCCACTCACGCGCACACGCTGCCACCACCACCTCCGCTTTCCAAAAGCAAAATCGCCCCAATATTTATCGACACAACTAAGCAACGGCCATCCATGATCCATCTATCTCCTCCAGTCCCCTGCCTCGGCATCCCGCCGCAATGGTACCACCTAACCCGTCACACCTGCTCTCTCTCCCTAATGTTGAGACAAGATCTCACCGAACGAGAGAACCGTCCACGTCTTGGCTGGCTCGACGTCCGTTCGTCGAACCGTCAACTCGATGTCCGTTCGCCAGAATGACGTCTCATTCTATTCTGTATATGATATAATGAAATGAAAATAAAAAGTTATTGTTCCATTTTCAATCTCCATTCCTTCTTTCACTACAACATGTTATCATGCATGTTGTTCTTCTCTGATTTGAAGAAACTAGAACTCGAAGAACAGGGAAGTCAAGATACTCAAATAAATGAACTAATATTTGTTTATTTATTTCTCAACAGGAGATGACACACAATATTGATGGACCCTTGCAACCATGACGAAGTGATGGCCGAACATACCGTAGTTTCCGCCACGGTAAGCCACGGTATGTCCAGCCGGCAGCCGCCACTTCTCTGCGGCTGCAAAGGGCCGAGAGCCACGACGATGTGCCATCACCTATCAAGGAACAAAATAAATAAAGATTAATTCATCCATTTAAGTACCTTAATCTTTCTTCAAGTTCTGGCTTCAACTCAGGGAAGAACAACGTGCATGATAACGTGTTGCAGTGGAAGAAAGAACACATATTGAAAACAGAACAATAACTTTTTATTGCCATTTTGTTGTATTGTACATGTATATTTCGAATAGAAGCGGTTTGATTCCAGCGAACGGACATCAAGCCAACGCGCTCAGGCAGTTCGGCGAACATGAGAGCATCTCTAAAAAAATCTTTAAAATATTTCATTCTCTATAATTTAGGGATGTATGACCCAGAGTAGCGAACCAGAGGAGGGGGTAAATAAGCGTCTAAAAAATTCTTTCGAATCAATGGCCTTCTCCCAACACCCAACGCTCCTCAAAGACAACCAGTGAAAATAACAGATCTCAAAACTAAAAATAATAAAATGTCTGGTGTAATCGAAAAGACACCACCATAGTGTTTAAAGGCAGATTAAAATATCTCACAACACAAATGTCATCTCCACAAAAACTTTCACCAAATCACAGAGAATCCGTCAGACGCATGCAGATCATTTAACTCACAAACTAGACAGGCAAATCATCAAGTGCTGAGAATAATGTTCACAATTCACAAATAGTCCAACAGATATGAGATAAACACAATGTTTAACGCATTTAATTTAGACAAAATAATGCAGTAACTAAACAGTGCTAAAAAATATTGTAATGCACAAGAATCGAGGAAGAAAAATTTATTGTGCATTCTTGAGTTTGTACTGTAGCTTCCACATTCAATCAAGTGTACTGCTGCAGCTCGCCAAACCGTCAAACAGGTAGGTGTGAACATATTGGATGCAGAACACCAGGCGAAGTGAGCAGGGCAGAAATGTTGTGCGCTAGAAGCATCAAAATGCCGCGTGGTGGCGCGTGTCTAGGAGAAATCCGGAGCGGCGCTGGAGTCTCTTCGTTGAGCTACAGCCGCAGAATGTAGGAGCATGGATACAGCAGCACAAGACAAAAAAACCTTGCACAAAAAAACTTCTGTTTAGTTTGCTTTCACGCGCCAAGCACCTCAAAGGCAAAAACCCTCATGCCACCAATTGAAGCCATAGCCGGTTTTTGTGGGGAACAAAATAAACCGGTGAAGAAACAATCTGGCCAGAGATTAGTGGAGGGCGGGATGAACGCGTGAACAGTGGAGAATAGAAAAAACTGCGGTGAACAGTGGAAGGAGAAAAAGGAACTCTGATTTTTTCAAATTAAGTGAGTTGAGTTAGAAACCCTAGGGGGGATTGGGACCCTATTTATAGGCAGCCCAATAAATCAGGAAAAACTCAATTTACCCTTAGAGTTTTTATAGATGCCGAAATAAACTAGAAAAAAACAAAATGCCCTTATGATTTTTATAGACTCAACTAACACAGTTTGTGGGCCTAAAAGGCAAAATAATAAAATCCTAACTAAAGGTAACTTGTCCTGATGCGGAGCTTTCGTAGAAGCTACGACTTCACTCTAGGACAGTCGGATCCTCGATGGGCGGTCTTGGATGGTTGCGTCGGTTTTACGCCGAAACCGGCAAAGCGTCCGCTGTCTTCGCACCAGATACCCGGATTGAGCCGGCCCGTTTCCGCTGCTCCCACAGCCCGCCAATCGCTCGTCGTTCGTTTACTTGGATCAAACCCGGTCAACAGACCAGCATATTCCCTGTCGCTCCTGGCCCATGTACCCAGATTGGGCCGGCCCGACTCCGCAACCCCTATGCCCAGTAGTCGCTCGCCACCCGTGTACCTGAGTCACATGCGGCCCAAGACACGATAAGTCTCGGCTCCTTTTCGTCTCCTCTCTCTCATCGTCGTTGACTTCCGTTGATAATCACTCATCACTTCTGGAGCCATGAGGCCCATGATCTTCAACATGGCTCCTCAATCTCCTCCTTGATGAGTGCATTGTCAACACTCTCTTCATCATTGCTTTGTAATCTGCAAAACATGTGGAAACACAAAAACAAAACACAAGAAGACAGAAAGAAGAAAATAAAATAAAAGGTTTAACCTAATGACCAAAAGCCGAACAAAAGCCAGAAAACGGTCATTATGGTTAAACAAAAATAAAAGCTCAAACGAGTGCAATCTCAGAGTTATCAACAAGGATATCCAAAGAGTAAAGGAAAAAGAGACTAAAACTCCCCCTGAGACAAATCCCAAAGAAAAGTCAAAACTCCCCCTAAACTCTTCTAAAAGATCAAGTAACCCAAAATTTCTCCCCCTTTGACAATTGGACTCATCAAGTGAGACTAAATGCACTCAAAAGAGACACAAACTCAAACTTCCCCTGAAATGCAGCTCCCCCTCAAAATATGCAATGAATGCAACTGGGGTGCAAGTGGAGTGTAAAAAGCATGCTTCTTAGATATGATTGACTGCAACAACAACAACATCTAGCAAGTATAGCACAAAAATAATGTCTAAGACACATGGCATGATCAGTGCAATAGATGATATCCAAAGAAAGTCATTAGCACGCATTTTTAGATTTTTGCAAATAAAAGCATCACCACATTTTCTAGCAGACAGGCAAGGTAAAACATGAAATGCAAGAGCTAGCTGATATCTACCAAGATAAGCATTGTCCATAACAAAGAGCTTCAGCAAACTTGTTATCTTTTTAATTTTCAGGCTTTTTCTTTTCCTTTTTCATTTTTTGCCAGGGTTATTTGCATGTCAACCTTATGCTAACCGACCAAGTCAAGCCTAGGCCAGAACAGGACCATCAGAAGCTTAAAAGATTGGTCTTGGCATACATGACACTATCCTAGTTCATACCAAAGTGCTATGGTAAGCAGTATAGAACAATGCAATACGACATAGCAAACCCACCTGGATCTTTCATTTAAGCATAAAAGGCATGGATTTTTTTCTGATTTTATCATTTTATAGCATATTTTCCATGTTAAAGCATATAGATGTCTGAGTTGCATATCTGCATCTAAGTAAGGAACTAGCTACCAGGCATGTAAAAGATAGCAAAAGCATGCAGCCTACTCATGCTAGTTACCAGAAGCAATGGTGATCATTTTTCAATTTTAAAGCATAAAAGCCATGCATATGACAAATATCAGATATATCATGTGAACTGAAGCAAAATATGATCATCGATAAGTATTCAAAAGCATATACTAGCTAGAATAAGTAAAACAATTCAATCATATAATAGAAGCAAGCTCAAAGTGTGATATATGAATGTGCATGGTATGAATTCACACGAAAAGACTCAATAAAAGAGTAAAGAAGAAAGAAAAGACTCAAAAATATCCTAAAAAGGATACACAACTCTCAAATCCCCTCGCAAATGCTCAAAAGTAGACTGATCTAGGGGTTTGGTGAGAATGTCAGCCAACTGATGATGGGTATCAACATGAACAAGATCAATGACATCTTTCTCATATTGATCCTTCAGAAAATGAAAGCGCACATCGATATGTTTGGTTTTTGAATGAAGACATGGGTTTTTCCCTACACTAATCGCGCTGGTGCTATCACGAAACAAAGGTACTCTGGCAGGGAAAGACAACCCAAAATCTTTCAAAGTGGAAATCATCCAACCAACTGTGAGCAGCAGCTACATACTCAGCCTCAGTAATGGAAAGCGCAACTCCATATTGTTTTCAAGAAGACCAAGAAACAAGTGAAGAACCGAGAAACTAGTAAGTACTGGAAGTCAACTTGCGATCCAGCCGGCACCCACCAAAATCAGCGTCAGAAAAGCCAGATAACTCAAGAGATAATGATGCTGAATAGTAAAGACCAAGATCAGGCGCATAGGTAAGGTACCTGAAAATGCGCTCGACAGCCTGCTGATGAGATGCGTGTGGTGAAGACTAGAAGCGTGTGCATAGTCCCATGACAAACTGAATGTCTGGTCTTTTCGCCGTCAGGTATAGGAGCAATCCGATCATCCCTCGATACTCTCTCTCTCGTTGACCTTGACGCCGCTCTCGTCCTTGTCCAGGCCCCCAGATGTACCCATGGGGTCATCTCAGGCTTCAGCTCTCCACCGAAGTCGAACTTCTTCAGCATGTCTCGCGTGTACTTGCTCTGGTGGATGAAGATGCCTTCTTTGGTCTGCTTGATCTGGAGCCCTAGGAAGTACTTGAGCTCAGCCATGAGGCTTATCTCAAACTCGCTATGCATCTACTCAGAAAACTTGGACACAAGCTCATTAGTAGAACCACCAAAAATAATGTCGTCCACGTAAATCTGAGCAATCAAGAAATCAGTGCCAACTCGAAGCAAGAAAAGTGTTTTGTCCACAAAACCCATCACAAAGCCACTCCCCAACAAAACTGCTTCAATCGGTCATACCAAGCCTTGGGGGCTTGCTTCAGACCATATAAAGCTTTCTGCAACTTGAAAACATGTAGAGGAAACATAGGGTTCTCAAAACCGGGGGGCTGCCTAACATAGACCTCCTCCTATGTGTACCCGTTCAGAAAAACACTCTTGACATCCATTTGAAAAAGCTTAAAATCTTAGAAGCAGCGAATGCCAAAAGTATGTGAATGGACTCAAGACGGGCAATAGAGGAGAAAGTCTCCACAAAATCAATACCCTCTTTCTGGAAAAAACCCTGGGCAACTAATCGAGCTTTGTTGCGCACCACAACCCCATCTTCACCTTGCTTGTTCTTAAACGCCCACTTGGTGCCTATGGGGTTGCAACCTGTTGGCAGCTCAACTATTGTCCAAACCCGATTGCGAACAAAATTCTCAAGCTCTTCTTGCGTGACGTTTATCCAATTTGCATCAGATAAAGCACGAGCAACATCTCTGGGCTCAAAGGTGGCAACAAAAGCAGACTCAGAAAAACAGCGAGTGAGCCAGCATGAGAACACAAGGATCTCATAGTGAGATCACTGATGATAAGCTCTGAGGAGTGATCACGCTGAACTGCTCGGGATCCTAGGTGATCAGATGTCACCTCACCGGAGTCAGCAGCTAGAACCTCTGGACTCGACTAAGGGGGCTCGATTGAAGTAGAAGTAGTGATCAGAGGTTTGCCCTCATCCTCAGTCGAAGTCTCAGAAGGTGTGGGGTTTGTAGGCTGTGTAGAAGGCCCACCCTCATCAACAGTAGGGGTCTCATTATCTTCCTCGAAGATGGACTCTCCAAGTTCATCATCACCAGAAAGCTCAAAAGAAGGAGTAAGCGAAGGCATGGACTCATCGAAAGAAACCTCGCAAGTCTCAACAAGCCTGCTGGGAGTCGAGGATCCAAACACGGAAGCCTCGAGAATGCAAAGTGTAACCAATAAAAACTCCATCCCAGCAACGAGACTCAAACTTGTCCAAATGCCCTCCCTTCTTGAGCACAAAGCACTTGCAGCAAAACGCTCGTAAGTGACTCACCTTGGGTTGTTTGCCAAACCACAACTCATATGAAGTCTTACCTAAGTAAGCTCTAAAAAAAATGCGGTTGGCTAGATAACAAGCTGTGTTCATGGCTTCAGCCCAAAATCGCCTAGGAGTCCTATGCTCATAGAGCATCGTCCTAGCCATCTCGACCAGCGTGCGGTTCTTTCATTTCACAACGTCGTTCTATGGGGGAGTATAAGGAGCAGAAAACTGATACTCAAGACCCTGACCACTACAGAAGCTGACGAACTGAGAATTCTTAAACTCAAAGCCATTGTCAGAGCGAATTGCTCGCATCCGACCATTGTTCTCATTCTTCATCTTCAGGATCAGATCATGAACAAACTAAAAAGCCTCATCCTTAGACTCCAAAAAAACCCCACGAGAATCGAGAAAAAATCGTCAACAACCACAAGAGCGTAACACTTCCCACCGACTGAACGTACCTGAGCTAGACCAACAATATCCATGTGTAATAGCTCTCCCGGGTATGAAGTCATCACCTAAGTCATAGGTGCGTGAGAAGCGGCAACCATTTTCCCATGACGACAGGGATGGAAAACTAGATCCTTCTCCATCTTAAGCTTGGGCAATCCTCGGATGAGGTCCATAGAGCTCAATCTGACTAGCAAAACAAAGCTCAAATGACCTAACCTCCTATGCCACGTCCAGAACTCAGAAGATGATCCAGCGATCAAACAGCGAGAAGGGCCAAAAGAACTAGAGAAATCAATCTGAAAACCTTACCGAAGGGTAAGATCTGGTGAACCAAAAATCCTCTAGAATCAACAACAGAAGACATGTCCTTCTTAAAACGAACCTCTAAACCATCCTCAAGAAGTTGCGAAATAGAGACCAAATTAAAACTCAAGTTTCCAACTAAAGCAACATTCTTCAAAGAGAAATGCTCAAAAATTCGAATTGAACCAATGTCATGTACCTTCCCTTGACCATTGTTCCCGAATGTGATGTACTCCTTGGAGCTCGGGGAATTGAGGCTGGAGAACCATCTACGATGTCCCGTCATGTGGCGAGAGCATCCTGAATCCATGATCCATACGTCCTCTAGACCTCGATCCTACAATATCAATGGTCATAAGGGGGAGCAAATGGTCCGACACCAGGTTTAGCAAAGGAGCTAAACCAGTGTCGAGCCATCTGCTCAAAAGAAGGAAGGCAAAAAGAATCATAAGTGTCTGGACCAAAACGCGGCTCAAAGCGCGGTCCTCTGTTCTGCCTAACATCTCGGCCACGAGGTCCAAAGTCGTATCTAGAATGACCTGGTGCTCTGCCAGAGCAAAAACCACCCTCCGGAGCATGGGTACGAAAGTCGTCTCCTCTACCACCACCTACATGATGCGCCCTGGCTTCTAGCCTCTCTCCACTTCGAAGGACTCTCTATCTACCACCTGCTGGTAGAACTACTCCTGCCCACCTAGAACTCTCTCTGCTCTCTCAACCCGCTTCCTCCTGAAGCAAAACTCCTCAAGATGCCCATCTCTCTCATAGAACTCACAATGATAGGTATGCTTCTTGGGATGTGGTTGAGGCTTGGGTTTCTTGGGCTTGGTGGTGTTGGGTGTAGAATATTTGGTGTGAGAGGGTCCAGGTATAGAGTCAAGAGAAGTGTGGAGATTCTTGGGCTTTGGGATCCAGATAGGGTTCTTGGGTGGAGCTTTAGGTTGTTCTTGGAACACTCCATCCTTGGGCTGACAGGCCTGAAAAGACTCAGTGGAGTGAGTCTTGGGATATCTCTGCTCTGGAGTCATCTTACTCCACTCCACTACACGACTCAAGGCACTCTCAAAGTTAGCCTTGGTGTAGGTGTAACCTACTCCAAAACCATCCTACCTCTTGAACTGCTGGATCATCATGCCGAGTTGTGGATCTCTGGCAGTCACCCAACTCAGTATCTGACGGAGGTAAGAGTTCTCGTTCTGAGCATCAGCTAGCTCCTCTCTCAAGGAAGCTAGCACCTCCACCTAAGACATGCAGATCTCACACTCTCTATCAACTTGAACAGACTTCTCAGCTTTCAACTTGATTAGTTCCAATCTTAGGGACAGGCAGTTCTCACAAACAGTGGGTGGAACTGACAATGTCTCAAGCTCAAGCTTAGTCTGCTCCAGCTCAGCTCTGACTCTCCCTAACTGGCCCAACTGCTCATCACTCTTGGCTCTCTGAGAAACCAAGGGTTGGTTTCAGAGTCTCTGATGAGTGATTGATAGATTTTATCCTCTGGATTCGAAGGGGTCCCTCCGAAGGGATTCGGAGGTTGTTTCACCGAAGGGTTCGATTGTTGCGGCTGTTGCAGCGGAGTGTGCCTGTCGTAGGGGTCCTACAGTACATGATGACTTGGATGTACCGAAGGTTTTGGTACTTTAGGTGGTACACCAGAGTGTGTACCAGAGGTTGTTTACCCGTAGAGGTCTCTGGGGTACTGGATACACTTCTATCTGTCTATGGTGTGCAGGTGACTTTGGAGGTGATGGACAGTTCGCAGCAAATGAACCTGGGTCAAGCGGGAGGCTTGATGCTAGGCGAGCGGGGAGATCGGTCATGAAGGCTGTGAGGGGTTAAGGTGCACCAGGCGAAGGCAAAGATTGCGGAGCGTGGCTCCGACAGAAGGTACTCCGATACGAAGTCCTCGGAGATGAGGCACATTGAAGGGTACTCCGAAAGGAGTGAATTTGGAGTATGGTGGACAAAGTCCTCAGCAATGAGGCAAGGTGTTCGAAGTGTGCTCGGGATGGAGGCACTCGAAGGTTCACCCGATGAAGGTCTCAAAAGTCAAGGTGCATCGAAGGCATAGTCCGGGTGAGGTTCGTCGAGGAGTGTGCTCGGGGAGAGACACTGCGACGAAGTGCTTATGGAATTCTTCATGCGGAAGCCTTGGATGAAGGAAGGACTTCGAAGGGTGGTACTCCGAAGGTGGGGCTTCGGAGTGTGGTTGTATTGAAGTACTTTGGCCATGCATGGCTTCGATACATGAACTGATGAAGTTCGAGCTGGGAGTAGCTGCGAAGCTGTGGTGGTCACTCCGGAGGTGATGGCGCGAAGGCTTAAGGGCTTTGACGGCTTCGGCTCAAAACCATCACTGTATCGGAGGCTGACTTCGGTGAAGTGAAGGCCGTCAGGCTCAAGAATTCTCACCGAAGCTACCGCACCCCTCGCGCGCGAAGGGGGCTTCAGAAGAATCCAAGACTGCAAAGGTTGACCGTGTCTACTCTACAAAAGCTGATGTTGTCTCCTCTACGTAGCTAACAAAAGAAGCCTCCAAATAAAGTAGACTACTAACTGTACCCCCTGTTGTGATGAGACAAAATCAGTGTAAACCCTAGGGGTAAAGTAGTCTATTCACAGGGCTGAATAGTGCCTATAAATAGTGGAGGCTAGCTAGGCAACAACAACACTTTGAGTAGCTATTTTAGAACTCCTATGGTAGCCGCCCTCTCTTGTATTTAGTCTGTGAGTTCATTTTGTGTTCCCTGTTCAAGCAATGAAACTTTGATTCTATTTTCATTTACTATTTGAACTTGTATGCTTACTTTGCACTACATATCTTGATCAATTTGTGCCTCACTTGTTTCTGTGTTGAGTTTATTGCGCTGGAGTGTTTTCGAAGAAGTGAGCGAGTGATCTGTGCTTGTGAAGTGTGTTTTTCTCAGTGTGTGTTCGCTCTGTGTAAACTGAGGCAAGTCCTCTCTGATTACTAGCGAAGCACTGTTCTTGGCTTAACTCGAAGCCCGTTTTCTTCCCTTTCGGAGTCCTCAGCACAATGTGTTCAGTGTGCATTCCGACCTTCAAAATACAAAGCCTAGTACCAGTTTCTAGTGCAAAGTATCTGATCGAATTCCTTAGAGGGAAGTCATCTCTTGCGAAGGGTGAAGTGTGAAGTCTGCTTGAAGGCACCCTGTGTGCGGAGCCTGCACTGACTTAGCAGAGTTGAGTTTTTGGTGTTGTGGGTGGAGCGAAGTCTTCTTGACTTCGAACTTTTGCTCTTTGCGAAGCCTTGTTTTGGAGCTGTGAAATACCCCCGAACCAGAACTTCGAACGGCATGTTCGAATCCTGTTCCGCAGAAGACAAAATTAAAACATAAGTCTATTTTTAGTCTGAAATTTTAAAAGCTCCCATTCACCCCCCTCTGGTCGCCATTTCCGATCCAACAATTGGTATCATAGCAGGTTAAGATCACTAGTTGACCTTAACCGGTTTTGTGATCTGTTGGCGACATGGACAGAGTTAGTAAAATACCTCTGTTCAATGGGAGGGACTTTGCATACTGGAAGGTGCGCATGGAGGCTTACTTGCTAAGCCAAGGAAATGTAATTTGGGAGATTGTGGACTCACAATAGTCCATCCCTGAAACTTGCACCTCTCAAACAGAGAAGGATCAATATAATGCCAACTCCAAGGCTAGAAATATACTGTTTATTGGTTTGAGTCGGAGTGAGTTTGATAGGGTGCAGCACCTTAGGACAGCTAGGGAGATTTGGACTACACTCACTATTTTTCATGAGGGCCCTACACAGATTAAGGCTAGGCGCCAAAGCACATGTAATCAATAGTATCAGCTGTTTATGCAGGCGCCTGGTGAATCTATAGATGTCATGTATTCTCTCTTTGATGCGATAGTGTGTAACTTGCGGTCTAACGGGACGCTTGCTTACAATGATCATGATAGGGCTATCAAGCTTCTCTATGCTCTTGATCGTAGCATATGGGAAGTGAAGATATCTAGCATTGAGGAGTCCGCAGGTTTATGACACATTGACCTGTGATGAGCTCTTCAGCAAGTTGAAGTCCACAGAGATTGCCAAGGCATCTCTTGCAGTGCATAGAAACTCTTTGCCGCAGCCATTGGCACTAGTTTCTAGCACTAGTCGTGGCACCACTGCAGAACCAAGCACGTCTGGCACTTTTGTTTTTGCAGGTGGTTTTGCTTTGTCCTCCCTGGTCTCCATCACTAAGGAGCAGGTGGATACCCTGGATGATAACGAGCTTGCTCTCATTGCCCGAAGATTCACCCGTTTTCACCATGAGAGATGGGATCAGAGGAGAAGTGGCTTTAGTGGTTGTTTTGAGTGTGGCGACACTTCTCACATCAAGGCCAACTGTCCTAAACTCAAGAAGAGAGATGTGAGTGAACGCCCCAAATACCACAAAAGGAGAGGAAACCCTTTGTGAAGGGCAAGCACGGCAAGGTGGCTAAGAGGGTAGCCAAAGCCGCTTCCAGAGATTTTGTTGCTGCTCTCAGCGACATTGATACTTCCTCAACTGAGGAGTCGAGCTCTGATGAGGAGGTGAGAAACCATGTTGAAGAATATGGTTTTGATATTCCAGATGTGATGAGTGATTGTCAACGGAAGTCAAAGGAAGGGAGAGATGAAGACCTGCCGAATCTGAGGCGCATGTGACTCAGGTACACGGGCAGTGAGCGACGGCCGGGCAAAGGAGCTGCGGAGTCGGGCTGGCCCAATCCGGGTACATGGCTAGGAGCGGCAGAGGATCCACTGGTCTGTTGACTTGGTTTGACTCAGGTACACGGGCGGCGAGCGATTGCCAGGCTGAGGGAGCTGCGGGGTCGGTTCGGCCCAATCCGGGTACCCGGTGCGAAGACGGTGGACGCTTTGTCAGTTTCGGCATAAAACTGACAATCTATCATTAATTCATTTTTAGGATATTAATATTTAGTTTTTAAGTTTAGAATATTTTTATTCGAGTCAGTTAATTTTTCTAAGAATATTTTAGTATTTTCGGAATTTATTTTAGAGTCAGTTTATTTTACCCGAGGGTAAAGTAGTCTTTTCATGTATTAGGATTTGCCTATAAATAGGCCCCTATCCCCTTGGGGATAGATGACTGTTTTAAATAGATCAATCTGCAGTCCTTTCTCCATTGTTCCGTTCGCCTCACAACTCAGTTATTTCTTTCTTGAAAACCGACGTTTCTCTTCAGCGCGTGCTCCTGTTACTGTTTAGGAGTTTTTCACAGCCGGAGCTTTCTTGGCGTTTCTGCTTCCTGGCGAAACCCGCCACGCGTGGAGTCACAGCCCTCCACGGCAGATGACGCGGGCCCCTAGATCACCGAAGAACAGGCGCAAGGGCTTCTACGGCCAGCTTTTTGTTCCTTTGTTTTTTTGTTTCTGATACACAGAAAGCTGGCGAGCTCAGGGTTGCACGTCGCATGGATACATGCCATCAAAGGCTGCAACCGGTGTGGAAGACGGGCACGATTCCCAAGGAAGGCTATTTTGTGCATGTAGCCTCGCAGAACGAACGAGTTTGTCTCCTGTTTTTTAGTAGATTAGTTATAGAGATAATTATCTGTTTTAATTAGCCTAAAATTAATAAATTCATAGTAATTTTATCTGTAAATTTTTATCTCGTATTATTTAATATATTTGTTTAATCTGTTCATGTAAAAAGAAAAGAAACATTTATTAGTTGCAGTTATTTATTTTGGTCTATTTCTAAATTAATTTTTAATGATGCATATCTTATTCATTTGATTAATATTTTTTTCGTAGACTGAAATATAAATATATCATGATTTTTCTAGGTGTTTTTTATCTACTGTAGTAATTTTATTTAGATTATCTTTAATATCAATTTAATTAGGACACCGTTCATTTTTAAGCTAGACAATTTTAATTCCTGAAATTTGCTTTGCAAACATTATTTGTCTGGTCTAGTTCTTTTGGGTGGTGGGATTAAAATATAGTTTACCAATAAATTTTTAGGCGCCCATTCACCCCCCCTCTGGTCGCTACTTTCGGTCCTACAAGTGGTATCAGAGCAAGGTTAGGTTTTTTCTAATATCTTAACCGATTCAAAACCTAGGTAGTGACCATGACGTCTTCTGGTAAAATCCCATCCCTAGAAGCTTTTGGCTACACTTATTGGAAGACTCGCATGCGAGCATACCTTATGTGCCAGAGCTCGGACATATGGGAGATTTGTATTCATCCTAGTTTCACTATTACGACTATTGCTGCGGATACTGCTGAAAATATAATTACCCAGCATCAAAATAATAGTAAGGCGGTGAACATTTTATTTTCTGGTCTAGGTCCTAGTGAGTTCGAGCGTGTTAGCCATCTCACCACTGCTAGAGAGATCTGGGCTACCCTCCAGGCACATCATGAGGGGACAGCTCAGGTCAAGGCTAGACTATATCAGACCTATCGGCGTGAGTATGAAAATTTCTCACAGAAGCCGGGTGAGACTGTTGAGGCTTTGTTTGGTCGTTTTCAATCGATCATTAACAAGATTCGTGTTAACAAGGCGAAGGGTGATCAGCTGGTCTCGGATCATGAACAGGCTCTTAAGGTACTCCATACCTTGGACCCTAAGATCTGGGAGATCAAGGTCTCGTCTATTGTTGAGAGCACATCATATGATACCTTGACCACCACAGAGCTTTTTAGTAATCTCAAGGCCATAGAGGTCGATATCCAGTTGAGATCAAATCTCAGTGGTTCTGGATCAAAGACTCTGGCGCTTGCGACACCATCTGCTGATCCTAATGCCATGAGTTGTACTGCGTTTCCTTGATGTCGATTTTCGAGGAACAACTTGACACTCTAGGAGATGATGATCTGTGCTTGTTTAACAATCGGGTTCGGCGTGTCTATGATAAGCGAATGTTTAAGAGACACGGCACAAAATCCGGATGCTTTGAGTGTGGTGACCCAGGTCATTTTATCGTCGACTGTCCCAAGCAGAAGAATTATAAGAAGGGAACTGACGGCAACTCCTACAAATCTGGCAAGTATGACAACTCCACGAAGGGAAAGTCCAAGACCGCTCTTTGATCCGCGCTTCAGTCCAAACTCTTATGATTCCTTTTGCTTTCCTACATACGCGCAGATGGCTCGACACTGGTTCAACACTTTTACTAAACCTAGCATTGGACCGTTTGGTCCCACTCATGATTATTGATCGTGTTTTTGGGAGCTGTGTATCTTTTTTTGGATATTTTGAGTCAGCTTTTCATTGGTATCAGTTTTTCCTTCTTCTTTATTTTTATTGAGTCTTTTTTTGTTGTGTGTTCATATTATGCATAATCATCAATCACATTTTGAGCTTGCTTCTGTTATATGATTAATCTGCTTTACCTTCTCTAGCTAGTATATGTTTTTGATTACTTGTCGATGATCATGTTCTGTTTCAGTTCACATGATATATCTGATATTTGTCATATGCATGGCTTTATGTTTAAAATTGAAAAATGATCACCATTGCTTCTGGTAACTAGCATGTGTAGGCTGAATGCTTTCGCTATCTTTTACATGCCTTGTAGCTAGATCCTTACTTAGATGCAGATATGCAACTTGGACATCAATTTGCTTTAAATATGAAAAATGTGCTATAAAAATGATAAACATTCAGAAAAATGAAAAATGTATGCATTTTTATGATTATCAGAAAAGATCCAGGTGGGTTTGCTTTGTCGCATTGCATTGTTCTGGACTGCTTACCATAGCACTTTGGTATGAACTAGGACGGTGTAATGTATGCCAAGACCAATGTCTTAAGCTTCTAATGGTCCAGTTCTGGCCTAGGCTTGACTTGGTCGGTTAGCATAAGGTTTGACATGCAAATAACCCCTGGCAGAAATGAAAAAGAAATAATCTGAAAAATTTAAAAAGATGACAAGTTTGCTGAAGCACTTTGTTTTGGACAATGCTTATCTTGGTAGATATCAGTTAGCTTTTGCATCTCATGCTTTACTTTGCTTGTCAACTAGAAAATATGGTGATGCTTTTGTTTTGCAAAAATCGAAAAATGCGTGCTAATGACTTTCTTATGATATCATCTATTGCACTGATCATGTCATCTATCTTAGACAGTATATCTTTCGCTATACCTGTTAGATGTTGTTATTGCAGTTAATCATATCTAAGAAGCATGCTTTTCACACTCCACCTGCACCCCATCTGCATTCATGGCATATTTTGAGGGGGAGCTGCATTTCAGGGGGAGTTTGTGTTTATGTCTCTTTAAAGTGCATTTTAGTCTCACTTGATGAGTCCAATTGTCAACAAGGGGGAGAAATATTGGTGTTTAGAGAATATTTTTTAGCTTTCTCTGGGATTTATTTCAGGGGAGTTCCTTGTTGGTAATTCTGAGATTTGCACTTGTTTTTGAGTCTTTATTTTTTGGTTAACCATAATGACCGTTTTTCTTGCTTCTGTTTGGCTTTTGGTCATTAGGGTTAAACTTTTATTTTCTTTCTTCTATTTTCTTTTGTCTTTGTTTTTTCTGTTTCCACATGTTTTGTAGGTTCTGGAGATAAGCTGAAAAGGGTGTTGACAATGCACTCATCAAGGGGGATATTGAGAAACCATGTTGAAGAATATGGTTTTGATATTCCAGATGTGATGAGTGATTGTCAACGGAAGTCAAAGGAAGGGAGAGATGAAGACCTGCCGAGTCTGAGGCGCATGTGACTCAGGTACACGGGCAGTGAGCGATGGCCGGGCAAAGGAGCTGCGGAGTCGGGCTGGCCCAATCCGGGTACATGGCTAGGAGCGGCAGAGGATCCACTGGTCTGTTGACTTGGTTTGACTCAGGTACACGGGCGGCGAGCGATTGCCGGGCTGAGGGAGCTGCGGGGTCGGGTCGGCCCAATCCGGGTACCCGGTGCGAAGACGGTGGACGCTTTGTCAGTTTCGGCGTAAAACTGACAATCTATCATTAATTCATTTTAGGATATTAATATTTAGTTTTTAAGTTTAGAATATTTTTATTCGAGTCAGTTAATTTTTCTAAGAATATTTTAGTATTTTTTGGAATTTATTTTAGAGTCAGTTTATTTTACCCGAGGGTAAATTAGTCTTTCCATGTATTAGGATTTGCCTATAAATAGGCCCCTATCCCCTTGGGGATAGATGACTGTTTTTAATAGATCAATCTGCAGTCCTTTCTCCATTGTTCCGTCCGCCTCACAACTCAGTTATTTTCTTTCTTGAAAACCGGCGTTTCTCTTCAGCGCGTGCTCCTGTTACTGTTTAGGAGTTTTTCACAGCCGGAGCTTTCTTGGCGTTTCTGCTTCCTGGCGAAACCCGCCACGCGTGGAGTCACAGCCCTCCACGGCGGATGACGCGGGCCCCTAGATCACCGAAGAACAGGCGCAAGGGCTTCTACGGCCAGCTTTTTGTTCCTTTGTTTTTTTGTTTCTGATACATAGAAAGCTGGCGAGCTCAGGGCTGCACGTCGCATGGATACATGCCATCAAAGGCTGCAACCGGTGTGGAAGACGGGCACGATTCCCAAGGAAGGCTATTTTGTGCATGTAGCCTCGCAGAACGAACGAGTTTGTCTCCTGTTTTTAGTAGATTAGTTATAGAGATAATTATCTGTTTTAATTAGCCTGAAATTAATAAATTCATAGTAATTTTATCTGTAAATTTTTATCTCGTATTATTTAAATATATTTGTTTAATCTGTTCATGTAAAAAGAAAAGAAACATTTATTAGTTGCAGTTATTTATTTTGGTCTATTTCTGAATTAATTTTTAATGATGCATATCTTATTCATTTGATTAATATTTTTTTCGTAGACTGAACATGATTTTTCTAGGTGTTTTTTATCTACTGCAGTAATTTTATTTAGATTATCTTTAATATCAATTTAATTAGGACACCATTCATTTTTAAGCTAGACAATTTTAATTCCTGAAATTTGCTTTGCAAACATTATTTGTCTGGTCTAGTTCTTTTGGGTGGTGGGATTAAAATATAGTTTACCAATAAATTTTTAGGCGCCCATTCACCCCCCCTCTGGTCGCTACTTTCGGTCCTACAGGAGGAGGAGTCCCCAAGGAAGGAGGAGAAGAAGGACAAGAAGAGATGAGATTTCACCGGTCTTTGCTTCATGGCCGACAGCGATCACATCGGCAATGAGCTTGACTCATCTGAGGTACCATTATCCTATGACCAGCTTTCAATTAAATTAGATGAACTGAATGAAGTAGTTCTTGGTCAGGATAGGTTACTTGTGCAAGATGCTAGAGATAGAAAAGACCTTAGACTTAGGCTAGAATCTGTTTCTACTGATTATGCCATGCTCAAGTCTAGGGTTAATGATGTTGAATGTGAATCTTGCACTGTTGTCATGTGAGAGCTTGCTCAGTTGTGTTCTATGCATGCTCAAACTCTTTCTGAGCTTGAGACTGCACAGAAGCAGTTTTTGATGGTTGATTCTAGTACTCATGATATAAATGAATGCATGAACTGTTCTTTATTACGTGAGAGCATTGATTTACGTGATAAGCATGTTTATGACCTAGAGGCTAGATTGGAGAGGGCCAGTAGTTCTAAGGATGTGCAACCTGTGTGTGACACATGCATAACCCTTAAAGACCAGCTAGGCACTATTAGAGAGTGAGCTGAGAACCTCATTGACTGAAAATGAATACCTTCTTTCTGTGGTTAACAAATGCACTGAGGGAAAGGGTAGGATGGACTTGCTCTTATCCAAAATCAAGATGTGTGCTGACAAAGAAGGGTTAGCTCTAGGATTGGGTTTGAGAGGATTCCTTCAGATAGTGAAAACAAAATTGTTTTTACCTCACCCACTACCCTAGAGAAAGAGAGAGCTCTGTTAGACACTCCATCAGCCAAAAAGAAGGTATTGATTTACGTGATAAACATGTCCATGATTTAGAGGCTAGATTGGAGAGGGCCAGTAGTTCTAAGGATGTGCAACTTGTGTGTGACATTTGCATAACCCTTAAGAACCAGCTAGGCAACGTGTAACGAGATGACCCATGCCACGGGAACTCGTGCCAAAACCTTCCATATGGTCCTCCTCGACCCGACAACACCCTCTTATGGGTTTCATATGGTGTCCCGACGCGTCGAGCCTCACCATACCCCCCTTGAGCCACGTCGGTACAAGTTACCCGCAGGTTGCCCCTTGCCCCCTCCACTATGGTGCATCGAGTCGGATTGTTCCATACTTTCAGTTAGGACTTACCCATTAGACTTGTGGTTGGTACAAAAGTGCTTTGTAACAGATCCCGCAGACCGGTCCTTATAGTGCCCCGGGTGCGACCAACCAATGCCCTAGCTTGCACCCGGAACCCACCATACTTATAACATAGCCAACTCCAACAGAGTCGAGAGACAAAAATAACGGGGAAATTTCATATAGTAGAATCCATCTATCTACGACTCATCCTTTTATCCTATAGCAGTTGTGCCGGTACATTGGGCACTAGCTAATACTTTTATAGTAGAGTGACAAGGAGTTAAGGCTCAATAAGCATGGCTTGGGTTTGCACACAAGGACGGGGATCTAATAAATATAAGTGTAAGGCTTGATATTTGACTAATGCAATATTAACCTATGAGTTATAGCGATAATTTATTAAAACATGGGCTCAATGATGATCAAAATGGGGGTTGTGACTTTCCTTGATCAGCAAAGGGTGAAGGTGGAACCTCAGGATAGAACTCCGGCTCCTCGATGAACTCATAGTCTTCTCGATACGGAAAAATAAACATAGCATTCAATAAACAGATAAAACATCACAAAATAATCATACAAGTGTTAGGGGTTTTAATATGTGAAATGAGGTTTTATTATTCTGAAGTTTGGTGAAAAACATTAAAGATTAGATTTTTATGGCTTTTCCCAATTTATTTTGTGAATTTATAATTTTATCCCTAAGGGGTTTTTATTTGTTTAATTGATAAGAATATTTCGTGCAACAGTGACATACTCTTTTTATGGCATTAATGGGTAGAGAATAAAATGCTGAATTTAATAAAATTTGAATGGTGAAATTTGTAGTTAAAATGAGCAAGTTATGGATTTTCAAAGTTTAAACATTTTTCTGGAATTTTTATTTAAACAGAAATTAGTCTCTGGTCCATGGTGAACCAGGTTCACCGTGAACCGTTGACCGGTCGTGTGAGCTGGACGCGTGGCAGCGGTCAGATCCAGATCCAAGCGCGTGGAATCGTTTAAGTGAAAATCGACGGTCCACAATGCTTTGTACCGTTTCAGCCTGAATCAAGGGCTCAGATTAAATCCCCTTGGGATTTAATCTGCGCCGCTCGCTTGGGATCGTGCGGCTCGGATGGGATCTGGCACGGCACGCGCTAAGGGGGTTTTTACCCCCTTCGTTCCCGACTCTGGCGAGGCAACGACGACGAATTCCGGCGACGGCGAGGGTTAATCGGCCAGGCTAAGGACTAAGACGGGACCAGTGGCGTTAGGGGAACTCAGGCGTACCGGCGGTGGCAGTGGCGGCGAGCCAACGGTGACTGGCGACGAAGAGAGACGGTGAGGCTTCTCGGGTTCGACGGCGGCAAGGTGATCCGATGGCATTCGTGCCCAACGAAGACGATGCCGAGGACGGGCGATCGACGACGGCCTTGTGGGTGGCGGGGGCGTGGACTGCGGGGGCCTGTGGCACCGGTGAGGGGCTGCCGAAGCCGAAGTAGAACAAAAGTCCGAAAACGGGCGGCGGCGCTCTGGAGATGCGATGGCTAGGGCTAAGGGGGTGTGGGTAGAGGGCGTCGAACCGAGGGGTTCTTATAAGGTCATCGGCAGTGGGTATGGTAGGCTAAAAGAGGGAAACCCGAGGAGGGTTTCTATTTTGCTCCGGCGAGGGTTTCCATTAGCTCGGCTAGCTTCCATATTCACGGATTCGCGTGGGCTATAGATGGAAATGGATCACCGGCGATCGGGGAGGGTGATCCGGGGCATATCCAGGCGGATAGGGGTGGCCGGTGGTGAGAAATTGGAAAGAGATCGCCGGGAAAGGAAGGGGGGAGGATCCCCTTGCAACGAAGACGAAGGTCCTGACAGGTGGGCTCCACCTGTCAGCGGGCGAACAAAAAAGGAAGTGCCGACAGGTGGGCCCGAGCTGTCAGTGGTGGGGATAAGCGCTAGCGAGGCTGACGGGTGGGCCAGGCAGAGGCGGGCGTGGGAAGGAGAGAGGGGGTGCGAGCGCCGACAAGTGGACCCCGCATGT
Source organism: Zizania palustris (assembly GCA_019279435.1). Taxonomy (NCBI): domain Eukaryota; kingdom Viridiplantae; phylum Streptophyta; class Magnoliopsida; order Poales; family Poaceae; genus Zizania; species Zizania palustris. Next base: position 39,053,353 of record JAAALK010000080.1, on the reverse strand, counting down.
CAATGGCACGTGGTCGGGTTGGGCCGGGCTAAGGGAGATTGAGGGTTGAGGCCCATTACTATTTAAATTGCATTTCCGATTTAAAATAATTCCATTAATTTCGTTTATTTGTTTAAGGGTTGAAGCACTGTTGATAAAAATTTGTAAAAAAAACTAAAATTATATCTTGGTCTCTAGATTCCACCATAAATTTTCCAAGTCCAAATTTAAAGTATTCCCTTCTGTTTGGCTTAATTAAGGCTCTTTTAGGGTTTTCTTTAATTAAATAATTCCATAAATTCCTTGAATAATATATTTCCTTTATTTTATTTATTTTTAAATCTTGGGATGTTACACTTGCTCTTGGCCAAGACCAAGATGTGTGATGACAGGACAGGGTTAGCTTTGGAATTGGGTTTTGAGAGGATTCCTTCAGACAATGAGAACAAAACTGTTTTTACCTCACCCACTACCTTAGAGAAAGAAAGAGCCCTGTTAGACACTCCATCAGCCAAAAAAACCTACCCGAACTCCAAAGAAAACCACTCCTCCAGCAAAGAAAAATCCTCCCAAGAAAACCACTCAGCAGAAGCCCAAGGAGCCTGTGAGGATTGCTCATATGACCCATGAGAATGCCTCTAGGAGAGTTTTTCATTGTTCCTACTGTAAGAGGGCGGGTCATTTGGTTGGGTTCTATTTTCATCGTATCAAGGATGAGCGACGCTCTCAGGCGATGAGTTTCCAGAACATGCATTACCCATCTCGAGGTATGCATGAGTCTGAGTTTTACTCACGTCCTATTTTCGAGGCTCCTCGTACTTCTCGGAGAGGTTTTACTCCTCGAGGTGTTCACCATGTTCCATATGGTGGTAGACCCCATGCGAGTAGCTTTGTACCTCGACAGAGTAGGAGACCTCGTCATGCATTTGGGTCACAGCATGTAGGTAGATCTCGCACTTTGTATCATTTTGATTATCCTGTGTATAGACAGTCTATTTTTACTATGCCTACTACTCGTATCACTTAGTGCTGGATGCTTCGTCATGTTTTCACTCACCCCAGCACTGAGCGATCGAGATTCACTTATCATGTGTAGGCACCGGACCGAGGCTTGGAGAGCACGTGGATCATGGACTCCGGTTGTTTGCGCCATATGACCGGATATGCAGCATGGTTCTCCAGTCTCACCACAACCAAGCAAAAGGAGCATATCACCTTCGGCAACAATCGAAGGAGTAGAGTGAAAGGTAAAGGTGTGGTAAGAATTAACTCGAATTTCACTCTCAAAGATGTTGCTTTGGTTTAAAATTTGGGATACAATTTGTTTTCTGTATCTCAATTGCTTGATGAGGGCTTCGAAGTGCGATTCCATCCCGATACTTCAAAAGTACTCAATTCTGATGGCGTTGTGGTCTGTAAGATTTTTAGAGTTGGGAGAGTTTTTGGAGCTGATTTTTCTGAGTCATCTCGTTCTTCTCATTGTCTCGTTGCACATTCGACTTCTGAGCTTTGGAAGTGGCATAGGAGACTAGGGCATATGAGCTTTGAGTTGCTCACTCGTCTGAGTGCTCTAGGTTTGATCCGAGGATTGCCCAAGCTTAAGTTTGAGAAGAATTTAGTCTGTGCTTCTTGTCGACATGGAAAATGATTGTCGCTTCGTACTCGCCAGTCACCATAGTGATGACTGAACAACCCAGAGAACTTCTCCACATGGACACTGTAGGTCCTTCTCGGGTTAGTTCTTTAGGCAGCAAATGGTATGTGCTAGTCATTGTCGATGATTTCTCTCGCTACTCTTGGGTCTTCTTTCTTGCCAGCAAGGATGAAGTGTTTTCACACTTTCGGAGCTTGGCTTTGAGACTTTTCACTAAACTCCCTGGTGCATTGAAATTCATTCGAAGTGATAATGGCACTGAGTTCAAGAACAGTCTCTTTGTTGACTTTTGCATGGAGCATGGTATAGAACATCAATTCTCTGCTCTGTGGGTTCCTCAACAAAACGGTGTTGTTGAGAGAAAGAACAACACCTTGGTTGAGATGGCTAGGACGATGCTCGATGAGCACAGGACTCCTAAAAAATTCTGGGCTGAGGCCATGAACACTGCTTGTTACCTCTCAAACCGAATCTTCTTGCGCTGAATTTTGAACTTGACATCTTATGAGCTGCGTTTTGGGAGATAGCCTAAAGTTACTCATCTTCGAGTTTTTGGTTGTCAATGCTTTATCCTAAAACATGGAAATTTGGATAAATTTGAGTCGCGCTCTTCTGACAGGATCTTTTTGGGTTACACTACTCATGGTCATTCTTATCGTGTTTACAATTTGGAGTCTAACACTGTGATTGAGTCATGTGATGTGACTTTTGATGAATCAACCCCCTTTGTTAGTTCCACTTTTGAACAGACAAATGAACACGACATGGAGCAGACTATCTTCGAAGATGAAGATCCCGGAGATTTCGAGGATGAACCCCTACTACCCTCAACATCAACCCCCGAAGCCGACCCTACTTCGATCACTTCGGCACAAGGTCCTGAAGCAACTACCTCGACATCGGTCATCTTGGACCACTCCAACGCACAAGTTGAGGGGGAGACTGCATCCCGCCGTGAGGCTCCACATCATGTTCAAAGTATGCATCCTCCCGAGCAGATCATTGGTGAGCTTGATCAAAGGGTAACACATTCTCATGCTCATTTCATTGATTCCACTTTTGTTGCTTCTTTTGAGCCCTTAAATGTTAGTCATGCACTTTCTGATTCTAGTTGGATTAATGCCATGCATGAAGAACTTGAAAATTTTGAGAGAAACCAAGTCTGGACTTTAGTTGATCCTCCACCAAATGTTCATTTCATTGGAACAAAATGGATTTTCAAAAACAAACAAGGGGAGGATGGGACTGTAGTTAGAAACAAGGCTAGACTTTTAGCGCAGGGTTATTCTCAATTAGAAGGGATTGATTTTACTAAGACTTATGCACCTGTTGCGCGTCTAGAGGCCATTAGGATTTTGCTTGCCTTTGCGACATCCTGGGGATTCAAACTCTATCAAATGGATGTCAAAAGTGCATTTCTTAATGGTTTCATAGGCGAAGATGTCTATGTAAAACAACCTCCTAGTTTTGAAAACCCCAAATACCAACATAAAGTCATTAAACTTCATAAGGCTCTTTATGGACTCAAGTTTTAGTAAAAACAGTAATAAAAATAATTAGAAAGTGGCATGACGAACATCTCCTTCAGGATCTTTCTTCTCGACTGGGTCGCTACTCCAGACCGTCTTCATAGTAAGCATCCTCTGTGGGGTCCAACGGGTATGAGTACAAAAAGTACTCAACAAGCCACCGCAAATGCAAGTAGTAATACAGGATAATAAACAAGGAAGGGTAATGGCTAACATTGCAGAAACGTGCAGTTTCAGTTACTGCATTTAGTGTAATCACATTTTAATCATGCGGAAAAGTAAACATGAATATCAACAACATCAACTAACTCGAGGAGTACGTTTTACCTCCTCGCACAACAGTCCTTACATGTCAATCCATCATGCACATACATATCCAAAGTAATCTAACTGTGGGATGTCACGCAACCCGCCCTTGACCGTGGGCTCGGCTTTTCGAAAAGATTTAAGACTCTGATCAGAGATGTACTACTGTACCCACAAGGCACGCACTCATCCCAAACGAGATGACCCATACCACGGGAACTCGTGCCAAAACCTCGATATGAGATGTTCCAAGCGATAACCACCCACTCTAGGTTTCGCCAGCGCGCCGGGCCGCATCCCGGCTAACGTCGCACCCCCTTTTGCGCCACATTGGTACAAGTCACCCGCAGGTGCAACTTGACCCATCTCCAAATGGTGGCCTTGGTTTGGAACAACCCATACCTTAGTTAGGACTTACCCACTAGACTTGTGGTTAGTACGTAAGTGTATTGCAACGGATCCCTCAGACCGGTCCTTATAGTGCCCCGGGTGCTACCGACCAATGCCCTAGCTTGCACCCGGAACCCACCATGCATTCACTCATAACCACAACTCCAACACCGACAGAATTCCATAGATAAGAAACATTGGGGATCATATAGTAGAACCATGTACTACGACTCATTTTTATCCTATAGCGATCGTGTCGATACATTGGACACTAGCTAATAACATTTATCATATGGTGACAAGGAGTTTAGGCTAGAGAGCATGGCTTGGGTTGCACATCAAGGTCGGGGGATCCTAAATAAATATATTGTAAGGGTTCATTTGACTAATGCATATATAACCTATGAGTTTTAGCGATAGTTTAATCAAACATGGGTTCAATATGCTCAAAAGATTGGTTTGGTGACTTGCCTTGTTCAGCAAAGGGCGAGGGAGGGACTTCCGGGAAGTATTCTGGCTCCTCGGCGACGTCGTAGTCTTTTTGATATAGTAAAGTAAAATAAAATGAATACAACATTCAACCAAACAATATAACATCACATAATAATCACATAGGTTTAAGTTGGTTTGAATAATTAAAAATTAATCAAGTTGTTAGGGTTCTGAAATTCAGTTTATAAATTTTTAAAAGAAATTAAAATAAAGTGGTGTCCTTTGAAAGAGGGTTTTAAAAGGGGTTATTCTCATCTTTAAGTTCTCTAATAAATTTAAAATGAAAGTTTCATATAAAACTTAGTGATTTGTTCATACCAACAGGAAATAAACAAATACAAACATTACTGGAAATTAAATAATTTAAATTTACATTTTTAACCTAGGGGTATTTGAATGTCCATTCAAATAAACATGAAATGTCCAAAGTAAACCTACTGTTTTTATTGCATAAACATGTAGAGAATAATATTATGAATTTTCTGAAATTGGAATGGAAATTTTTAGAGTTCAAATGCGCCAGATATGAATTTTACAAGTTTAAAAGTATTTCTGAAATCCATTTTCAATTTTTAAACCCCTCGGGTCCACAGTGAGCCAGGCCCACGGTGAACCCGCGCATTGTGCGCGTGCACCGGGTCGATCTGGACCGTCGGATCCAGATCCAACGTGCGCATGCGAGGCAGGGCGCTTTAAGTGACAACGGACGGCCAGGATTAAAACGTGCGAAAGGGTGCTACGTGGACGCACGAGATCGAACGCGGGTTTTAAATGGAAATGGATGCGCGAGATTAAAACGTGACGCTTTGACCAGATCTGACGGTGCGGATTAGATCGCGTACATGGGCTCACATGCGTCGCCCGATCGCGATCGCACGGTCGGGATCAGATCCGACACGGCACGGGTACTCGACCCGTGCCGGTCGTCTTCTCCGACGACGGCGAGCGGGCCAGCGGCCACGGCGAGCGACGGCGGCCCTAGCTAAGCCTAGAAATGGAAAGAGGGCACTACGGCGGTCACGACGGTACATTAGGCGAGGCGAGGGGTCGACGGGGCGTGGCCAGCGGTGAGGGTAGACGCGGAAGGTTCCTCGGGTACTCGACGGCGACGGTGATCCGGCGATCTCCTTGACCAGTGGAGGCGTGGCCGAGGTAGGGGACGTCCTTGCGGTCACGACGGTGGCGGAGGCGCGGGCCGGGGTGGTCCGGGGCGATGGCGAGGGGCGGCCGGAGGCGAAGCAGGGGGAAAGCGCTAAAAGGCGAATGGAGGGCGCTCTGTTCATTCTCGCGGCGATTGGGCGTGGGGGTCGAACGCGGCGGAGGCCAGGGGTATAAATAGTGGCGTCGGCGAGGGTTGCATGCAAGGAAAGCCGAGGGGGAGGTTTTATTCGCCGGCGAGGGCTCGGCCATGCACGTTAGCGGTGATCCCGTGGCTTAAAGGCGTGTTTTAACGGGGGGAAACGGTCGACGCGACGCGGGGGACCGAGTAATGGCGACGATTTAATGGGGGACGGGCCGGCAAGGCGGATCCGAGGGCGAGGTCATCGGCCGGCGCGATTTGGGGGCGGTGGCGCGAGGTTGACGACGGGCCTGACGAGTGGGGTCCACTGGCCAGCGAGCGCGGACGAGCGAGGGAGGCAGCTGACGGGTGGGGCCGGGCAATCGGGTGCGCGCGCGAGGGGAGGAAATCAGCGCCGACAGGTGGGGTCGGCTTGTTAGCCTAAGGCGCGCGAGGTAACGGGCTGGGCCGCTGGGAGAGAGAGAAGGGAGGGGGAGGGCCCAACACTGTTCTAAAAGCATTTATGAATAAAAATAATTCCAGGAAATAGATTAAAATATTAGGGCTATTTCCAAGGTTGGTAAAAATTTATAAAAATTCTCAAAAATATATCTTGGGCTTAGGATCATATTCAAAAAGTTTCACCTCCTAATTTGGCCATCTACTCTATGTTGTAGTTCAAAAGGGTATAAAAGAGTATTAAAAGTATTTTCAGAAATATATATTCCAGGAAATTGAATTTAATAATATTTTTATTGTATTGAAAATTTGGGGTGTTACAAACCTATCCCCCTTACAAGAATCTCGTCCTCGAGATTGGAACGCTACTCGAATAACTCGGGATATTGGGCTTTCAGTTCGTCTTCCTTTTCCCAAGTGGCTTCTTCGGCGGGATGGTTGTTCCATTGAACTTTGCAGAAGCGAACAACGCGGCTTCTGGTTACTCTCTCCTTGGTTTCCAAGATTTTGATGGGTTTCTCTATGTAGGTCAATGCTTCTTGGACATTGAGCTGCTGAAGGTCGACTTGCTCGGTGGGTACACGGAGGCACTTCTTCAGCTGAGAGACATGGAACACATCATGAACTCCTACCAAGGATGGAGGCAGTTCAAGTTGATATGCCACTTCTCCTTGTCGTCGGAGGATCTGGAAAGGTCCGACGTAGCGGGGTGCTAGTTTGCCTTTCATGTTGAACCTTTGAGTGCCACGGAGGGGGGTGACTCGGAGATAGACATAATCGCCCTCCTCAAAGGCTAGGTCTCTTCGACGGTTGTCGGCATAGCTCTTTTGCCTGGATTGGGCTGCCTTCAATCGGTCTCTTATGAGCTTAACCTTCTCTTCAGCTTCTCTTAATAGATCAGTCCCAAACAGTTGCGACTCTCCGGTTTGATCCCAGAGCAACGGCGTTCTGCACTTACGCCCATAGAGTGCTTCGAACGGGGACATTTGCAGGCTGGCTTGATAGCTGTTGTTGTAGGAGAACTCTGCATATGGTAAGTTCTTGTCCCACATTCTGCCAAAGTCTAGAGCACAAGCTCTAAGCATATCCTCCAATATCTGGTTGACCCTTTCGGTTTGACCGTCAGTCTGTGGATGATAGGCGGTGCTAAAGTTCAGCCGGGTGCCGAGTTCCTCTTGAAGGTTCTTCCAAAACTTGGAGGTAAACTGACTCCCGCGGTCAGATACAATCTTCTTAGGAACTCGGTGAAGGCACACGATCCGGGTCATATATAACTCGGCTAGCTTGGCGACGGTGTAAGTTGTCTTGACCGGAACGAAGTGAGCTACCTTGGTGAGTCGGTCGACGATCACCCAGATGGAATCATGACCAGCTTGGGTCCTGGGCAGTCCCGTGATGAAGTTCATTCCTATTTCTTCCCACTTCCATTCAGGGACCTTGAGAGGTTGAAGAAGTCCGGCAGGCCTCTGATGCTCTGCCTTGACTCGCCGGCATGTGTCGCACTTGGCCACGTACTCTGCTATTTCTCTCTTCATGCTGACCCACCAATATTTTTCCTTTAGGTCTTGATACATCTTTGTACTCCCGGGATGGATGGAGTATAGAGTATCGTGGGCTTCTTGAAGGATGAGGGTCTTCAACTCAGGTTTGTCGAGTACGCAGATCCGGTTTCCGAACCAGATGGTACCATGCTCGTCCTCGGAAAATCTGGGGGCTTTACCCTTCCTCATGTTCTGCTGGATCTCCAAGATGTCCGGGTCTTCCTTTTGCTTTTCTCGGATCTGGTCTATTAAGATAGGCCGAGACTCCAAGGCAGCGAGGTACGCTCGAGTAGTGATCCCTAGGTTTAGCCTTTCCATCTCCTTGTAAAGTAAAGGAGCTTGGTCCTGAATCATGATGGCATTGCAGTACCCTTTTCGACTAAGGGCGTCTGCCACCACATTCGCTTTGCCCGGATGATAATGGATGCCCAAGTCGTAATCCTTGATCAGTTCCAACCATCTCCTTTGCCTGAGATTCAGATCTGGTTGGGTGAATATGTACTTGAGGCTCTTGTTGTCGGTGAAGACCTCACACCGATTTCCCACAAGGTAATGTCTCCATATCTTCAAGGCATGAACCACGGCTGATAGTTCCAGGTCGTGGGTCGGATAGTTCAGCTCATGCGGCCTTAGCTGTCGGGAGGCATAGGATATCACTTTCCCTTCTTGCATTAAGACGCATCCCAATCCTTGACGAGAGGCATCACAGTAGACGTGGAAGTCTTTCCGGATGTCTGGCAGAGTCAGAATAGGAGCTGACACTAGTTTCTTCTTGAGGGTCTGGAAGCTTTCTTCGCAATCGGGGGTCCATTCAAACTTCACTTCCTTCTGCAGAAGTCTGGTCATAGGCTTGGCGATCTTGGAAAAATTCTCGATGAACCGGCGGTAGTATCCGGCCAATCCGAGAAAACTCCGGATCTCGGTCACGGTTGTGGGCTGCAGCCAGTTGGTTACCGCTCCAACGGTGGTTGGGTCCACTGCTATTCCTCCAGCGGATATAACATGGCCGAGGAATTTCACCTCAGACGACCAAAATTCGCATTTGCTGTATTTGGCGTACAGTTGCTGCTCCCTTAGCTTTCCGAGGGTCAAACGGAGGTGAGTCTCGTGTTCTTCCTTGGTCTTGGAGTAAACTAGGATATCGTCGATGAATACCACGATGAACTTGTCCAAGAACTCCATGAATACATTGTTCATCATGTTCATGAAAAAGGCCGGGGCATTCGTGAGTCCGAACGACATCACTGTGTACTCGTAGAGTCCATAGCGGGAGGTGAAGGCAGTCTTGGGTATGTCTTCTTCCCTAATCCTCAATTGGTGATAACCTGACCTGAGGTCAATCTTGGAAAACACCGAGGATCCTTTCAGCTGATCGAACAGGTCGTCGATCTGAGGCAATGGGTACTTGTTCTTGATGGTTACATCGTTCAAGGCTCTATAGTCCACGCACATCCTCTTGGTCTTGTCCTTCTTCATGGCAAATATAACCGGTGCACCCCAGGGTGAGGTACTTGGTCGAATATACCCTTTTTGCTCTAGGTCTTCAATGTTGCTCTTGACTTCAGCTAGTTCATTAGCGGCCATCCGGTATGGGCGCTTGGAGATTGGAGTGGTCCCGGGGACAAGTTCGATTCTGAATTCGATGTCCCGCTTGGGAGGCATTCCGGGTAAGTCTTCAGGGAAGACATCCGCAAACTCCTTGACTATAGGTACCTCTTCAAGAGCTATCGAGTGAAGGGATGCTCCGAGTGGTTTGCGACTGGTCATCCGAAAGGTGACGGTTGCTCCTTCAGGGTTGGTCACTGTGACGGATTTGTTGGCACAGTCGATCACTCCCTTGTGCTTCATCAACCAATCCATCCCTAGTATAAGGTCGAGTCCGGTGCATTGGATGAGGACTGGCTCGGCCCGAAACAGTACTCCTTGGATGTCAATTTGAACCTTAGGGTTGTATAAGTGGGCTGAGGTCCTATTGCCGGGAGTGGCAATCACCATGGGGATGGGTAGAGGGAGCACGTCCAGTTCGATTGTTTTTGCAAAACCTTCCGAGACGAAGGAGTGGGTTGCTCCAGAGTCAAATAATATTACGGCTGGTACGGAATTCACAGTAAACGTACCGAGCACGACTTCAGGAGCCTCCTAAGCTTCCTCCACGCTGATGTGGTTGACGCGGGCACGAACCGCCTGGTTGGGTGCCACGCCTTGGGGATGCTTGGGGTGAGGACACTGGTGCGAATAGTGCCCTTCCTTGCGGCAGTTGAAGCAGACGACTGGCCTCCCTTGGCGATCCTTCAAGATCGGGGCCTTGGCGGCTGGTGTCGGCTGAGCGGCCGGAGCTGGTGGAGCAGGGCGAGGATGCCCGACGTTGGATCCACCGGCGGCGTGAGGTGGCCTGTAGGCGGGCCGAGGATGGTAGGCGGGCGCTGGTTGCGGAGGGACGAAGCGGGGCCTTTGAGAGTTCGCCTGCTGATGCTTGAAGGCGATCATCTTCCTCTTCTTGAGGTCCAGCCTGTTCTGCTCAGTCTCTTGGATGAGCGCTTTGTTGACTAGCCGTTGGAAGTCGGCGTAGTCGGTGGCGACGAGCTGGATGGACAGCTCATCCTTAAGTCCCCGGAGGAACTTGGCTTGGCGGAGGGCGTCGGTGCGCACTTCCTCCGGTGCGTAGCGGGCGAGGCGGTTTGAACTCATGGAGGTACTCCATGACGGTCTGGTTGCCTTGTTGCAGGTCGCGGAACTCCTGCTGTTTTACCGCGATGACACCGGCGTGGACGTGGACGGCACGAAAGGTGATGGTGAACTCCGCCCAAGTCACCACGTGATCCTCTGGCTGGGACTCATGATAGTTGTCCCACCATTCAGCGGCGGGACCCTGGAGCTGGTGAGTGGCGAAGGCCACTCGCTCCCGGTCGGTGCAGGGGAGGAGGTCGAGCTTCTTTCCGATGGTGCGAAGCCAATCTCCGGCCTCCATCGGGTTGGTGGTGCTCGAGAAGATGGGCGGGCGCACGCGCAGAAACTCCGAGAGTTGTGGGGCGGGCGCGGGTGCTGGTGCGCGAGGGGCGGGTTCCCCGTTCTGCAGACGGTCCAACTGAGCATGTTGGTTCTGCATTTGGGTGAGGAGGGCGGTGATCAGTTGGTTCTGGTTCGCCATCATTTCCGCCAAGGTGGGGTGGTTGGCGGAAGGCGACCCAGACTTACGCGGGCCCGTTGCACCCCAGTTGGGCACAACACCCTCGGGCGCATCGCGGCTTCCTCCTGCTCCGTTGTTGGAACCGGTGTTCTGGTGGTCGGCCATCTTCTGAATATACATAGTGATAAGGCAAAAGATGACGAAACAATAATACAACCAAAAATATCATATAAGATTCAAGCACATAAATGGAGTGGTAGAAATTGTTCATTACAATCAAGTTTTTATTCTACCCACAACACACTTGCTGCGGATAGCACCACATACAAAATTCCGTATATTTTAAAAATAGCGGCCTCTAACGCCTACTCGCCACCAAAGGCGGTCTCCGTGCTCTCGGAACCACAAGTACGCGGCTCCAGAGGGATGGTGGGTTCGAGAAAGTTCTCGATGATGGAGTCGGAGACGAGGCCGGGGCGCGGTGCAGGGGCGCTGGTGGAGGGTCTGGCGGGGAGGGTCGTGGCGGGATCCTCTTGGGGCGAGGGAGGGGCTCACGGATGGGCTTCTTCTTCCTTGGAAGAAGAGGAACCATCTCCGCAATATCCTTCTGCAGCTGCATGATCTTGCGCTGCAGTTCGCCATTCTGTTGGATCAAGTTCTTCGTTTCTTCACGAAGGAACTCAACCGCCTCATGGTGCTCGTCGGCGTCGAGCACCGCCTCGGTGTGGAGATCATCCATGGCCTGTAGAAGACGCGACTGCCGGGCCATGACCGGATCACGCACGGAATGAACTCCAAGGTAGATGCTACGGTGGGCTCCGGGAGTACGCTTCGGCACGAGCCGGAAGGACGAGTTATGAAGACGATCGTCGTAGATCATCCTCAGCTCCATGAGGGCCTGGAGGGCGACTCGTTGGCACGCGACGTCGAAAGTCGGGCCTCCAAGTGTTGTGGTGTAGGGCGGCAGGTGTTCTCCAGAGCCGTGGACGGTGAGGGAGACGTCGCAAGGCCCGGCGAACTCGTCGGGATACACTCCTTGGAATTCGGGTTCGAAGAGGAACCCGAGGAAGGTGAGCATCATATGGAGCTCCCGGACGAAGCCCTCGTAGTGGCGGCAGTAGCTGTGGACTTGGTAGACAGGCATCTACAAAACAGCAAGTTGAATAAAAGTGAGGAGAGAAACAAAGTTTATAAAGTAGATTTTGAGAAATAAGTTCTTGTGGCTAATGGCTAGGCGGGTCTGTTTGGCTTCCTACAGTCGAGTCGGCTCTGATACCATCTTGTAGCGCCCCAATTTATCAAATCGAGACATTATTGAATTTCAGGAGAAAAACAATAATACAAGAGGTTCATCATGCGACAACGTACATACGACAACATCCATGGTACGCAGACCATATTTATTACATCAAAGTTTTAGTAAAAACAGTAATAAAAATAATTAGAAAGCGGCATGACGAACATCTCCTTCAGGATCTTTCATCTCGACTGGGTCGCTACTCCAGACCATCTTCATAGTAAGCATCCTCTATGGGGTCCAACGGGTATGAGTACAAAAAGTACTCAACAAGCCACCGCAAATGCAAGTAGTAATGCAGGATAATAAACAAGGAAGGGTAATGGCTAACATTGCAGAAACGTGCAGTTTCAGTTATTGCATTTAGTGTAATCACATTTTAATCATGCGGAAAAGTAAACATGAATATCAACAACATCAACTAACTCGAGGAGTACGTTTTACCTCCTCGCACAACAGTCCTTACATGTCAATCCATCATGCACATACATATCCAAAGTAATCTAACTGTGGGATGTCACGCAACCCGCCCTTGACCGTGGGCTCGGCTTTTCGAAAAGATTTAAGACTCTGATCAGAGATGTACTACTGTACCCACAAGGCACGCACTCATCCCAAACGAGATGACCCATACCACGGGAACTCGTGCCAAAACCTCGATATGAGATGTTCCAAGCGATAACCACCCGCTCTAGGTTTCACCGGCGCGCCGGGCCGCATCCCGGCTAACGTCGCACCCCCTTTTGCGCCACATTGGTACAAGTCACCCGCAGGTGCAACTTGACCCATCTCCAAATGGTGGCCTCGGTTTGGAACAACCCATACCTTAGTTAGGACTTACCCACTAGACTTGTGGTTAGTACGTAAGTGTATTGCAACGGATCCCTCAGACCGGTCCTTATAGTGCCCCGGGTGCTACCGACCAATGCCCTAGCTTGCACCCGGAACCCACCATGCATTCACTCATAACCACAACTCCAACACTGACAGAATTCCATAGATAAGAAACACTGGGGATCATATAGTAGAACCATGTACTACGACTCACTTTTATCCTATAGCGATCGTGTCGATACATTGGACACTAGCTAATAACATTTATCATATGGTGACAAGGAGTTTAGGCTAGAGAGCATGGCTTGGGTTGCACATCAAGGTCGGGGGATCCTAAATAAATATATTGTACGGGTTCATTTGACTAATGCATATATAACCTATGAGTTTTAGCGATAGTTTAATCAAACATGGGTTCAATATGCTCAAAAGATTGGTTTGGTGACTTGCCTTGTTCAGCAAAGGGCGAGGGAGGGACTTCCGGGAAGTATTTCGGCTCCTCGGCGACGTCGTAGTCTTTTTGATATAGTAAAGTAAAATAAAATGAATACAACATTCAACCAAACAATATAACATCACATAATAATCACATAGGTTTAAGTTGGTTTGAATAATTAAAAATTAATCAAGTTGTTAGGGTTCTGAAATTCAGTTTATAAATTTTTAAAAGAAATTAAAATAAAGTGGTGTCCTTTGAAAGAGGGTTTTAAAAGGGGTTATTCTCATCTTTAAGTTCTCTAATAAATTTAAAATGAAAGTTTCATATAAAACTTAGTGATTTGTTCATACCAACAGGAAATAAACAAATACAAACTTTACTGGAAATTAAATAATTTAAATTTACATTTTTAACGTTGGGGTATTTGAATGTCCATTCAAATAAACATGAAATGTCCAAAGTAAACCTACTGTTTTTATTGCATAAACATGTAGAGAATAATATTATGAATTTTCTGAAATTGGAATGGAAATTTTTAGAGTTCAAATGCGCCAGATATGAATTTTACAAGTTTAAAAGTATTTCTGAAATCCATTTTCAATTTTTAAACCCCTCGGGTCCACGGTGAGCCAGGCCCACGGTGAACCCGCGCACTGTGCGCGTGCACCGGGTCGATCTGGACCGTCGGATCCAGATCCAACGTGCGCAGGCGAGGCGGGGCGCTTTAAGTGACAACGGACGGCCAAGATTAAAACGTGCGAAAGGGTGCTACGTGGACGCACGAGATCGAACGCGGGTTTTAAATGGAAATAGACGCGCGAGATTAAAATGTGACGCTTTGACCAGATCCGACGGTGCGGATTAGATCGCGTACGTGGGGCTCACATGCGTCGCCCGATCACGATCGCATGGTCGGGATCAGATCTGACACGGCACGGGTACTCGACCCGTGCCGGTCGTCTTCTCCGACGACGGCGAGCGGGCCAGCGGCCACGGCGAGCGCGGCGGCCCTAGCTAAGCCTAGAAATGGAAAGAGGGCACTACGGCGGTCACGATGGTACCTTAGGCGAGGCGAGGGGTCGACGGGGCGTGGCCGGCGGCGAGGTAGACGCGGAAGGTTCCTCGGGTACTCGACGGCGACGGTGATCCGGCGATCTCCTTGACCAGCGGAGGCGTGGCCGAGGTAGGGGACGTCCTTGCGGTCACGACGTGTGGCGGAGGCGGTGGGCCGGGGTGGTCCGGGGCGACGGCGAGGGTGGCCGGAGGCGAAGCAGGGGGGAAAGCGCTAAAAGGCGAATGGAGGGCGCTCTGTTAGTTCTCGCGGCGATTGGGCGTGGGGGTCGAACGCGGCGGAGGCCAGGGGTTATAAATAGTGGCATCGGCGAGGGTTGCATGCAAGGAAAGCCGAGGGGGAGGTTTTATTCGCTGGCGAGGGGCTCGGCCATGCACGGTAGCGGTGATCCCGTGGGCTTAAGGCGTGTTTTAACGGGGGGAAACGGTCGACGCGAGCGCGGGGGACCAGAGTAATGGCGACGATTTAATGGGGGACGGGCCGGCGAGGCGGATCCGAGGGCGAGGTCGTCGGACGGCGCGATTTGGGGGCGGTGGGCGCGAGGTTGACGACGGGCCTGATGAGTGGGGTCCACTGGCCAGCGAGCGCGGACGAGCGAGGGAGGCAGCTGACGGGTGGGGCCCGGGCAGTCGGGTCGCGCGCGAGGGGAGGAAATCAGCGCCGACAGGTGGGGTCGGCTTGTCAGCCTAAGGCGCGCGAGGTAACGGGCTGGTCGACTGGGAGAGAGAGAAGGGAGGGGGAGGGCCCACACTGTTCTAAAAGCATTTCTGAATAAAAATAATTCCAGGAAATAGATTAAACTATTAGGGCTATTTCCAAGGTTGGTAAAAATTTATAAAAATTCTCAAAAATATATCTTGGGCTTAGGATCATATTCAAAAAGTTTCACCTCCTAATTTGGCCATCTACTCTATGTTGTAGTTCAAAAGGGTATAAAAGAGTATTAAAAGTATTTTCTGAAATATATATTCCAGGAAATTGAATTTAATACTATTTTTATTGTATTGAAAATTTGGGGTGTTACACTTGGTATGATAGACTTAAGTCTTTTCTTCTTGAGCGGGGGTATTTGATGGGATCTGTTGATAAAACCCTATCACTCTAAAGCATAGCAAAGATTTCCTCCTAGTCTAGATTTATGTGGATGATATCATCTTTGGTCGCTCTTCTCATTCTTTTGTTGCCGAGTTTTGAGATACCATGATGTAGGAGTTCGAGATGTCCATGATGGGCGAACTACACATTTTCCTTGGTTTGCAAATCAAGCAAAGCAAACAAGGTACATTCGTCCACCAAACGAAGTACACCAAGGACCTGCTCAAGAAGTTCGACATGACTGAGCGAAGCCCTCGCTACTCCGATGGCTACTTCGATAGCATTGGATCCTGACGAGGATGGAGAAGCCGTAGATAAGGAGTTCCGAAGCATGATCGGCTCCCTCCTTTACTTGACTGCTACGAGGCCAGACATACACTTCGTAGTGTGTTTGTGCGCTCGTTTTCAGGCTTTGCCTCATGCTTCGCACCGCCAAGCGGTAAAGCGCATTCTTAGGTATCTCAAGCAAACCCTCGAATTTGGCATTTGGTATTCTGAGTCTTCCTCTTTGTGTCTTCGATGTTATTCCGATGCGGATTTTGCTGGGTGTAGGATTGATAGGGAAAGTATCTCCAGTACTTGTCATTGCTTGGGTACTTCACTGGTTTGCTGGTCTTCCCGCAAACAGTCTAGTGTTGCACAATCAGCGGCTGAGGCCGATATGTTGCTGCAGCTAGCTGTTGCTCTCAGATTTTGTGGATGGTTTCCACTTTGCGGGATTTTGGGTTGGATTATAAGAGTGTTCCACTTTTCTGTGATAACACTAGTGCTATTTGTATTGCAAACAACCTGGTTCAGCATTCCAGAACCAAACACATTGATGTACGGTATCATTTTCTCAGAGATCATAATGAGAAGGGTGATATTGAACTTCAATATGTTGATACCCAACACCAGCTAGCCGATATTTTCATAATACCCCTCGATGCTTCTCATTTTGTCTACTTGCGTGGGGAACTTGTTGTTTGTCACCCTTACGGCATTTTGTGAGGGGAGCAGATTTGATTGTCTTGCATATGCTTGCTTTGTGTGAAATTGCATTTACATGTTTTGCACTAATATGCCTGATTTTAATTCAGGCAATCATGTCAGCTCAGCTCCATTTAATATGTCTGATACATTTTGTGCATTATTTCCTTTCCAAAATCAAAATCGTGCTCACTGCTTAGTCTTGATTCTAGCATGTCTAGGCAGGACTGTTGTAGCTATCTTTATCTTCTTGATAGCAAGAATCCTTTTCTCTAGATGCTAAAAATTGCAACTTGAAAAATTGTATTTCTTACTCATGGATATTATTCAAGTGCTGAACAATTTGTACACTAATCAAAATCCAAAATCCATGATTTGAATGCTAAAAGTGAAAATATTCAGGTGGGTTTGTTTGTCGCACTACTTTATTCTAGACTGCTTACCATTGCACTATGGTCTGAACTGGGATAATTTAGTGTATGCCAAAATCACTTGCCTTAAGCTTCTGATTGCTTTCTTGCCTAGGCTTGGTTTTGATTGGAAAGTATAAGGTAGATGAACAAATAATCCCTGACATTATGACAAGAACAACACGTATAAATTCATTATCAATCAAGTTTGCTTTGAAATACCCACTTGAATTGGACTTGTCTATCTAGAGTAGAAATTGGCTAGCTTTGGCACAGTCCCTGCTTTTACTTGTCTAGTTACCTTGATTGAGTGGTGATGCTTTTATTTCAAAATAATGAAATCACATGCTATCATTATGCTTTTAGATCATGTTAAATTGAGCTGAGTTATGTTAAGGTTGGCATATTTTTTGTTTTATATGTCTTTGCACTTTTGCCCATTTGAAGCTTGGCATCTTTTGAATGCTCCTTGATGCTTGCATTGCCAAAGGGGGGGAAATTTTTGAGTTCTCTGTAGCAAAGGGGGAAAATAACTCAGGGGGAGTTTTTATCTTGCAAAGGGAAGATTTTCCAAAGGGGCTTTTACTCTTTTGAAAAAGGGGGAGGAAAAATTCTTTTGTCAAGTGACATGATTTGGCTCGTTTCTGTGTTTTTATGGTCACTTGTGTGCTGAATTTTTTCAAATTTTCTTGAACTTGAATTTGATTGTCAATGCACTCATCAAGGGGGATATTGAGAAACCAAGGGTTGGTTTCAGAGTCTGTGATGAGTGATTGACAGATTTTATCCTCTGGATTCGAAGGGGTCCCTCCGAAGGGATTCGGAGGTTGTTTCACCGAAGGGTTCGGTTGTTGCGGCTATTGCAGCGGAGTGTGCCCGTCGGAGGGGTCCTACAGTACATGATGACTTGGTTGTACCTAAGGTTTCGGTACTTTGGGCGGTACACCACGGAGTGTGTACCGGAGGTTGTTTACCCGGAGAGGTCTCCAGGGTACTAGATACACTTCTGTCTGTCTGTGGTACGCCGGTGACTTCGGAGGTGATGGACGGTTCGCAGCAAATGAACCTGGGTCAAGCGGGAGGCTTGATGCCAGGCGAGCGGGGAGCTCGGTCACGAAGGTTGTGAGAGGTCGAGGTCGGTCCTCGTGTCAAGGTGCGCCAGGCGAAGGTAGAGAGTGAGGAGCGTGGCTCGGCAGAAGGTACTCCAAGACGAAGTCCTCGGAGATGAGGCACTTCGAAGGGTACTCTGAAAGGAGTGAATTCGGAATATGGTGTACAAAGTCCTCAGCAATGAGGCAAGGTGTTCGAAGTGTGCTCCGGATGGAGGCACTCGAAGGTTGACCCGACGAAGGTCTCAAAAGTCGAGGTGCATCGAAGGCATAGTCCGGGTGAGGTTCGTCGAGGACTGTGCTCGGGGAGAGACACTGCGACAAAGTGCTCATGGAATGCTTCATGCGGAAGCCTTGGACGAAGGAAGGACTTTGAAGGGTGGTACTCCGAAGGTGGGGCTTCAGAGTGTGGTTGTCTTGAAGTACTTCGGCCATGCATGGCTTCAGTACATGGACTGACGGAGTTCGAGCTGGGAGTAGCTGCGAAGCCGGGGTGGTTCACTCGAGAGGTGATGGCGCGAAGGCTCAAGGGCTTTGACGGCTTCGGCTCAAAACCGTCACTGTATCGGAGGCTGACTTCGGTGAAGCGAAGGTCGTCGGGCTCAAGGCTTCTCACCGAAGCTACCGCACCCCTCGCGCACGAAGGGGCTTCAGAAGAATCCAAAACTGCAAAGGCTGACCGTGTCTACTCTACAAAAGCTGATGTTGTCTCCTCTACGTAGCTAACAAAAGAAGCCTCCAAATAAAGTAGACTACCAACTGTACCCCCTGTTCTGATGAGACAAAATCAGTGTAAACCCTAGGGGTAAAGTAGTCTATTCACAAGGCTAAATAGTGCCTATAAATAGTGGAGGCTAGCTAGGCAACAGCGCCACTTTTTGCAGCCATTTTAGAACTCCTGTGCTAGCCGCCCTCTCTTGTATTCAGGCTGTGAGTTCATTTGTGTTCCCTGTTCAAGCAATGAAACTTTGATTCTGTTTTCATTTACTATTTTAACTTGTATGCCTACTTTGCACTGTATGTCTTGATCTATTTGTGCCTCAGTTCTTTCTGTGTTGAGTTTATTGTGCTGGAGTGTTTTCGGAGAAGTGAGCGAGTGATCTATGCTTGTGAAGTGTGTTTTTCTCAGTGTGTGTTCGCTCTATGTAAACTGAGGCAAATCCTCTCTAATTACTAGCGAAGCACTGTTCTTGGCTTAACTCGAAGCCTATTTTCTTCCCTATCGGAGTCCTCAGCGCAGTGTGTTCAGTGTGCGTTCCGACCTTCGAAATACAAAGCCTAGTACCAGTTGCTAGTGCAAAGTATCTGATCGAATTCCTTAGAGGGAAGTCATCTCTTGCGAAGGGTGAAGTGCGAAGTCTGCTCGAAGGCACCCTGTGTGTGGAGCCTGCACTGACTTAGCAGAGTTGAGTTTTTGGTGTTGTGGGTGGAGCGAAGTCTTCTTGACTTTGAACTTTTGCTCTTTGCGAAGCCTTGTTTCAGAGCTGTGAAATACCTCCGAACCAGAACTTTGAACGGCGTGTTCGAAGCCTGTTCCGCAGAAGACAGAATTAAAAACATAAGTCTATTTTTAGTCTAAAATTTTAAAAGCTCTCATTCACCCCCCTCTGGTCGCCATTTCCGATCCAACACTCTCAGCTCAGCTAAAACAGCTAAATGGGATGAGCAGTTTCCACAAGGCACGACGATAGTGGCATGAGCATCTTTCAGCTCCAACTGAGCGCTCTCAAGCTCAGTGGCCAAAGCGTCTCTCTCATCAACCCTTTTTGTGTACTTGGACTTCAGAGTCATCAGGGCACACAACAGCACCTCGCAGTTATGGCACTCACTACTATCACCCAAGCAAGGGAAAGAAGATAGACTCTCAATCTTGTCATTGGCCATGGCCAGCTCACTCTCAAGCTCATCTATCCTCTTCTTAGCCCCTCTAAGAAGTTTCACCCGATATCTCAACTCCTGATGGTTCTCTTGAAGTAATTCAACGACTTCTTGTTCATAGGAAGATACCTTTTCATCGTCATCGTCGTCGGAGTTGTCGGGGGAGCCCTTGTCTTCCTTATCCCCAAGAGCCATTGAGCAGACGCTCTTGCGGGATCTTCGGCTGTGGTGCGAGCGGCTCTTCGGCTTGTCCCCGAAGGCCATGAAGTAGAGGCACGCCGGATTATCCTTTTCCTTCCCCTTCTTGATCACGATATTCTCATCGCTTGAGCTTGATGAAGAGGAAGAAGACAATGATCTCTTGGAGTAGTTTCTCTCCATCTCGGCGAAGAAGGCCTTGTCTCGCTTCTTGTTCTCATGCTGGTAGTCCTTCAGAGCCTTTCGAAAGAACCTCGTCTTGGGCTTGCCCTTTGTGAAGGTGGAGCTGTCATGCTTGTTGGAGTCGTAGGAGCCCCCATTGGTGCCCTTCTTGTGTGTGTTCCGCTTAGGGCAGTCGGTGATGAAATGACCTGGATCACCACACTCAAAGCAACCATGTTTTGTGCCATGTCGTTTGAACATTCTTTTATCACAGACACGAGGAACATGACTATTGAACATACAAAAGTCATCATCTCCTAGCAAATCCAATTGGTCCTCAGTAATAGACATCAAAGAGGACAAAGCACAGCTCAAAGCAGCAAGATCAACAAAAGGTGTCGCAAGGGCCAGGGTTTTTGAGCCAGAACCAGTGAGATTTGATCTCAACTGGATATCAACCTCTAAGGCCTTGAGCTTACTGAAAAGCTTTGCGATAGTCAAGGTATCATAGGAAGCGCTCTCAACAATAGAGGATACCTTGATCTCCCAGATCTTAGGGTCCAAGGTATGAAGAACCTTGAGCGCTTGTTCATGATTTGAGACTAGTTGATCACGATCGGTCTTGTTGGCCCGAAGTGATGGTGGATTTGGTCCCGATCTTCCGCTAGGTAAAGGATAACTTGGGTTGGTGGAGAATCTCGACGTTGGCGATCCAAGGCTCCGGTCCGACGGATCAAAACCTTGCAATCGTTACACCACTGTCTCCGTTGGTTATCAACCACGCAGGACGTGATTGACCTCGCCACGAAGGCTAATTCCTGCAAGCGAACCCAAGAACACAAGCAAGAACAGGAAGGATACAAGTCGAATGTCAAATCATAGACAAACGATGATAAGGTGAGGTTTCACAAACGCCAATGCAGCAGCCAATCGGTCGGTGCAAGAGGCGGGATCTAAACACACAAGTGTAGATGCAAACAAAGCAAAACCTAACCCTAAAGGCGGCTAGAGTGAATATATAGGGCGTGGGCAGCCTGTGGAAGGCGAACAGACTCAGACTATGGGCTAGAAGGCGAACAGACTTGGACTATGGGCCAACACGGCCCAGTTCTGTCATGCAGGACTGTTTTAAACACACAGGTCGACTCGAGACTTCAAAAGAGACGAAACCAACGGCAAGAGATCCGTCTTCTCCTTAGCTTTCCAAAAAGTCCAAGAACGCGTCAATCGGACTTCGTATGAGGAAGTTATGCCCATTTTGGTGCATGGTGGTCGATGTAGTCCGAACCAGCGAATTCTTGACTTCAAATCATCCGTGCGGCTCCGTCTTCAACTCCAATTCTTCTATTCCATCTCCCATGTTCCTAAGCAACAAAATATCACTAGTATTCAGTAGCATCCCGTCCAAACAAATATTAACATAGTTGCTAAGGAAAGAATTAACCTCATGGTTCATGCGACGGGCACGGGCGCGTGTGATTGGTCCTAGTAATTGAATTGTAGGTGGAGGCTCCATGTGTGTATCATGTGAAGTGATGTCCTCATCATCCTCCCCCTCTTGAATTGGAGTCGTTCTCGACTCAAGCTCATCGTCAGCTCCCAAATAGGGTTTTAAATCATCAGCACGGGGCATCAATTTAAACTTTCTCAAATCAGGAAAACGATCTTTGCGCAAGTACAACCAAACAAGATCTCCTGGTTTGAAAAACATCTTCTTTCTTCCTTTATTTGTCTTTTGAGCAAAATAGCGTGCCTTCTTTTCTATAACTTCCTTGGTCTTCAGTTGCCAAGCTTTCACAAACTCTGCAAGCTTAGTTGCCTCCATGTTTGCTCTCTCTTGAAAAGGAAGTGGCAGCAAATCAAGTGGTGTGATTGGCTTAAAACCATACACCACTTCAGACGGGCACAATTGTGTTGTTGAGTGAACAGCTCTATTGTATGCAAATTCATCATGTGGAAGGCAGTCCTCCCATTCCTTCAAGTTCTTCTTAATCATTGTTCGCAGCAACATGGAGAGTGTACGGTTTACCACCTCTGTTTGACCATCTGTTTGCGGGTGACAAGTTGTTGAAAATAGAAATTTTGTGCCAAGCTTGGCCCACATTGTCTTCCAAAAGTAACTCATAAACTTTACATCACGATCTGAAACAATGGTTCTAGGCATCTCGTGCAATCTCATAATTTCCCTGAAAAATAAATCAGCAATATGTGAAGCATCGTTGGTCTTGTGACAGGGAATAAAGTGTGCCATTTTAGAAAACCTATCCATTCTTATAAATATGGAGTCTCTCCCCCTCTTTGTCCTAGGCAATCCCATAATAAAGTTCATGCTAATATCTTCCCAAGGTGCACTAGAAATAGGAAGTGGAGTATACAAACCATATGGGTTAAGTTTGGACTTAGCTTTATGGTATGTGGCACAACGCTGCACAAATCATTCAACATTTCTCCGCATCTTTACCCAATAAAAATTATTGGACAGCAGGGTCAAAGTCTTTTCTCTCCCAAAATGTTCCATTAATCTACCGCCATGTGATTCCTGCAACAACAGCAAACGTATGGACGAATCTGGAACACATAGCTTGTTAGCATGGAACAAGAACCCGTCATAAACATGAAATTTTTTCCAGCCTTTCCCATCATTATATTTAGCGTATGGTTCAGTAAATTCTTTATCTACAACATACAAATCTTTCAAACTTTCCAAATCTGGAACGTTAATATCAAGTTGAGATAAAAGAACAATCCTACGAGACAATGCATCAGCAACCACATTTTCTTTGCCATTCTTGTATTTCACAATGTATGGGAAAGATTCAATAAATTCAACCCATTTAACATGTCTATGGTTCAGTTTAGCTTGCCCTCTCAAATATTTTAGTGCTTCATGATCAGAATGTATAATAAACTCCTTAGGCAAAAGGTAATGTTGCCAAGTTTCAAGCACACGCACTAAGGCATATAATTCCTTATCATAGGTAGAATAATTCAATTGTGGACCATGCAATTTCTCACTAGAATAGGTCACGGGTTTACCTCCTTGTAGCAGCACACCTCCTATTCCAACACCACTAGCATCACATTCTAACTCAACAGGCTTACTGAAGTCGGGTAGCTGAAGTAGAGGTGCACGTGTAAGGCGATCCACTGGTGTGGCAAAAGCTTGTTCTTGTGCTGGCTCCCAAGTAGAAGTAACTCCCTTCTTGGTCAACTCAGGTAAAGGGCCGGCTATGGTGCTGAAATCTTTCACAAAACGCCGGTAGAAATCTGCAAGACCAAGAAAACTACGTACTGCAAGGTTAGTTTAGTTGCATGCATGACACGTCCTCTCAGATTAATAACTTGTGATGAGGAAGGAGAAACAACTTTATCTTTTTGTTGCCTCGAAAGCATTTTAGCTACTTGCTGATTTTCAGAAAGTTGTTTGCTCTTTTGTGCGTCCCTAGCACGTTTTTCTTATTCAAATTTCACAATTTCAGCAGGAGTCATAGGAAGCAATGTAACTTTTTTTCCTTTATACATAAATGAGTACTTATTGCTCCTACCATGGTGTGTAGCATCAGTATCATACACCCAAGGTCTACCAAGTAATAGAGAACATGCTTGCATTGGTACTACATCAAAATCAGCAACTCCGAAGTATGTACCAATGGAAAATTCAATGTGAGCAATTTGTGTTACCATGACCTTACCGCTATTGTTGAACCATTGCACGTGGTAAGGGTGTGGATGTGCACGTGTGGGAAGTTGAAGCTTAGTTACCATGTCGAGGCTCACCAAATTGTTGCAACTACCACTATCGATGATGACACGTACACGACGGTCTTTGACGAGGAAGAAGGTCTGAAACAGATTATTCCATTGTGACTGGTCGTCCTAGTCCATGTGAGTGCTCAAGTCACGTTGTATAATAAGTGCTGCCATGTTAGTGAAAAGACAAAGCAACAAAGAATAATCCTTATGTAAATAGCTAGGTGGGGTGGTGGGTGTGTGGTGGAAGCAATCCGTCAAGCGCCTTGCCCACGCTTGCAAGTGTTCTTACCACGCCGCAGTGAGGTCACCGGCCTACAGGTGATGAACCAAGTGGAGGGTGGTGTACAATTGCAAGAAATGAACCTGTCCTGACCAAGAGAAAGGTGTAGCTTGGAAGGCAAAGTGAGTAGCAAGGATTAGCGATAGTAATAACAGTTAAACCAAGTTCAATAAGTATTCCGTAGTACTCGTCAAAGTTGCTGGCCTTAGCGCTCCCAAAGTGAAAATTCAAGCAATAGATGGAAACTATGTGCCCAAAACTCAAATGGAAGCAAAAACAGGCCAAATCCAGCTCTCTGCAGATCGGACAAGGGATCGGACAAGAGATCGGACAAGCAGAATCTGTTACTGCCGCTGATAATTCTGTTACTACCGCTGACCAGACAAGAGTTCAGACAAGAGATCGGACAAGCAGAATCTGTTACTGCCGCCGATAATACTGTTACTACCGCTTCTTCTCTTTTTTTGATTTTTTTTTCTCTCTTCTTTTTTTTCACTATATTTTTTTTGAACAAGAATGACCAGAGATGCAACCACAAAATTGGCACCTACAACTGAGGTGGGATGTGGCTCACAAAAATTCAACAAGTTCGCTGACCGGCGAGCAAAAACTTTGACCAATTTTTTTCTTTACCTTCCTGATTTTTTTGGCGATTTTGGTGAGGGCTAACAGGCGAAGCGAGTTAGGGTACCCACCCAAATTGGGTCAGGAACACGCTCAAAAATTTCAGATTTTTCTGCCAAACGAGCGAAAAGTTATGCCTGTTTTACCGAAGGGGGGTCACAAAGACTCGATGTGGAAAACGAATAGGGTTGCGGAAGGGGGGTTTTTCGGTGGGGAATTTTTTGAGACACAAGAATAACTACTACTCAAACGACACAAAGGGATTACTAAACCAGCAACAAGACTCGACCAAGAACACAAACTCAACAAAGTTAAAACTTAAATTAAAATCGCAAGGCACAAAGGGGTTCTCGGTGGGGAATTTTTTTTGGTGCGGTTTTCTGGACTCTAGGTAAAAACAAAAGCAGATCGAGATTACCTAACGGGAAACCTGAGCTCTGATACCAACTGATGGGGAATTTGGTCCCGATCTTCCGCTAGGTAAAGGATAACTTGGGTTGGTGGAGAATCTCGACGTTGGCGATCCAAGGCTCTGGTCCGGCGGATCAAAACCTTGCAATCGTTACACCACTGTCTCCGTTGGTTATCAACCACGCAGGACACGATTGACCTCGCCACGAAGGCTAATTCCTGCAAGCGAACCCAAGAACACAAGCAAGAACAGGAAGGATACAAGTCGAATGCCAAATCACAGACAAACGATGATAAGGTGAGGTTTCACAAACGCCAATGCAGCAGCCAATCGGTCCGGTGCAAGAGGCGGGATCTAAACACACAAGTGTAGATGCAAACAAAGCAAAACCTAACCCTAAAGGCAGCTGGAGTGAATATATAGGGCGTGGGCAGCCTGTGGAAGGCGAACAGACTCAGACTATGGGCTAGAAGACGTACAGACTCAGACTATGGGCCAACATGGCCCAGTTCTGTCACGCAGGACTGTTTTAAACACACAGGTCGACTCGAGACTCCAAATGAGACGAAACCAACGACAAAAGATCCGTCTTCTCCTTAGCTTTCCAAAAAGTCCAAGAAGGCGCCAATCGGACTTCGTATGAGGAAGTTATGCCCATTTTGGTGCATGGTGGTCGATGTAGTCCGAACCAGCGAATTCTTGACTTCAAATCATCCGTGCGGCTTCCGTCTTCAACTCCAATTCTTTTATTCCATCTCCCATGTTCCTAAGCACAAAATATCACTAGTATTCCGTAGCATCCCGTCCAAACAAATATTAACATAGTTGCTAAGGAAAGAATTAACCTCATGGTTCAAGCGACGGGCACGGGCGCGTGTGATTGGTCCTAGTAATTGAATTGTAAGTGGAGGCTCCATGTGTGTATCATGTGAAGTGATGTCCTCATCATGTTTCTCGGATATGTTGTCACTTCACAGGGTATTGAGGTTGACGCGGCGAAGGTAGAAGCAATCAACAGTTGGCCGCAACCCCAAACTATCACACAGGTACGTAGTTTTCTTGGTCTTGCAGGTTTCTACCGGCGTTTTGTGAAAGATTTCAGCACCATAGCTGGTCTTTTGCATGAGTTGACCAAGAAGGGAGTTACTTTTACTTGGGAGCCAGCACATGAACAAGCTTTTGCCACACTCAAAGATCGTCTTACACATGCACCTCTACTTCAGCTACCCGACTTCAGTAAGCCTTTTGAGTTAGAATGTGATGCTAGTGGTTTTGGATTAGGAGGTGTGCTGCTACAAGGAGGTAAACCCGTGGCCTAATTTAGTGAGAAATTACATGGTCCACAGTTGAATTATTCTACCTATGATAAGGAATTATATGCCTTAGTGCGTGTGCTTGAAACTTGGCAACATTACCTTTTGCCTAAGGAGTTTATTATTCATTCGGATCATGAAGCATTGAAGCATATACGTAGTCAAGCAAATCTGAATAAAAGACATGCTAAATGGGTAGAATTTATTGAGACTTTTCCATATATCATTAAGCATAAGAAAGGGAAAGATAATGTGATTGCTGATGCTTTATCTAGACATTATACATTGCTTTCTCAACTTGATTATAAGATCTTTGGTTTAGACACATTGAAGGACATGTATGCTACTGATTTGGACTTCAAAGATGCTTTTGCAAATTGTACAAATGACCGTGCTTGGAACAAATATGTGCTGAATAATGGATATCTTTTTCGTGCTAACAAGTTATGCGTGCCGGCTAGCTCTCTTCGCTTGTTGTTATTGCAGGAAGCACACGGTGGTGGTTTGATGGGTCATTTGGATCAAAGAAAACCGAAGATGTGCTGTCCACACACTTCTATTGGCCTAGGATGAGACGAGACATTGAGCGCTATGTGGCACGATGCACTACTTGAAATAAAGCTAAGTCCCGTCTAAACCCACATGGTCTTTATATGCCTTTGCCCGTTCCTAGTGTACCTTGGGAGGATATTTCTATGGATTTTGTGTTAGGATTACCTAGAACTAGGAGGGGGAGGGATAGTATTTTTGTGGTGGTAGATCGGTTCTCTAAAATGGCACATTTTATACCTTGTCACAAGAGCGGCGAAGATACAAATGTTGCTGATTTGTTTTTCAGAGAGGTCATCCGCTTGCATGGAGTTCCCAATACCATCATTTCAGATCGTGATGCTAAATTTTTAAGTCATTTTTGGAGGACGTTGTGGCATAAGTTGGGGACGAAGCTGCTGTTTTCTTCTACTTGTCACCCCCAAACAGATGGACAAACGGAGGTCGTCAACCGTACTTGTCCACCATGCTGAGGGTTGTCTTGAAGACCAACTTGAAGCTTTGGGAAGAGTGTCTACCTCATATTGAGTTTGCATATAATAGATCAGTACACTCCACTACTAAGGTGAGTCCGTTTCAAGTGGTCTATGGCTTTAATCCGCGTGCTCCTATTGATTGCTACCATTGCCACCATCTGAAAAATTGAATTTTGATGCTACTACACGTGCTGAATTATTGCTGAAGATGCATGAAACTACTAAAGCAAACATAGAAAAAATGAATGAGAAATATCGTGCTTATGGTAGTAAGGGTAGAAAAGAGATAACATTTGAACCGGGTGATCTTGTTTGGTTGCACTTGCGCAAGGATCGTTTTCCTGATTTGAGAAAGTATAAATTGATGCCCTGTGCTGATGGTGCTTTCCGTGTGCTTGAGAAGATAAATGATAATGCATATAACTTGAGTTGCCTGCAGCTTTTGGGGTTAGTCCCACATTTAACATTTCAGATTTAAAGCCCTATTTGGGAGATGACGATGACCTTGAGTCGAGGACGACTCCAATTCAAGAAGGGGAGGATGATGAGGACATCACTTCACATGATACACACATGGAGCCTCCACCTACAATTCAATTACAAGGACCAATCACACGCGCCCGTGCCCGTCGCTTGAACCATGAGGTTAATTCTTTCCTTACCAACTATGTTAATATTTGTTTGGACGGGATGCTACTGAATACTAGTGATATTTGGTTGCTTAGGAACATGGGAGATGGAATAGAAGAGTTGGAGTTGAAGACGGAGTCGCACGGATGTTTTGAAGTCAAGATTTCGCTGGTTCGGACTACATCGACCACCATGCACTAAAATGGGCGTAACTTCCTCATACGAAGTCCGATTGGCGCGTTCTTGGACTTTTTGGAAAGCTAAGGAGAAGACGGATATTTTGCCGTTGGTTTCGTCTCATTTGGAGTCTCGAGTCGACCTGTGTGTTTAAAACAGTCCTGCGTGACAGAACTGGGCCATGTTGGCCCATAGTCTGAGTCTGTACGTCTTCTAGCCCACAGCCCGTGTCTGTTTGCCTTCCACAGGCTGCCCACCCTTTATATACTCACGCCAGCCGCCTTTAGGGTTAGGTTTTGCTTTGTTTGCATCTACACTTGTGTGTTTAAATCCCGCCTCTTGCACCGGACCGATTGGCTGCTGCATTGGCGCTTGTGAAACCTCACCTTATCATCGTTTGCCAGTGTTTTGGCATTCGACTTGTATCCTTCCTGTTCTTGCTTGTGTTCTTGGGTTCGCTTGCAGGAATTAGCCTTCGTGGCGAGGTCAATCGCGTCCTGCGTGGTTGATAACCAACGGAGACAGTGGTGTAACGATTGCAAGGTTTTGATCCGCCGGACCGGAGCCTTGGATCGCCAACGTCGAGATTCTCCACCAACCCAAGTTATCCTTTACCTAGCGGAAGATCGGGACCAGTCCCCAACAAGGCAGTGAACATATTGTTTTCTGGTTTAGGTCCTAGTGAGTTTGAGCGCGTTAGCCATCTCGACACTGCTCAAGAGATCTGGGCTACCTTCCAGGCACACCATGAGGGGACAACTCAGGTCAAGGCTAGGCTCTATCAGACCTAACGGCGTGAGTATGAAAATTTCTCATAGAAGTCGAGCGAAACTGTTGAAGCTTTGTTTGGTCGTTTTCAGTCGATCATTAACAAGCTTCGGGCCAACAAGACCGATCGTGATCAACTAGTCTCAAATCATGAACAAGCGCTCAAGGTTCTTCATACCTTGGACCCTAAGATCTGGGAGATCAAGGTATCCTCTATTGTTGAGAGCGCTTCCTATGATACCTTGACTATCGCAAAGCTTTTCAGTAAGCTCAAGGCCTTAGAGGTTGTACATGGACTGACGGAGTTCGAGCTGGGAGTAGCTACGAAGCCGGGGTGGTTCACTCGAGAGGTGATGGCGCGAAGGCTCAAGGGCTTTGATGGCTTCGGCTCAAACCGTCACTGTATCGGAGGCTGACTTCGGTGAAGCGAAGGTCGTCGGGCTCAAGGCTTCTCACCGAAGCTACCGCACCCCTCGCGCACGAAGGGGGCTTCAGAAGAATCCAAAACTGCAAAGGCTGACCGTGTCTACTCTACAAAAGCTGATGTTGTCTCCTCTACGTAGCTAACAAAAGAAGCCTCCAAATAAAGTAGACTACCAACTGTACCCCCTGTTCTGATGAGACAAAATCAGTGTAAACCCTAGGGGTAAAGTAGTCTATTCACAAGGTTGAATAGTGCCTATAAATAGTGGAGGCTAGCTAGGCAACAGCGCCACTTTGTGCAGCCATTTTAGAACTCCTGTGCTAGCCGCCCTCTCTTGTATTCAGGCTGTGAGTTCATTTTGTGTTCCCTGTTCAAGCAATGAAACTTTGATTCTGTTTCATTACTATTTGAACTTGTATGCCTACTTTGCACTGTATGTCTTGATCTATTTGTGCCTGAGTTCTTTCTGTGTTGAGTTTATTGCGCTGGAGTGTTTTTCTCAGTGTGTGTTCGCTTTATGTAACTGAGGCAAATCCTCTCTAATTACTAGTGAAGCACTATTCTTGGCTTAACTCGAAGCCTATTTTCTTCCCTATCGGAGTCCTCAGCGCAGTGTGTTCAGTGTGTGTTCCGACCTTCGAAATACAAAGCGTAGTACCAGTTGCTAGTGCAAAGTATCTGATCGAATTCCTTAGAGGGAAGTCATCTCTTGCGAAGGGTGAAGTGCGAAGTCTGCTCGAAGGCACCCTGTGTGTGGAGCCTGCACTGACTTAGCAGAGTTGAGTTTTTGGTGTTGTGGGTGGAGCGAAGTCTTCTTGACTTTGAACTTTTGCTCTTTGCGAAGCCTTGTTTCGGAGCTGTGAAATACCTCCGAACCAGAACTTTGAACGGCGTGTTCGAAGCCTGTTCCGCAGAAGACAGAATTAAAACATAAGTCTATTTTTAGTCTAAAATTTTAAAAGCTCTCATTCACCCCCCCTCTGGTCGCCATTTCTGATCCAACACTCTCAGCTCAGCTAAAACAGCTAAATGGGATGAGCAGTTTCCACAAGGCACGACGATAGTGGCATGAGCATCTTTCAGCTCCAGCTGAGCGCTCTCAAGCTCAATGGCCAAAGCGTCTCTTTCATCAACCCTTTTTCTGTACTTGGACTTCAGAGTCATCAGGGCACACATAGCACCTCGCAGTTATGGCACTCACTACTATCACCCAAGCAAGGGAAAGAAGATAGACTCTCAATCTTGTCATTGGCCATGACAAGCTCACTCTCAAGCTCATTTATCCTCTTCTTAGCCCCTCTAAGAAGTTTCACCCGATATCTCAACTCCTGACGGTTCTCTTGAAGTAATTAAACTACTTCTTGTTCATAGGAAGATACCTTTTCATCGTCATCATCGTCGGAGTTGTCGAGGGAGCCCTTGTCTTCCTTATCCCCAAGAGCCATTGAGCAGACGCTCTTGCGGGATCTTCGGCTGTGGTGCGAGCGGCTCTTCAGCTTGTCCCCGAAGGCCATGAAGTAGAGGCACGCCGGATTATCCTTTTCCTTCCCCTTCTTGATCACGATCTCCTCATCGCTTGATCTTGATGAAGAGGAAGAAAACAATGATCTCTTGGAGTAGCTTCTCTCCATCTCGGCGAAGGAAGGCCTTGTCTCGCTTCTTGTTCTCATGCTGGTAGTCCTTCAGAGCCTTTCGAAAGAACCTCGTCTTGGCTTGCCCTTGTGAAGGTGGAGCTGTCGTGCTTGTTGGAGTCGTAGGAGCCCCCATTGGTGCCCTTCTTGTGTTGTGTTCCGCTTAGGGCAGTCGGTGATGAAATTACCTGGATCACCACACTCAAAGCAACCATGTTTGTGCCATGTCATTTGAACATTCTTTTATCATAGACACGAGGAACATGACTATTGAACATACAAAGGTCATCATCTCCTAGCAAATCCAATTGGTCCTCAGTGATAGACATCAAAGAGGACAAAGCACAGCTCAAAAGCAGCAAGATCAACAAAAGGTGTCGCAAGGGCCAGGGTTTTTGAGCCAGAACCAGTGAGATTTGATCTCAACTGATATCAACCTCTAAGGCCTTGAGCTTACTGAAAAGCTTTGCGATAGTCAAGGTATCATAGGAAGCGCTCTCAATAATAGAGGATACCTTGATCTCCCAGATCTTAGGGTCCAAGGTACGAAGAACCTTGAGCGCTTGTTCATGATTTGAGACTAGTTGATCACGATCGGTCCTTGTTGGCCCGAAGCTTGTTAATGATCGACTGAAAACGACCAAACAAAGCTTCAACAGTTTCGCCCGACTTCTATGAGAAATTTTCATACTCACGCCGTTAGGTCTAATAGAGCCTAGCCTTGACCTGAGTTGTCCCCTCATGGTGTGCCTGGAAGGTAGCCCAGATCTCTTGAGCAGTGTCGAGATGGCTACGCGCTCAAACTCACTGGGACCTAAACCAGAAAACAATATGTTCACTGCCTTGTTGTTCAGGTCATGTAGAGCGACTATCTCAGGGGTAGTATGCTCTTCAGCCAGAAGCACAATGAATGTGGCGTGAACACACATGTCTCATATCCCTGAGCTCTGGCTCAATAGATAGGCTAGCATGTAGGTTTTCAAATAGTTGTAGCCAAAACCTCAAGGGACGGAACCTTGTCAGAAGAAGTCATGATCGCTACCGTTAGGTTAGAACCGGTTAAGGTAGGGAAAAACCCTAACCAGCTCTGATACCACTTGTAGGACCGAGAGTAACGACCAGAGGGGGTTGAATGGGCAACTAAAAAATTCTTTCGAATCAATGGCCTTCTCCCAACACCCAACGCTCCTCAAAAGACAACCATGAAAATAAAGAGATCTCAAGAACTGAAAATAATCTAGCCGAAAAACGACTGGTGTCCTAATCGAAAAGACACCACCACAATGCTTAAGGCAGATTAAAATATCTCACAACACAAATGTCATCTCCACAAAAACTTTCACCAAATCACAGAGAATCCGTCAGACACATGCAGATCATTTAACTCACAAACTAGACAGGCAAATCATCAAGTGTTGAGAATAATGTTCACAATTCACAAATAGTCTAACAGATATGAGATAAGCACAATGTTTAACGCATTTAATTAGATAAATAAATGCAGTAACTAACAGTGCTCATAGATGATTCAACAAAAAATATTGTAATGCACAAGAATCGAGGAAGAAAATTTACTATGCATTCTTGAGTTTGTACTGTAGCTTCCACATTCAATCAAGTGTACTGCTGCAGCTCGCCAAACAGTCGAACAGGTGGTGTGCACTGGAAGCATCAAAATGCCGCATGGTGGCGCGTGTCTGGGAGAAATCCGGAGCAACGCTGGAGTCTCTTCGTTGAGCTACAGCCGTGGAATGCAGGAGCATGAAAACAGCAGCGCAAGACACAAAAAAACCTTGCACAAAAAAACTTTCTGTTAGTTTGCTTTCACGCGCCAAGCACCTCAAAGGCAAAAACCCACATGCCACTAATTGAAGCCATAGCTGGTTTTTGTGGGGAACAAAATAAACCGGTGAAGAAACAATCTGGCCAGAGATTAGTGGAGGGCGGGACGAACGTGCACACAGTGGAGAATAGAAAAAACTGTGGTGAACAGTGGAAGAAGAAAAAGGAACTCTGATTTTTTTCAAATTAAGTGAGTTGAGTTAGAACCCAGGGGGGATTGGGACCTATTTATAGGGAGCCCAATAAATCAGGAAAAACCCAATTTACCCTTAGGGTTTTTTACAGACATCGAAATAACCTATAAATGACCAAATGCCCTTAGTATTTTTATAGATTCGACTAACACAGACTGTGGGCCTAAAAAGCAAAATAGTAAAATCTTAACTAAAGGTAACTTGTCCTAATGCGGAGCTTTCGTAGCAACTACGGCTTCGCTTCAGGACGATCGGATCCCCGATGGGCAGTCTTGGATGGTTGCGTCAGTTTACACCGAAACCGACAAAGTGTCCATTGTCTTCGCACCGGGTACCTGGATTGGGACGGCCCATTTACGCGGCTCCCACAGCCCGGCATCACTCGCCGCCCGTTTACTTGGGTCAAACCCGGTCAACAGACCAGCAGATCCCTGTCGCTCCTGGTCCATGTACTTGGGTCGGCCCGACTTTGTAGCCCCTCTGCCTGGTAGTCGCTCGCCGCCCATGGTACTTGAGTCACATGCAACCCAAGACACGACATGTCTCATCTCCTCTTTGTCTCCTCTCTCTAATCGTTGTTGACTTTCATTGACAATCACTCATCACTTCTGGAGTCATGAGGCCCATGATCTTCAACATGGCTCCTCAAGAAATTATATGAAAATATATAGGACCTGTTTGAAACTACTCCACTCCACAAAATTCTGCTCCGCTCTACAAAATTATCTTAGGAGCAGATTGAAGTGGAGTTAGTACTCTAGTGTTAATTAGTTATACATGTTGGCTTGAAGGGTGATCTATATTCAAAAATAGATAGGATTTGATAGGAATATACTATTTTGCCCATAAGTATCATATGTACTTTTTTGACACTAAATTAGCACTTAGAGGACCTTCTACGTAGGCAAGCAAATCCATAGCCGCTCAACCTCATTAGCCACTTCGTAATACATGTCTCCTCAAGCTCAC
>JAAALK010000080.1:38943336-39018092 GCA_019279435.1 Zizania palustris | reverse complement strand
TAGTGGTGGACTAGTGGGTGGTGGGAGTTAGCGAAATAGTGATGTGGAGGAG
The DNA here is from genome assembly GCA_019279435.1 of Zizania palustris. Lineage (NCBI taxonomy): Eukaryota > Viridiplantae > Streptophyta > Magnoliopsida > Poales > Poaceae > Zizania > Zizania palustris. Next base: position 39,018,040 of record JAAALK010000080.1, on the reverse strand, counting down.
GGTATTATAACGGAGCGTCGACCGGTGACTCTGACCGGCAATACAGCTGGCACCCGCTTCCCACGTCGCGAGCCCCGGCACCGCCTCCTACCCGGATCCCTTGTCGTTTTCTTCTTCTCAATGCCAAGCGGGCTCTCCTAATGACGGGGCCCACATTCCAGTGATTGTGTAACTTCTGCCCCAGTGCCTTTAGGAGTGGGCGGTTTTGCCTCGCCGGTTTCGAAATTTGAACCGTGTCTTTTGTTTTTGTACGTGAGGAAAAGGGAAACGACAGGTGCAGCTGAGATCGGTCAGGGCGGCAACTGCCAACGGTGAACGGAACACAGATCAGCCACTAGCCCACTACGCCCTTGATTTTTGGTATACCTAACGGTGGCGCCCGTTCGAAATCTGATCGAACTTTTGAGGTTTGAATGGTCAGCAAGGTTCAAAAGTTTGAGCCACACGTTCTAATTTTGCTGTTGAATTGTCGTATTGCACCGTTCGGCGACCTGGATAAGACGACAAAAACGGTGAAAAGAAAAGAAGTGGAGTAGACTCCAAACCACTGCGGGAAAGCAACCGGAGTAGAGTATGGTAGAGTATAGTGGAGTACTCTAGTACAAAACCGACACGAGGTGCACTGTGCCACGGTGCGTGCAGCGTGCGCCGGTGACGCGCCCACCGATGCGCTGCGCTGTGCTTATCCCGTCCACCTGGATGGACCAAACCGATCCTTCCATTCATCTCCCCTCGGCCCGGCTCCCGCGCGTGGTGCACTGCACCGGCGCCGGAGCCCGACACGTCCCCATCCACGCACACCCGCAGTTAATCCCAACCGTCGGATCCCGATTCCGCACGCCCGCGGCCTTGGGAGCCCACGAGGCAGCCGTACGGGTGTACCGCCCGGTACGTACCCCCTCTTCCTGCACGTCGCATCGGCTCGCGTTGCGATCTGTGCGAGAACGAATCAATCTGTCCCTCCCCTGCCAGCACCGCTGGTTGCCCATACCCTATCACTGACGGGTGGGTCCTGTGATGGTGGGCCGAGAAGGCAGTTATAGCGCTGTGCGTGGGTGGGTCAGGGGAGGAGAGATAAAGAGAGGGGATAAGGACGGAGGGATGGGACGCCAGGCTGGAAGCGCATGCGATTGTAGCGGCGCGGTTTCGTGGGAGGCAGTTATGTGTGGGGGCCCGTGTGAGACGGACGGTCGGTTCGTACGCGCCGGCGTACGTACGTCGGTCCGCCTCGGCTATCCGGCCGGCGGCCGCTCCCTCCGCCGCCGGTAATCCGCTGCGGCCGTGCCATGATGCGCTGTGACAGCTGCTACTGCTGGCTGCTGCCCATCTCGGTTCGCCATCGCGGGAGCAGTAAGATGAAAACAACGTCACAACGTGCGTTGCAAACTGGGCAATCGAGAGTAAGGACTACTAGCCGGTCTCATTTCAGGAAAAACAGAGAGCAGGAATAGGGCGTTTGGTTATGTGTACAACTATTTCATACGATGTAAGATTGGTTTGTTTGGTTGTATGTATGAATTTCTGAACCTGGTTTACATGCAAAATGTGCACCTTAGCCTGGCTCCATAGAAATAAGAATGAAATTCGTTTCTACCTGGTCCGGCTCATTTGGTGAAGTAACTAATACTGTATTAGTACATGATTAGCAATATTAAATGATAATGATATATTTTAAATAATATTAAGCACTATAATGGATTAACAATTATAACAAAACAGTTGTACGTAATAAATACTATGTTAATTGTTTTTTATTAATTTTTATTTCACGCGATATATTTTAAAAATGACAATAATGTATTTTAAAAAATATTAAAGAATTGATAATTATAAAAAAACAGTTGCACTTAATAAATATCACGTTGATTCGTTTTTTATTATTTTATCTCTCACAATATATCCACATACGAGCAACCAAACACCATCTCATTTTAACCAGGTTAAACAGGTGCAGACAAATAAATACACATGGCATACATCGAGCCTATATGAGTTGAACCTAGCTCACTGATACGAGCCAAGCTAGCCAAATTCAGGCTACCAAACGCTCCTATAGTGCTCCTCCTTAAAAAACACTTTATTTCCAATAATTTAATTTTGACTCTAAAACATATTTTTATTAACATTTTTCAAAAAAAAAGAATAAAAAAATATTTTTAATATCATTTACAAATCCATTATATATAATTTTATAATATTACTTCCCCATCTAAAAAACCTCACTCCTATCCCTACATCCCTACAACTTTGTAAAACAAACTTTGTTTTTTTACTTCCTTATCTTTCATCGGGTCGCAAATCAAGTAGTTTATCTCTTACCTATAATTTAATTGTCACTAAAGTTTTCAACGCTGTTATTATTAATAGGGTGGTTTGATTGTTTTAACTTGTACTACTAATTTATCAATTACATTTTATTAAAAGAAAAAACCTAGGTGTGACGAAAAATTGTATTAACAATAATTATTTTTACCTTTTTTATTTATAAGGAGTATTTGATATTTTTCTTCCACCTATAATTTATGAACTCTATCCTAAAATTAAAATTACGTACGGTAAAAAATTAGTATTAATAAGAAATAGTTTACCTTTCAATTTTGCCGCTGCAGTAATATTTACCAATTATGGAGAGTACATGTTCCAGTACTGGCTGCGGGCAAGCAACCATCGCAATCTCAGGGGGGGTGCGGGGCAGAGTGACATCGAGGGGGCTGACTAGGTGGGGCCAGGGAAAGGCGTGAAATGAGTGAGTGCCTGCGTCTCCGTGCGCCGTGGAGTCGTCGACGGGTCAGAAGAGGCGTGGGCGCACAGGTCCCGAGGAGGAGGCCAGCCTGGTGGAGCATTGAACGGCCCCCCATCCCACCGACACGAGCCGGTACTGCGAACTGCCGTCTCCAACCACCCAGCCCCGTGGCCATGGATGGATCGAATCGATCGATCGATCGATCGGGCGGCGGTTGGCGCACGCGGCGGGCAGCTTCCTCGCAGCTTCCTGGGACGATATGTTTGGCGCCCCACGCCGACGCGGCAGATCCTCTTCTCTGCCCGCCCGCATGTGAGCGACGATAGAAAATGCCCCTGCTTTCCTCTCCAGGTCCAGCCCCCGTCGCGCTGTCATCCCTGTTTGCCCAGCGCCCAGCGCCCGCCGTTCCATCGATCGCAATCGTGCAACAGGATCGCGTGAGCATTTGTCAAATGCAGCAGGCTGGATGCCCGCACGGGGCACGAGGCACGAGGCGGCGCCAACGTCATCACTCTCGTCGCTATCCTACCCTACCCGCCCGATCATGGTGCCGTTGAAATACTTATTTTTCTCGGAGTCTAAATATCTACTCCAATAGAATCCTACTCCCTTTGTAATTCCTAAATTTTGAATTTTTACTATAAAAAATGTCTTCAACAAGCTCACAATTTAGATCCTAAAATTTTGGGACCCAAACTGTAACTTCTTATTCTTCACTTAGAAACGATTTTGAGTCACAATCTTTTCCCTTATGTGCTAATTTTGTCCTAAAACTTCTCTTTTGATGCCCCTCTCCCATCCTCCTAAAAATGAGAAACAATCTATTAGTAGAGCAACCTATTCCGAGTGTTGTGTGTTTTTTTGTCACGCTCCTATGTTTTTAGAAAAAAAAGTTCAACACATGTCAATCAATTTAACTCTACAACTGATAAGGGAAAATAAAATATGACATTAGTAGCATGGTCTATCGGCTATCGAGCCGATGACCACGGTGAGAATGGAATACTCGTGGAATATCATGTCGATCCGCCATAAGGTCGATGACCTGCGATGAAGCGATCGGGTGAACCTGCCATCGGGCGATAAGATGAGCAGTTAACCGCATAGACCGATGAGTGCTTTTCCAATGACTTATAAGATGTAGCGTGAAATCGAAGATAAGTCATCGGCTTGTAATCCGACAAAAATAAATAAAATGTGTCAGATAACATGTCTATATCATGAAAATCATCACAATATTAGATCGGATCTAACTAAGACAATATCTAGTCACGATGATCTTAATAATATACTAAAGTATCGGGCATGTTTTATTTAGATGAATGGTATATACGATGATCTAGTTATTGTGATGATTTTTATGATATAGGCATGTTATCTAACATGTTTTTTATTTCTATCGGAGTACAAGCCGATGGGTTATCATTGATTCCACACTACATCCTATAAGTTATCGGAAAAGTATTCATCGGCCTGCGCTTGCGCAGATAACTGTTAATCTCATGGGCCGATGGCACACTGACTCGATTGTTTCATCTCAACTCATTGGCCTTATGGCCGATCGGTATGATATTCCAAAAATATCTTATCCCAATTGCGGTCTTCGGCTCGATAGCTAATAGGTCATACTACTAATGTCATATTTTCGGTTGCCTTATCAATTGCAGGGTCAAACTGATTGATACACCTTAAACCTTTTTTCTAAGAACATTTGATCTGCAATAGAGTGAAACATATCTCTCGAACCACGTATGTGTCAAAGTGTGACTAAAAACATTCCAACACGAAGCCAACGCAGGATCTAGAGACTCAGGAGCATCGAAGCTAACACAATGCTCAAGTAAAGCTGACGCACGCACGCAACTTGGACTAGTTCCGTTAAGAGAAATCATAATAAAATTTATTTTATATTTAGTATAAAAATATATACTGTAGATATATTTTATCTCATATCCTAACCCATAATTTTTTATGTATTCGAATCTAGATACACATACGAAGAGAACCGGGTATCAATTTATCTCACATATCTGTAATGCCTGTCCGTTAAATGGACGTATAAAGAAATACCTGCCCGTTTGTCCCCTACCGGTGACCCACTCTATCGAGCACAAAACTGATGTCTTATATACAGATGTTTATTTAGGACCAGGTTAAAAATAAAAGATAAGATAAAAATAACTAGAGCTAATATTTATAAAAATATTTAGAAAATTAACTGCATAAATTTAATATAAAAAATTTCCAAACAACATAAAAAAATTTTTTTGATAAATTTTATAAACAAATATGTTGAGACATGCTCTCAGAGCATCTCCAAGAGATACTTTATATTTTTTGGATTGTGATTGTAGATTTTATTTTTTATATGTATGCCTTCTCCAATAAAATCTCTATATTGTATATTGGGGAAAGAGGCGTAGCTAGGGGGTGGTCCAGGTAGGCCCAGAACCACCTCCAAAAATGGCCTATTAAAACCCTAATATGTTTATTTTTATGTTCAACTCAATTTCAAAGTATACAACAACTCAGTTTATGTTATTTTACAATGTTATGATATATTATCGCTATATTTATATCTAATAGTTTTGCACAAAAATATTTTTTATATATATAAAATTTATGATGGTACACAAAATTAAGCATATATTAACTAGGCTTACCCAGCAATTTCATCTCGGCTACGCCATTGATTGGGAAGATATATTGGTTCCTACAAGTAAGAAATCATTCCATGAATATTGGGAACACTTTATTTTAAAGAGCTAGATGAAATATCTATTGGAACTATGGGGGTGTTTGGCACTCCTCCACTCTGAGTTTTGTAACTCTACTCTGCAAACCACAAGCCAAATAGGTTCAGATCTCGATTTTTGGATCTGCGAAAAATACAGATCTATGACTCCGCTTCTTGTTTTTTACGGAGCACCTCAAGGGTGCTCTGCGGATTCACTTTTCAAAATAGAATATGGAGTTCAGGGTTATTTACCCACCACAGTACAAACTCAAGAATGCATAGTAAATTTTCTTCCTCGATTCTTGTGCATTACAATATTTTTGTTGAATCATCTATGAGCACTGTTTAGTTACTGCATTTATTTTATCTAAATTAAATGCGTTAAACATTGTGCTTATCTCATATCTGTTAGACTATTTGTGAATTGTGAACATTATTCTCAACACTTGATGATTTGCCTGTCTAGTTTGTCAGTTAAATGATCTGCATGTGTCTGACGGATTCTCTGTGATTTGGTGAAAGTTTTTGTGGAGATGACATTTGTGTTGTGAGATATTTTAATCTGCCTTTAAGCATTGTGGTGGTGTCTTTTCGATTAGGACACCAGTCGTTTTTCAGCTAGATTATTTTCAGTTCTTGAGATCTCTTTATTTTCACTGGTTGTCTTTTGAGGAGCGTTGGGTGTTGGGAGAAGGCCATTGATTCGAAAGAATTTTTTAGTTGCCCATTCAACCCCCTCTGGTCGTTACTCTCGGTCCTACAAGTGGTATCAGAGCCTGGTTAGGGTTTTTCCATACCTTAACCGGTTCTAACCTAAGGTAGCGATCATGACTTCTTCTGACAAGGTTCCGTCCCTTGAGGTTTTTGGCTACAACTATTTGAAAACCTACATGCTAGCCTATCTATTGAGCCAGAGCTCAGGGATATGGGACATGTGTGTTCACGCCACATTCATTGTGCTTCTGGCTGAAGAGCATACTACCCCTGAGATAGTCGCTCTACATGACCTAAACAACAAGGCAGTGAACATATTGCTTTCTGGTTTAGGTCCCAGTGAGTTTGAGCGCGTTAGCCATCTCGACACTGCTCAAGAGATCTGGGCTACCTTCCAGGCACACCATGAGGGGACAACTCAGGTCAAGGCTAGGATCTATTAGACCTAACAGCGTGAGTATGAAAATTTCTCATAGAAGTCGGGCGAAACTGTTGAAGCTTTGTTTGGTCGTTTTCAGTCGATCATTAACAAGCTTCGGGCCAACAAGACCGATCGTGATCAACTAGTCTCAAATCATGAACAAGCGCTCAAGGTTCTTCATACCTTGGACCCTAAGATCTGGGAGATCAAGGTATCCTCTATTGTTGAGAGCGCTTCCTATGATACCTTGACTATCGCAAAGCTTTTCAGTAAGCTCAAGGCCTTAGAGGTTGATATCCAGTTGAGATCAAATCTCACTGGTTCTGGCTCAAAAACCCTGGCCCTTGCGACACCTTTTGTTGATCTTGCTGCTTTGAGCTGTGCTTTGTCCTCTTTGATGTCTATCACTGAGGACCAATTGGATTTGCTAGGAGATGATGACCTTTGTATGTTCAATAGTCATGTTCCTCGTGTCTATGATAAAAGAATGTTCAAATGACATGGCACAAAACATGGTTGCTTTGAGTGTGGTGATCCAGGTCATTTCATCACCGACTGCCCTAAGCGGAACACACACAAGAAGGGCACCAATGGGGGCTCCTACGACTCCAACAAGCATGACAGCTCCACCTTCACAAAGGGCAAGCCCAAGACGAGGTTCTTTCGAAAGGCTCTGAAGGACTACCAGCATGAGAACAAGAAGCGAGACAAGACCTTCTTCACCGAGATGGAGAGAAGCTACTCCAAGAGATCATTGTCTTCTTCCTCTTCATCAAGCTCAAGCGATGAGGAGATCGTGATCAAGAAGGGGAAGGAAAAGGATAATCCGGCGTGCCTCTACTTCATGGACTTCGAGGACAAGCCGAAGAGCCGCTCGCACCACAGCCGAAGATCCCGCAAGAGCGTCTGCTCAATGGCTCTTGGGGATAAGGAAGACAAGGGCTCCCCCGATAACTCCGACGACGATGACGATGAAAAGGTATCTTCCTATGAACAAGAAGTAGTTGAATTACTTCAAGAGAACCGTCAGGAGTTGAGATATCGGGTGAAACTTCTTAGAGGGGCTAAGAAGAGAATAGATGAGCTTGAGAGTGAGCTTGTCATGGCCAATGACAAGATTGAGAGTCTATCTTCTTTCCCTTGCTTGGGTGATAGTAGTGAGTGCCATAACTGCGAGGTGCTGTTGTGTGCCCTGATGACTCTGAAGTCCAAGTACACAAAAAGGGTTGATGAGAGAGACGCTTTGGCCACTGAGCTTGAGAGCGCTCAGCTGGAGCTGAAAGATGCTCATGCCACTATCGTCGTGCCTTGTGGAAACTGCTCATCCCATTTAGCTGTTTTAGCTGAGCTGAGAGTGTTGGATCGGAAATGGCGACCAGAGGGGGGTGAATGAGAGCTTTTAAAATTTTAGACTAAAAATAGACTTATGTTTTAATTCTGTCTTCTGCGGAACAGGCTTCGAACACGCCGTTCAAAGTTCTGGTTCGTAGGTATTTCACAGCTCCGAAACAAGGCTTCGCAAAGAGCAAAAGTTCAAAGTCAAGAAGACTTCGCTCCACCCACAACACCAAAAACTCAACTCTGCTAAGTCAGTGCAGGCTCCACACACAGGGTGCCTTCGAGCAGACTTCGCACTTCACCCTTCGCAAGAGATGACTTCCCTCTAAGGAATTCGATCAGATACTTTGCACTAGCAACTGGTACTAGGCTTTGTATTTCGAAGGTCGGAACGCACACTGAACACACTGCGCTGAGGACTCCGATAGGGAAGAAAATAGGCTTCGAGTTAAGCCAAGAACAGTGCTTCGCTAGTAATTAGAGAGGATTTGCCTCAGTTTACATAGAGCGAACACACACCGAGAAAAACACTCCAGCGCAATAAACTCAACACAGAAAGAACTGAGGCACAAATAGATCAAGACATACAGTGCAAAGTAGGCATACAAGTTCAAATAGTAAATGAAAACAGAATCAAAGTTTCATTGCTTGAACAGGGAACACAAAATGAACTCACAGCCTGAATACAAGAAAGGGCGGCTAGCACAGGAGTTCTAAAATGGCTGCACAAAGTGGCGCTGTTGCCTAGCTACCCTCCACTATTTATAGGCACTATTCAGCCTTGTGAATAGACTACTTTACCCCTAGGGTTTACACTGATTTTGTCTCATCAGAACAGGGGGTACAGTTGGTAGTCTACTTTATTTGGAGGCTTCTTTTGTTAGCTACGTAGAGGAGACAACATCAGCTTTTGTAGAGTAGACACGGTCAGCCTTTGCAGTTTTGGATTCTTCTGAAGCCCCCTTCGTGCGCGAGGGGTGCGGTAGCTTCGGTGAGAAGCCTTGAGCCTGACGACCTTCGCTTCACCGAAGTCAGCCTCCGATACAGTGACGGTTTTGAGCCGAAGCCGTCAAAGCCCTTGAGCCTTCGCGCCATCACCTCTCGAGTGAACCACCCCGGCTTCGCAGCTACTCCCAGCTCGAACTCCGTCAGTCCATGTACAACCTCTAAGGCCTTGAGCTTACTGAAAAGCTTTGCGATAGTCAAGGTATCATAGGAAGCGCTCTCAACAATAGAGGATACCTTGATCTCCCAGATCTTAGGGTCCAAGGTATGAAGAACCTTGAGCGCTTGTTCATGATTTGAGACTAGTTGATCACGATCGGTCTTGTTGGCCCGAAGCTTGTTAATGATCGACTGAAAACGACCAAACAAAGCTTCAACAGTTTCGCTCGACTTCTATGAGAAATTTTCATACTCACGCCGTTAGGTCTGATAGAGCCTAGCCTTGACCTGAGTTGTCCCCTCATGGTGTGCCTGGAAGGTAGCCCAGATCTCTTGAGCAGTGTTGAGATGGCTAACGCGCTCAAACTCACTAGGACCTAAACCAGAAAACAATATGTTCACTGCCTTGTTGGGGACTGGTCCCGATCTTCCGCTAGGTAAAGGATAACTTGGGTTGGTGGAGAATCTCGACGTTGGCGATCCAAGGCTCCGGTCCGGCGGATCAAAACCTTGCAATCGTTACACCACTGTCTCCGTTGGTTATCAACCACGCAGGACGCGATTGACTTCGCCACGAAGGCTAATTCCTGCAAGCGAACCCAAGAACACAAGCAAGAACAGGAAGGATACAAGTCGAATGCCAAAACACTGGCAAACGATGATAAGGTGAGGTTTCACAAGCGCCAATGCAGCAGCCAATCGGTCCGGTGCAAGAGGCGGGATCTAAACACACAAGTGTAGATGCAAACAAAGCAAAACCTAACCCTAAAGGCGGCTGGCGTGAGTATATAAAGGGTGGGTAGCCTGTGGAAGGCGAACAGACACGGGCCGTGGGCTAGAAGACGTACAGACTCAGACTATGGGCCAACATGACCTAGTTCTGTCATGCAGGACTGTTTTAAACACACAGGTCAACTCGAGACTCCAAATGAGACGAAACCAACGGGAAAATATCCGTCTTCTCCTTAGCTTTCCAAAAAGTCCAAGAACGCGCCAATCGGACTTCGTATGAGGAAGGTACGCCCATTTTGGTGCATGGTGGTCGATGTAGTCCGAACCAGCGAAATCTTGACTTCAAAACATCCGTGCGACTCCGTCTTCAACTCCAACTCTTCTATTCCATCTCCCATGTTCCTAAGCAACCAAATATCACTAGTATTCAGTAGCATCCCGTCCAAACAAATATTAACATAGTTGCTAAGGAAAGAATTAACCTCATGGTTCAAGCGACGGGCACGGGCGCGTGTGATTGGTCCTTGTAATTGAATTGTAGGTGGAGGCTCCATGTGTGTATCATGTGAAGTGATGTCCTCATCATCCTCCCCTTCTTGAATTGGAGTCGTCCTCGACTCAAGGTCATCGTCATCTCCCAAATAGGGCTTTAAATCTGAAATATTAAATGTGGGACTAACCCCAAAAGCTGCAGGCAACTCAAGTTTATATGCATTATCATTTATCTTCTCAAGCACACGGAAAGCACCATCAGCACGGGGCATCAATTTATACTTTCTCAAATCAGGAAAACGTTCCTTGCGCAAGTGCAACCAAACAAGATCACCCGGTTCAAATGTTATCTCTTTTCTACCCTTACTACCATAAGCACGATATTTCTCATTCATTTTTTCTATGTTTGCTTTAGTAGTTTCATGCATCTTCAGCAATAATTCAGCACGTGTAGTAGCATCAAAATTCAATTTTTCAGATGGTGGCAATGGTAGCAAATCAATAGGAGCACGCGGATTAAAGCCATAGACCACTTGAAACGGACTCACCTTAGTAGTGGAGTGTACTGATCTATTATATGCAAACTCAATATGAGGTAGACACTCTTCCCAAAGCTTCAAGTTGGTCTTCAAGACAGCCCTCAGCATGGTGGACAAAGTACGGTTCACGACCTCCGTTTGTCCATCTGTTTGGGGGTGACAAGTAGAAGAAAACAGAAGCTTCGTCCCCAACTTATGCCACAACGTCCTCCAAAAATGACTTAAAAATTTAGCATCACGATCTGAAATGATGGTATTGGGAACTCCATGCAAGCGGACGACCTCTCTAAAAACAAATCAGCAACATTTGTAGCGTCGTCGCTCTTGTGACAAGGTATAAAATGCACCATTTTAGAGAACCGATCTACCACCACAAAAATACTATCCCTCCCCCTCCTAGTTCTAGGTAATCCTAACACAAAATCCATAGAAATATCCTCCCAAGGTACACTAGGAACGGGCAAAGGCATATAAAGACCATGTGGGTTTAGACGGGACTTAGCTTTATTTCAAGTAGTGCATCGTGCCACATAGCGCTCAACGTCTCGTCTCATCCTAGGCCAATAGAAGTGTGTGGACAGCACATCTTCGGTTTTCTTTGATCCAAAATGACCCATCAAACCACCACCGTGTGCTTCCTGCAATAACAACAAGCGAAGAGAGCTAGCCGGCACACATAACTTGTTAGCACGAAAAAGATATCCATTATTCAGCACATATTTGTTCCAAGCACGGTCATTTGTACAATTTGCAAAAGCATCTTTGAAGTCCAAATCAGTAGCATACATGTCCTTCAATGTGTCTAAACCAAAGATCTTACAATCAAGTTGAGAAAGCAATGTATAACGTCTAGATAAAGCATCAGCAATCACATTATCTTTCCCTTTCTTATGCTTAATGATATATGGAAAAGTCTCAATAAATTCTACCCATTTAGCATGTCTTTTATTCAGATTTGCTTGACTACGTATATGCTTCAATGCTTCATGATCCGAATGAATAATAAACTCCTTAGGCAAAAGGTAATGTTGCCAAGTTTCAAGCACACGCACTAAGGCATATAATTCCTTATCATAGGTAGAATAATTCAACTGTGGACCATGTAATTTCTCACTAAAATAGGCCACGGGTTTACCTCCTTGTAGCAGCACACCTCCTAATCCAAAACCACTAGCATCACATTCTAACTCAAAAGGCTTACTGAAGTCGGGTAGCTGAAGTAGAGGTGCATGTGTAAGACGATCTTTGAGTGTGGCAAAAGCTTGTTCATGTGGTGGCTCCCAAGTAAAAGTAACTCCCTTCTTGGTCAACTTATGCAAAAGACCAGCTATGGTGCTGAAATCTTTCACAAAACGTCGGTAGAAACCTGCAAGACCAAGAAAACTACGTACCTGTGTGATAGTTTGGGGTTGCGGCCAGCTGTTGATTGCTTCTACCTTCGCCGCGTCAACCTCAATACCCTGTGAAGTGACAACATATCCGAGAAACATGATGAGGACATCACTTCACATGATACACACATGGAGACTCGACCTACAATTCAATTACTAGGACCAATCACACGCGCCCGTGCCCGTCGCTTGAACCATGAGGTTAATTCTTTCCTTAGCAACTATGTTAATATTTGTTTGGACGGGATGCTACTGAATACTAGTGATATTATGTTGCTTAGGAACATGGGAGATGGAATAGAAGAATTGGAGTTGAAGACGGAGCCGCACGGATGATTTGAAGTCAAGAATTTGCTGGTTCGGACTACATCGACCACCATGCACCAAAATGGGCATAACTTCCTCATACGAAGTCCGATTGGCGCGTTCTTGGACTTTTTGGAAATATAAGGAGAAGACGGATCTTTTGCCGTTGGTTTCGTCTCTTTTGAAGTCTCGAGTCGACCTGTGTGTTTAAAACAGTCCTGCGTGACAGAACTGGGCCGTGTTGGCCCATAGTCCAAGTTTGTTCGCCTTCTAGCCCATAGTCTGAGTCTGTTCGCCTTCCACAGGCTGCCCACGCCCTATATATTCACTCCAGCCGCCTTTAGGGTTAGATTTTGCTTTGTTTGCATCTACACTTGTGTGTTTAGATCCCGCCTCTTGCACCGGACCGATTGGCTGCTGCATTGGCGTTTGTGAAACCTCACCTTATCATCGTTTGTCTGTGATTTGGCATTCGACTTGTATCCTTCCTGTTCTTGCTTGTGTTCTTGGGTTCGCTTGCAGGAATTAGCCTTCGTGGCGAGGTCAATCGTGTCCTGCGTGGTTGATAACCAACGGAGACAGTGGTGTAACGATTGCAAGGTTTTGATCCGCCGGACCGGAGCCTTGGATCGCCAACGTCGAGATACTCCACCAACCCAAGTTATCCTTTACCTAGCGGAAGATCGGGACCAAATCCCCCATCAGTTGGTATCAGAGCTCAGGTTTCCCGTTAGGTAATCTCGATCTGCTTTTGTTTTTACCTAGAGTCCAGAAAACCGCACCAAAAAAAATTCCCCACCGAGAACCCCTTTGTGCCTTGCGATTTTAATTTAAGTTTTAACTTTGTTGAGTTTGTATTCTTGGTCGAGTCTTGTTGTTGGTTTAGTAATCCCTTTGTGTCGTTTGAGTAGTAGTTATTCTTGTGTCTCAAAAAATTCCCCACCGAAAAACCCCCCTTCCGCAACCCTATTCGTTTTCCACATCGAGTCTTTGTGACCCCCCTTCGGTAAAACAGACATAACTTTTCGCTTGTTTGGCAGAAAAATCTGAAATTTTTTGAGCGTGTTCCTGACCCAATTTGGGTGGGTACCCTAACTCGCTTCGCCTGTTAGCCCTCACCAAAATCGCCAAAAAAATCAGGAAGATAAAGAAAAAAATTGGTCAAAGTTTTTGCTCGCCGGTCAGCGAACTTGTTGATTTTTTGTGAGCCACATCCCACCTCAGTTGTAGGTGCCAATTTTTGTGGTTGCATCTCTGGTCATCCTTGTTCAAAAAAAATATAGTGAAAAAAAAGAAGAGAGAAAAAAATCAAAAAAAAGAGAAGAATCGGTAGTAACAGCATTATCGGCGGCAGTAACAGATTCTGCTTGTCCGATCTCTTGTCTGAACTCTTGTCCGATCAGCGGTAGTAACAGAATTATCAGCGGCAGTAACAGATTCTGCTTGTCCGATCTCTTGTCCGATCCCTTGTCCGATTTGCAGAGAGCTAGATTTGGCCTGTTTTTGCTTCCATTTGAGTTTTGGGCACATAGTTTCCATCTACTGCTTGAATTTTCACTTTGGGAGCGCTAAGGCCAGCAACTTTGACGAGTACTACGGAATACTTATTGAACTTGGTTTAACTGTTATTACTATCGCTAATCCTTGCTACTCACTTTGCCTTCCAAGCTACACCTTTCTCTTGGTCAGGACAGGTTCATTTCTTGTAATTGTACACCACCCTCCACTTGGTTCATCACCTGTAGGCCGGTGACCTCACTGCGGCGTGGTAAGAACACTTGCAAACATGGGTAAGGCGCTTGACGGATTGCTTCCACCACACACCCACCACCCCACCTAGCTGTTTACATAAGGATTATTCTTTGTTGCTTTGTCTTTTCACTAACATGGCAGCACTTATTATACAACGTGACTTGAGCACTCACATGTACCAGGACGACCAGTCACAATGAAATAATCTGTTTCATACCTTCTTCCTCGTCAAAGACCGTCGTGTACGTGTCATCATCGACAGTGGTAGTTGCAACAATTTGGTGAGCCTCGACATGGTAACTAAGCTTCAACTTCCCACACGTGCACATCCACACCCTTACCACGTGCAATGGTTCAACAATAGCAGTAAGGTCATGGTAACACAAACTGCTCACATTGAATTTTCCATTGGTACATACTTCGGAGTTGCTGATTTTGATGTAGTACCAATGCAAGCATGTTCTCTATTACTTGGTAGACCTTGGGTGTATGATACTGATGCTACACACCATGGTAGGAGCAATAAGTACTCATTTATGTATAAAGGAAAGAAAGTTACATTGCTTCCTATGACTCCTGCTGAAATTGTGAAATTTGAACAAGAAAAACGTGCTAGGGACGCACAAAAGAGCAAACAACTTTCTGAAAATCAGCAAGTAGCTAAAACGCTTTCGAGGCAACAAAAAGATAAAGTTGTTTCTCCTTCCTCATCACAAGTTATTAATCTGAGAGGATGTGTCATGCATGCAACTAAAACTAACCTTGCAGTACGTAGTTTTCTTGGTCTTGCAGGTTTCTACCGGCATTTTGTGAAAGATTTCAGCACCATAACCGGCCCTTTACCTGAGTTGACCAAGAAGGGAGTTACTTCTACTTGGGAGCCAGCACAAGAACAAGCTTTTGCCACACCAGTGGATCGCCTTACACGTGCACCTCTACTTCAGCTACCCGACGTCAGTAAGCCTGTTGAGTTAGAATGTGATGCTAGTGGTGTTGGAATAGGAGGTGTGCTGCTACAAGGAGGTAAAACCCGTGACCTATTCTAGTGAGAAATTGCATGGTCCACAATTGAATTATTCTACCTATGATAAGGAATTATATGCCTTAGTGCGTGTGCTTGAAACTTGGCAACATTACCTTTTGCCTAAGGAGTTTATTATACATTCTGATCGTGAAGCACTAAAATATTTGAGAGGGCAAGCTAAACTGAACCATAGACATGTTAAATGGGTTGAATTTATTGAATCTTTCCCATACATTGTGAAATACAAGAATGGCAAAGAAAATGTGGTTGCTGATGCATTGTCTCGTAGGATTGTTCTTTTATCTCAACTTGATATTAACGTTCCAGATTTGGAAAGTTTGAAAGATTTGTATGTTGTAGATAAAGAATTTACTGAACCATACGCTAAATATAATGATGGGAAAGGCTGGAAAAAATTTCATGTTTATGACGGGTTCTTGTTCCATGCTAACAAGCTATGTGTTCCAGATTCGTCCATACGTTTGCTGTTGTTGCAGGAATCACATGGCGGTGGATTAATGGAACATTTTGGGAGAGAAAAGACTTTGACCCTGCTGTCCAATAATTTTTATTGGCTAAAGATGCGGAGAAATGTTGAACGATTTGTGCAGCGTTGTGCCACATACCATAAAGCTAAGTTCAAACTTAACCCATATGGTTTGTATACTCCACTTCCTGTTTCTAGTGCACCTTGGGAAGATATTAGCATGGACTTTATTGTGGGATTGCCTAGGACAAAGAGGGGGAGAGACTCCATATTTGTAAGAATGGATAGGTTTTCTAAAATGGCACACTTTATTCCCTGTCACAAGTCCAACGATGCTTCACATACACAACAAGAAAACGGAAAATTTCCGTCGGCTATTTTATCTTCCGTCGGCATTTCGAAAAGCCGACGAAAGTTAAATAACTTCCGTCGGCTCCTCTAGGCCGACGGAAGTTATTTAACTTTCGTCGGCTTTTCGAAATGGCCGACGAAAGATAGAGAACTTCCGTCGGCCAGCATTAAAGCCGACGAAAGTTAAAATTAACTTCCGTCGGCTTTAGATTTGGCCGACGGAAGTTAAGTTTTACACGTTTTTTTTCTAGCCCCCGCACTCTTTTTCCCAGCCCTAGGTTTTTCCCCTTCATTCTCCTCTTCCCCGCCGCCGCCTCCACGCGACTACGCCCGTCGCCTCCGCCCGCCTCCCCGGCCTCCGCCGCCTCCCCGACCTCCCGCCGCCTCCGCCGCCTCCCCGACCTCCCGCCGCCTCCCCGGCCTCCCCGGCCTCCTCCCCGGCCTCCCCGGCCTCCCCGGCCTCCTCCCCGGCCTCCGCCGCCTCCCCGACCTCCCGCCGCCTCCGCCACCTTCCCGACCTCCCGCCGCCTCCCCGGCCTCCCCGGCCTCCTCCCCGGCCTCCCCGGCCTCCTCCCCGGCCTCCTCGGCCTCCCCGGCCTCCTCCGCGGCATTCCTCCGCTCCGCTGCGGGACGGAGCGCCGCAGCCTCCCTTCCCCGCTCCCTCGCTCCCGCACCCAGGTAAGCGACCGCTCGGCCTCTCGTGAGTTTCCCCTCCGCGGAGGTTGGTTGGGTTTCTGTTGGGATTCAGATGGGGTTTGTGTGTGTGCGTGGTGCAGGGCGTCGTCCGTGGGGAGGCTTATGGGGCTTGCGCGGTCGCTGCAGCCGCTGCACAGCGCGGTCTCGGAGGCGCGGCTGACGTCGCGGCTGGGGGCGGAGGTGGCGCGAGCAGTGTCGCAGGGTACGCTGCTTATAAACAAGTTGTATAAACAAGTTGTCTCTTTTCCATACGCATTTAAACAATCTGATGATGTTCAAGAACGTTGGTGATTAATTACTGTATCTATGTTAGTATGTTTACATGTCTTATTGTATATGGAAATTTTACATACTGTTTATCTAGTTCAAGCAATTCACTTTATTTATCTTTCTCCCCCTTTCAGTTGAGATTGTAATGTTTGATGGTCACATTGTTGTGTATAAGTTCATCAAAGACCTGCATTTTTTTGTTACTGGAGGAGAGGAGGAGAGGAGGAGAATGAGCTTATTTTAGCTTCAGTTCTTCAAGGATTCACCGATGCAGTTTACAGTGTTCTTAGGTTATATTTGACCTATTTTAGTGTATCTGAGTGTGTTTCCTATCTCATTGGTTTCAGATATTACATTGACAAAAGAACAGCGCTTGGAAATCTGGATCTCATCCTACTGTGCCTTGATGAAATTGTTGATGGAGGGTATGTCCTAGTCTTACTGGATGTCAAATGTTCTTATTCCTTTCATTTGTACATTCATATTTCTTGGCATGTTCTATAGCCATTTTCTTCCTCTCTATTCTTCCCTATTAGTGACAACATCAGCCCTATCAATTAACTTGGCCTAATTAAGCCATTAACAATATATACCTCTCATTCTGATAGTCTATTAATATTTGAAGATGTCAAATTGTCATGAGCTTCTTAATTTACTCGATTATCTTGAATTGTTGCGTAGGATTGTCCTAGAAACAGAAGGAATTGTGATAGCTGAAAAGGTTGACTCTCGTGGAGTAGAGGGTGCTACATCACTCGCTGAGCAGGTAAGCTGCAACCATGATCTTAACTAAAGCAAGCTGGTCCCTGTAACTAAACTTACGAGCCATTGCTCTCTCCATGCAGACTTTAGTTCAAGCCCTAGCAACAGCAAGAGAGCACTTCACCAAATCTCTTCTTTTGTGATGTGCTCTTGTTTTTGGAGGTGAAGACAGCAGCATCCCATTTTTACATCTCTAGGATTGTCACGTTTATTGCAATAGCAACATCGAAACAGAATGTCTGGATCCATTTTCGTGTAGAGTGGCAAGTTCTCTACGTTGACCACTTGACCTGGTTCAGTTTTGCAGGTATTTACAATCTGCACAAACAAGATTGCGTACTTCGATTGTTCCAAATTCGTATCGGTTCTGTTCTTGGCTTTGTAGCTTTACTCTATGCTGTTGGACTGTTGATAAATATATTGCTTCTGGAGATAAATATTTTGCTACCTATCTGAAACCATTTTCATACAAAGAAGCAGAACATATCTGAAATCACGGAGCTAAAGTGGAGACGTCAGGATGACAGGATGAGTTCCTCGTGAGCTCCGGGCGGCACGGCGCCAGTGCGAAGCCGCGGCGCCAAAGCGGCGGCCCAGCCAGCAGGAGCAAGGCGGTGTGGCGGCGGCGGCGGCGGCCGTCGGGGTCAGTAAGCGGCAGCGTGGCATGTGGCTACTGCTTTTCATATATTATTTATGTAAATTGAATAAACTCCTCTCATTTTATGTTGTATCATTTGATATGCTCATACATCACTATGGATGGAGTATGAGCAGAATGCCACTTTGGAAGCAATCGGAGCAGCAAAGTTGCAAATTTTCTTTTTTTTTCGTATTTTTAGTTAACTTCCGTTGGCCAACATTAGCTGACGGAAGTTATTAGCCAGCCGACAGAAAAAAGAAAAAAAAAAGTAATTTTCGTCGGCTAGATTTGGCCGACGGAAGTTACCAGATTTTCTGGTAACTTCCGTCGGCTAGGTTTGGCCGACGGAAGTTAGCTAACTTCCGTCGGCCGCCGACGGAAGTTAGCTAACTTCCGTCGACCCGCTTCCGTCGGCCAAAAGCCGACGGAAGTTAGCCTTTTGCCGACGGAAGTTAGCTTTTTCCGTCGGGAAAGGGCTAACTTCCGTCGGCTTTGGTCGACGGAAGTTCCCTATTTTGTTGTAGTGATATTGCTGATTTATTTTTCAGGGAAATTATGAGATTACACGAGATGCCTAGAACCATTGTTTCAGATCGTGATGTAAAGTTTATGAGTTACTTTTGAAAGACAATGTGGGCCAAGATTGGCACAAAATTTCTATTTTCAACAACTTGTCACCCGCAAACAGATGGTCAAACAGAGGTGGTAAACCGTACACTCTCCATGTTGCTGCGAACAATGATTAAGAAGAACTTGAAGGAATGGGAAGACTGCCTTCCACATGATGAATTTGCATACAATAGAGCTGTTCACTCAACAACACAATTGTGCCCGTCTGAAGTGGTGTATGGTTTTAAGCCAATCACACCACTTGATTTGCTGCCACTTCCTTTTCAAGAGAGAGCAAACATGGAGGCAACTAAGCTTGCAGAGTTTGTGAAAGCTTGGCATCTGAAGACCAAGGAAGTTATAGAAAAGAAGGCACACTATTTTGCTCAAAAGACAAATAAAGGAAGAAAGAAGATGTTTTTCAAACCAGGAGATCTTGTTTGGTTGTACTTGCGCAAGGATCGTTTTCCTGATTTGAGAAAGTTTAAATTGATGCCCCGTGCTGATGATTTAAAACCCTATTTGGGAGCTGACGATGAGCTTGAGTCGAGGACGACTCCAATTCAAGAGGGGTAGGATGATGAGGACATCACTTCACATGATACACACATGGAGCCTCCACCTACAATTCAATTACTAGGATCAATCACACGCGCCCGTGCCCGTCGCTTGAACCATGAGGTTAATTCTTTCCTTAGCAACTATGTTAATATTTGTTTGGACGGGATGCTACTGAATACTAGTGATATTTTGTTGCTTAGGAACATGGGAGATGGAATAGAAGAATTGGAGTTGAAGACGGAGCCGCACGGATGATTTGAAGTCAAGAATTCGTTGGTTCGGACTACATCGACCACCATGCACCAAAATGGGCATAACTTCCTCATACGAAGTCCGATTGACGCGTTCTTGGACTTTTTGGAAAGATAAGGAGAAGACGGATCTTTTTCCGTTAGTTTCGTATCTTTTGAAGTCTCGAGTCGACCTGTGTGTGTTTAAAACAGTCCTGCGTGATAGAACTGGGCCGTGTTGGCCCATAGTCCAAGTCTGATCGCCTTCTAGCCCATAGTCTGAGTCTGTTCGCCTTCCACAGGCTGCCCACGCCCTATATATTCACTCTAGCCGCCTTTAGGGTTAGGTTTTGCTTTGTTTGCATCTACACTTGTGTGTTTAGATCCCGCCTCTTGCACCGGACCGATTGGCTGCTGCATTGGCGTTTGTGAAACCTCACCTTATCATCGTTTGTCTATGATTTGGCATTCGACTTGTATCCTTCCTGTTCTTGCTTGTGTTCTTGGGTTCGCTTGCAAGAATTAGCCTTCGTGGCGAGGTCAATCATGTCCTGCGTGGTTGATAACCAACGGAGACAGTGGTGTACGATTGCAAGGTTTTGATCCGCCGGACCGGAGCCTGGATCGCCAACATCGAGATTCTCCACCAACCCAAGTTATCCTTTACCTAGCGGAAGATCGGGACCAAATCCCCCATCACTTCGGGCCAACAAGACCGATCGTGATCAACTAGTCTCAAATCATGAACAAGCGCTCAAGGTTCTTTATACCTTGGACCCTAAGATCTGGGAGATCAAGGTATCCTCTATTGTTGAGAGCGCTTCCTATGATACCTTGACTATCGCAAAGCTTTTCAGTAAGCTCAAGGCCTTAGAGGTTGATATCCAGTTGAGATCAAATCTCACTGGTTCTGGCTCAAAAACCCTGGCCCTTGCGACACCTTTTGTTGATCTTGCTGCTTTGAGCTGTGCTTTGTCCTCTTTGATGTCTATTACTGAGGACCAATTGGATTTGCTAGGAGATGATGACTTTTGTATGTTCAATAGTCATGTTCCTCGTGTCTATGAT
The DNA here is from genome assembly GCA_019279435.1 of Zizania palustris. Taxonomy (NCBI): domain Eukaryota; kingdom Viridiplantae; phylum Streptophyta; class Magnoliopsida; order Poales; family Poaceae; genus Zizania; species Zizania palustris. The sequence continues at coordinate 38,997,013 of JAAALK010000080.1, read as the reverse complement.
AAAAGAATGTTCAAACGACATGGCACAAAACATGGTTGCTTTGAGTGTGGTGATCCAGGTCATTTCATCACCGACTGCCCTAAGCGGAACACACACAAGAAGGGCACCAATGGGGGCTCCTACGACTCCAACAAGCATGACAGCTCCACCTTCACAAAGGGCAAGCCCAAGACGAGGTTCTTTTGAAAGGCTCTGAAGGACTACCAGCATGAGAACAAGAAGCGAGACAAGGCCTTCTTCGCCGAGATGGAGAGAAGCTACTCCAAGAGATCATTGTCTTCTTCCTCTTCATCAAACTCAAGCGATGAGGAGATCGTGATCAAGAAGGGGAAGGAAAAGGATAATCCGGCGTGCCTCTACTTCATGGCCTTCGGGGACAAGCCGAAGAGCCGCTCGCACCACAGCCGAAGATCCCGCAAGAGCGTCTGCTCAATGGCTCTTGGGGATAAGGAAGACAAGGGCTCCCCCGACAACTCCGACGACGATGACGATGAAAAGGTATCTTCCTATGAACAAGAAGTCGTTGAATTACTTCAAGAGAACCGTCAGGAGTTGAGATATCGGGTGAAACTTCTTAGAGGGGCTAAGAAGAGGATAGATGAGCTTGAGAGTGAGCTTGCCATGGCCAATGACAAGATTGAGAGTCTATCTTCTTTCCCTTGCTTGGGTGATAGTAGTGAGTGCCATAACTGCGAGGTGCTGTTGTGTGCCCTGATGACTCTGAAGTCCAAGTACACAAAAAGGGTTGATGAGAGAGACACTTTGGCCACTGAGCTTGAGAGCGCTCAGCTGGAGCTGAAAGATGCTCATGCCACTATCGTCGTGCCTTGTGGAAACTGCTCATCCCATTTAGCTGTTTTAGCTGAGCTGAGAGTGTTGGATCGGAAATGGCGACCAGAGGGGGGTGAATGAGAGCTTTTAAAATTTTAGATTAGAAATAGACTTATGTTTTAATTCTATCTTCTGCGGAACAGGCTTCGAACACGCCGTTCAAAGTTCTGGTTCGGAGGTATTTCACAGCTCCGAAACAAGGCTTCGCAAAGAGTAAAAGTTCAAAGTCAAGAAGACTTCGCTCCACCCACAACACCAAAAACTCAACTCTGCTAAGTCAGTGCAGGCTCCACACACAGGGTGCCTTTGAGCAGACTTTGCACTTCACCCTTCGCAAGAGATGACTTCCCTCTAAGGAATTCGATCAGATACTTTGCACTAGGAACTGGTACTAGGCTTTGTATTTCGAAGGTCGGAACGCACACTGAACACACTGCGCTGAGGACTCCGATAGGGAAGAAAATAGCTTACATAGAGCGAACACACACTGAGAAAAACACACTTCACAAGCACAGATCACTCGCTCACTTCTCCGAAAACACTCCAGCGCAATAAACTCAACACAGAAAGAACTGAGGCACAAATAGATCAAGACATACAGTGCAAAGTAGGCATACAAGTTCAAATAGTAAATGAAAACAGAATCAAAGTTTCATTGCTTGAACAGGGAACACAAAATGAACTCACAGCCTGAATACAAGAGAGGGCGGCTAGCACAGGAGTTCTAAAATGGCTGCACAAAGTGGCGCTGTTGCCTAGCTAGCCTCCACTATTTATAGGCACTATTCAGCCTTGTGAATAGACTACTTTACCCCTAGGGTTTACACTTATTTTGTCTCATCAGAACAGGGGGTACAGTTGGTAGTCTACTTTATTTGGAGGCTTCTTTTGTTAGCTACGTAGAGGAGAAAACATCAGGTTTTGTAGAGTAGACACGGTCAGCCTTTGCAGTTTTGGATTCTTCTGAAGCCCCCTTCGTGCGCGAGGGGTGCGGTAGCTTCGGTGAGAAGCCTTGAGCCTGACGACCTTCGCTTCACCGAAGTCAGCCTCCGATACAGTGACGGTTTTGAGCCGAAGCCGTCAAAGCCCTTGAGCCTTCGCGCCATCACCTCTCGAGTGAACCACCCCGACTTCGCAGCTACTCCCAACTCGAACTCCATCAGTCCATGTACTGAAGCCATGCATGGCCGAAGTACTTCAAGACAACCACACTCTGAAGCCCCACCTTCGGAGTACCACCCTTCAAAGTCCTTCCTTCGTCCAAGGCTTCCGCATGAAGCATTCCATGAGCACTTTGTCGCAGTGTCTCTCCCCGAGCACAGTCCTCGACGAACCTCACCCGGACTATGCCTTCGATGCACCTCGACTTTTGAGACCTTCGTCGGGTCAACCTTCGAGTGCCTCCATCAGGAGCACACTTCGAACACCTTGCCTCATTGCTGAGGACTTTGTACACCATATTCCGAATTCACTCCTTTCAGAGTACCCTTCGAAGTGCCTCATCTCCGAGGACTTCGTCTTGGAGTACCTTCTGCCGGAGCCACGCTCCGCACTCTCTACCTTCGCCTGGCGCACCTTGACACGAGGACCGACCTCGACCTCTCACAACCTTCGTGACCGAGCTCCCCGCTCGCCTGGCATCAAGCCTCCCGCTTGACCCAGGTTCATTTGCTGCGAACCGTCCATCACCTCCGAAGTCACCGGCGTACCACAGACAGACAGAAGTGTATCTAGTACCCTGGAGACCTCTCCGGGTAAACAACCTCCGGTACACACTCCGTGGTGTACCGCCCAAAGTACCGAAACCTTAGGTACAACCAAGTCATCATTTACTGTAGGACCCCTCCGACGGGCACACTCCGCTGCAATAGCCGCAACAACCGAACCCTTCGATGAAACAACCTCCGAATCCCTTCGGAGGGACCCCTTCGAATCCAGAGGATAAAATCTATCAATCACTCATCACAGACTCTGAAACCAACCCTTGGTTTCTCAATATCCCCCTTGATGAGTGCATTGACAATCAAATTCAAGTTCAAGAAAATTTGAAAAAATTCAGCACACAAGTGACCATAAAAACACAGAAACGAGCCAAATCATGTCACTTGACAAAAGAATTTTCCTCCCCCTTTTTCAAAAGAGTAAAAGCCCCTTTGGAAAATCTTCCCTTTGCAAGATAAAAACTCCCCCTGAGTATTTTCCCCCTTTTGCTACAGAGAACTCAAAAATTTCCCCCCCTTTGGCAATGCAAGCATCAAGGAGCATTCAAAAGATGCCAAGCTTCAAAATGGGCAAAAGTGCAAAGACATATAAAACAAAAATATGCCAACCTTAACATAACTCAGCTCAATTTAACATGATCTAAAAGCATAATGATAGCATGTGATTTCATTATTTTGAAATAAAAGCATCACCACTCAATCAAGGTAACTAGACAAGTAAAAGCAGGGACTGTGCAAAGCTAGCCAATTTCTACTCTAGACAGACAAGTCCAGTTCAAGTGGAGTATTTCAAAGCAAACTTGATTGATAATGAATTTATACGTGTTGTTCTTTTCATAATGTCAGGGATTATTTGTTCATCTACCTTATACTTTCCAATCAAGCCAAGCCTAGGCAAGAAAGCAATCAGAAGCTTAAGGCAGTGATTTTGGCATACACTAAATATCCCAGTTCAGACCATAGTGCAATGGTAAGCAGTCTAGAATAAAGTAGTGCGACAAACAAACCCACCTGAATATTTTCACTTTTAGCATTCAAATCATGGATTTTGGATTTTGATTAGTGTACAAATTGTTCAGCACTTGAATAATATCCATGAGTAAGAAATACAATTTTTCAAGTTGCAATTTTTAGCATCTAGAGAAAAGGATTCTTGCTATCAAGAAGATAAAAGATAGCTACAACAGTCCTGCCTAGACATGCTAGAATCAAGACTAAGCAGTGAGCACGATTTTGATTTTGGAAAGGAAAATAATGCACAAAATGTATCAGACATATTAAATGGAGCTGAGCTGACATGATTGCATGAATTAAAATCAGGCATATTAGTGCAAAACATGTAAATGCAATTTCACACAAAACAAGCATATGCAAGACAATCAAAATCTGCTCCCCTCACAAAATGCCGTAAGGGTGACAAACAACAAGTTCCCCACGCAAGTAGGCAAAATGAGAAGCATCGAGGGGTTTTATGAAAATATCGGCTAGCTGGTGTTGGGTATCAACATATTGAAGTTCAATATCACCCTTCTCATTATGATCTCTGAGAAAATGATACCGTACATCAATGTGTTTGGTTCTGGAATGCTGAACCGGATTGTTTGCAATACAAATAGCACTAGTGTTATCACAGAAAAGTGGAACACTCTTATAATCTAACCCAAAATCCCGCAAAGTGGAAACCATCCACAAATCTGAGAGCAACAGCTAGCTGCAGCAACATATTCGGCCTCAGCCGCTGATTGTGCAACACTAGACTGTTTGCGGGAAAACCAGCAAACCAGTGAAGTACCCAAGAAATGACAAGTACTGGAGATACTTTCCCTATCAATCCTACACCCAGCAAAATCCGCATCGGAATAACATCGAAGACACAAAGAGGAAGACTCAGAATACCAAATGCCAAATTCGAGGGTATGCTTGAGATACCTAAGAATGCGCTTTACCGCTTGGCAGTGCGAAGCATGAGGCAAAGCCTGAAAATGAGCGCACAAACACACTACGAAGTGTATGTCTGGCCTCGTAGCAGTCAAGTAAAGGAGGGAGCCAATCATGCTTCGGAACTCCTTATCTACGGCTTCTCCATCCTCGTCAGGATCCAATGCTATCGAAGTAGCCATCGGAGTAGTGAGGGGCTTCGCTTCAGTCATGTCGAACTTCTTGAGCAGGTCCTTGGTGTACTTCGTCTGGTGGACGAATGTACCTTGTTTGCTTTGCTTGATTTGCAAACCAAGGAAAATGTGAGTTCGCCCATCATGGACATCTCGAACTCCCTACTCATGGTATCTGCAAACTCGGCAACCAAAGAATGAGAAGAGCGACCAAAGATGATATCATCCACATAAATCTAGACTAGGAGGAAATCTTTGCTATGCTTTAGAGTGAATAGGGTTTTATAAACAGATCCCATCAAATACCCCCGCTCAAGAAGAAAAGACTTAAGTCTATCATACCAAGTGTAACACCCCAAATTTTCAACACAATAAAAATATTATTAAATTCAATTTCCTGGAATATATATTTCTGAAAATACTTTTAATACTCTTTTATACCCTTTTGAACTACAACATAGAGTAGATGGCCAAATTAGGAGGTGAAACTTTTTGAATATGATCCTAAGCCCAAGATATATTTTGAGAATTTTTATAAATTTTTACCAACCTTGGAAATAGCCCTAATATTTTAATCTATTTCCTGAATTATTTTTATTTAGAAATGCTTTTAGAACAGTGTTGGGCCCTCCCCCTCCCTTCTCTCTCTCCCAGCCGGCCCAGCCCGTTACCTCGCGCGCCTTAGGCTGACAAGCCGACCCCACCTGTCGGCGCCGATTTCCTCCCCTCGCGCGCGCACCCGACTGCCCGGCCCCACCCGTCAGCTGCCTCCCTCGCTCGTCCGCGCTCGCTGGCCAGTGGACCCCACTCGTCAGGCCCGTCGTCAACCTCGCGCCACCGCCCCCAAATCGCGCCGGCCGACGACCTCGCCCTCGGATCCGCCTCGCCGGCCCGTCCCCCATTAAATCGTCGCCATGACCGTTTCCCCCCGTTAAAACACGCCTTTAAGCCACGGGATCACCGCTACCGTGCATGGCCGAGCCCTCGCCGGCGAATAAAACCTCCCCCTCAGCTTTCCTTGCATGCAACCCTCGTCGACGCCACTATTTATACCCCTGGCCTCCGCCGCGTTCGACCCCCACGCCCAATCACCACGAGAACGAACAGAGCGCCCTCCATTCGCCTTTTAGCGCTTTCCCCATGCTTCGCCTCCGGCCACCCCTCGCCGTCGCCCCAGACCACCCCGGCCCACGCCTCCGCCACCGTCGTGACCGCAAGGACGTCCCCTACCTCGGCCACACCTCCGCTGGTCATGGAGATCGCCGAATCACCGTCGTCGTCGAGTACCCGAGGAACCTTCCGCGTCTACCCTCGCCGCCGGCCACGCCCCGTCGACCCCTCGCCTCGCCTAAGGTACCGTCGTGACCGCCGTAGTGCCCTCTTTCCATTTCTAGGCTTAGCTAGGGCCGCTGTCGCTCGCTGTGGCCGCTGGCCCGCTCGCCGTCGTCGGAGAAGACGACCGGCACGGGTCGAGTACCCGTGCCATGTCGGATCTTATCCCGACCGTGCGATCGCGATCGGGTGACGCATGTGAGCCCACGTACGCGATCTAATCCGCACCGTCGGATCTAGTCAAAGCGTCACATTTTAATCTCGCGCGTCCATTTCCATTTAAAACCCGCGTTCGATCTCATGCGTCCACGTAGCACCCTTTCGCATGTTTTAATCCTGGCCGTCCGTTGTCACTTAAAGCGCCCCGCCTCGCTTGCGCACGTTGGATCTGGATCCGACGGTCCAGATCGACCCGGTGCACGCGCACAGTGCGCGGGTTCACCATGGGCCTGGCTCACCGTGGACCCGAGGGGTTTAAAAATTGAAAATGGATTTCAGAAATACTTTTAAACTTGTAAAATTCATATCTGGCGCATTTGAACTCTAAAAATTTCCATTCCAATTTCAGAAAATTCATAATATTATTATCTACATGTTTATGCAATAAAAACAGTAGGTTTACTTTGGACATTTCATGTTATTTGAATGGACATTCAAATACCCCTAGGTTAAAAATGTAAATTTAAATTATTTAATTTCCAGTAAAGTTTGTATTTGTTTATTTCCTGTTGGTATGAACAAATCACTAAGTTTTATATGAAACTTTCATTTTAAATTTATTAGAGAACTTAAAGATGAGAATAACCCCTTTTAAAACCCTCTTTCAAAGGACACCACTTTCTTTTAATTTCTTTTAAAAATTTATAAACTGAATTTCAGAACCCTAACAACTTGATTAATTTTTAATTATTCAAACCAACTTAAACCTATGTGATTATTATGTGATGTTATATTGTTTGGTTGAATGTTGTATTCATTTTATTTTACTTTACTATATCAAAAAGACTACGACGTCGCCGAGGAGCCGGAATACTTCCCGGAAGTCCCTCCCTCGCCCTTTGCTGAACAAGGCAAGTCACCAAACCAATCTTTTGAGCATATTGAACCCATGTTTGATTAAACTATCGCTAAAACTCATAGGTTATATATGCATTAGTCAAATGAACCCTTACAATATATTTATTTAGGATCCCCCGACCTTGATGTGCAACCCAAGCCATGCTCTCTAGCCTAAACTCCTTGTCACCATATGATAAATGTTATTAGCTAGTGTCCAATGTATCGACACGATCGCTATAGGATAAAAATGAGTCGTAGTACATGGTTCTACTATATGATCCCCAATGTTTCTTATCTATGGAATTCTGTCGGTGTTGGAGTTGTGGTTATGAGTGAATGCATGGTGGGTTCCGGGTGCAAGCTAGGGCATTGGTCGGTAGCACCCGGGGCACTATAAGGACCGGTCTGAGGGATCCGTTGCAATACACTTACGTACTAACCACAAGTCTAGTGGGTAAGTCCTAACTAAGGTATGGGTTGTTCCAAACCGAGGCCACCATTTGGAGATGGGTCAAGTTGCACCTGCAGGTGACTTGTACCAATGTGGCGCAAAAGGGGGTGCGACGTTAGCCGAGATGCGGCCCGGCGCGCCTGCGAAACCTAGAGCGGGTGGTTATCGCTTGGAACATCTCATATCGAGGTTTTGGCACGAGTTCCCGTGGTATGGGTCATCTCGTTTGGGATGAGTGCGTGCCTTGTGGGTACAGTAGTACATCTCTGATCAGAGTCTTAAATCTTTTCGAAAAGCCGAGCCCACGGTCAAGGGCGGGTTGCGTGACATCCCACAGTTAGATTACTTTGGATATGTATGTGCATGATGGATTGACATGTAAGGACTGTTGTGCGAGGAGGTAAAACGTACTCCTCGAGTTAGTTGATGTTGTTTATATTCATGTTTACTTTTCCGCATTATTAAAATGTGATTACACTAAATGCAATAACTAAAACTGCACGTTTCTGCAATGTTAGCCATTACCCTTCCTTGTTTATTATCCTGCATTACTACTTGCATTTGCGGTGGCTTGTTGAGTACTTTTGTACTCATACCCGTTGGACCCCATAGAGGATGCTTACTATGAAGACGGTCTGGAGTAGCGACCCAGTCGAGAAGAAAGATCCCGAAGGAGATGTTCGTCATGCCGCTTTCTAATTATTTTATTACTGTTTTTACTAAAACTTTGATGTAATAAATATGGTCTGCGTACCATGGATGTTGTCGTATGTACGTTGTCGCATGATGAACCTCTTGTATTATTGTTTTTCTCCTAAAATTCAATAATGTCTCGATTTGATAAATCGGGGCGCTACAAGATGGTATCAGAGCCGACTCGACTGTAGGAAGCCAAACAGACCCGCCTAGCCATTAGCCACAAGAACTTATTTCTCGAAAATCTACTTTATAAACTTTGTTTCTCTCCTCACTTTTATTCAACTTGCTGTTTTGTAGATGCCTGTCTACCAAGTCCACAGCTACTGCCGCCACTACGAGGGCTTCGTCCGGGAGCTCCGTATGATGCTCACCTTCCTCGGGTTCCTCTTCGAACCCGAATTCCAAGGAGTGTATCCCGACGAGTTCGCCGGGCCTTGCGATGTCTCCCTCACCATCCACGGCTCCGGAGAACACCTGCCGCCCTACACCACAGCACTTGGAGGCCCGACTTTCGACGTCGCGTGCCAACGAGTCGCCCTCCAGGCCCTCATGGAGCTGAGGATGATCTACGACGATCGTCTTCAGAACTCGTCCTTCCGGCTCGTGCCGAAGCGTACTCCCGGAGCCCACCGTAGCATCTACCTCGGAGTTCATTCCGTGCGTGATCCGGTCATGGCCCGGCAGTCGCGTCTTCTACAGGCCATGGATGATCTCCACACCGAGGCGGTGCTCGACGCTGACGAGCACCATGAGGCGGTTGAGTTCCTTCGTGAAGAAACGAAGAACTTGATCCAACAGAATGTCGAACTGCAGCGCAAGATCATGCAGCTGCAGAAGGATATTGCGGAGATGGTTCCTCTTCTTCCAAGGAAGAAGAAGCCCATCCGTGAGCCCCTCCCTCACCCCAAGAGGATCCCGCCACGACCCTCCCCCGCCAGACCCTCCACCAGCGCCCCTGCACCGCGCCCCGGCCTCATCTCCGACTCCATCATCGAGAACTTTCTCGAACCCACCATCCCTCTGGAGCCGCGTACTCGTGGTTCCGAGAGCACGGAGACCGCCTCCGGTGGCGAGTAGGCGTTAGAGGCCGTTATTTTTAAAATAATACGGAATTTTGTATGTGGTGCTATCCGCAACAAGTGTGTTGTGGGTAGAATAAAAACTTGATTGTAATGAACAATTTCTACCACTCCATTTATGTGCTTGAATCTTATATGATATTTTTGGTTGTATTATTGTTTCGTCATCTTTTTCCTTATCACTATGTATATTCAGAAGATGGCCGACCACCAGAACACCGGTTCCAACAACGGAGCAGGAGGAAGCCGCGATGCGCCCGAGGGTGTTGTGCCCAACTGGGGTGCAACGGGCCCGCGTCAGTCTGGGTCGCCTTCCGCCAACCACCCCACCTTGGCGGAAATGATGGCGAACCAGAACCAACTGATCACCGCCCTCCTCACCCAAATGCAGAACCAACAGGCTCAGTTGGACCGTCTGTAGAACGGGGAACCCGACCCTCGCGCACCAGCACCCGCGCCCGCCCCACAACTCTCGGAGTTTCTGCGCGTGCGCCCGCCCATCTTCTCGAGCACCACCAACCCGATGGAGGCCGGAGATTGGCTTCACACCATCGGAAAGAAGCTCGACCTCCTCCCCTGCACCGACCGGGAGCGAGTGGCCTTCGCCACTCACCAGCTCCAGGGTCCCGCCGCTGAATGGTGGGACAACTATCGTGAGTCCCAGCCAGAGGACCACGTGGTAACTTGGGCGGAGTTCACCATCACCTTTCGTGCCGCCCACGTCCCCGCCGGTGTCATCGCGGTAAAACAGCAGGAGTTCCGCGACCTGCAACAAGGCAACCGGACCGTCATGGAGTACCTCCATGAGTTCAACCGCCTCACCCGCTACGCACCGGAGGAAGTGCGCACCGACGCCCTCCGCCAAGCCAAGTTCCTCCGGGGACTTAAGGATGAGCTGTCCATCCAGCTCGTCGCCACCGACTACGCCGACTTCCAACGGCTAGTCAACAAAGTGCTCATCCAAGAGACTGAGCAGAACAGGCTGGACCTCAAGAAGAGGAAGATGATCACCTTCAAGCATCAACGGGCGAACTCTCAGAGGCCCCGCTTCGTCCCTCCGCCACCAGCGCCCGCCTACCATCCTCGGCCCGCCTACAGGCCACCTCACGCCGCCGGTGGATCCAACGCCGGGAATCCTCGCCCCGCTCCACCAGCTCCGGCCGCTCAGCCGACACCAGCCACCAAGGCCCCGATCTTGAAGGATCGCCAAGGGAGGCCGGTCGTCTGCTTCAACTGCCGCAAGGAAGGGCACTATTCGCACCAGTGTCCTCACCCCAAGCAGCCCCAAGGCGTGGCACCCAACTAGGCGGTTCGTGCCCGCGTCAACCACATCAGCGTGGAGGAAGCTCAGGAGGCTCCTGAAGTCGTGCTCGGTACGTTTACTGTGAATTCCGTACCAGCCGTAATATTATTTGACTCTGGAGCAACCCACTCCTTCGTCTCGGAAGGTTTTGCAAAAACAATCGAACTGGACGTGCTCCCTCTACCCATCCCCATGGTGATTGCCACTCCCGGCAATAGGACCTCAGCCCACTTATACAGCCCTAAGGTTCAAATTGACATCCAAGGAGTACTGTTTCGGGCCGAGCTAGTCCTCATCCAATGCACCGGACTCGACCTTATACTAGGGATGGATTGGTTGATGAAGCACAAGGGAGTGATCGACCGTGCCAACAAATCCGTCACAGTGACCAACCCTGAAGGAGCAATCGTCACCTTTCAGATGACCAGTCGCAAACCACTCGGAGCATCCCTTCGCTCGATAGCTCTTGAAGAGGTACCTATAGTCAAGGAGTTTGCGGATGTCTTCCCTGAAGACTTACCCGGAATGCCTCCCAAGCGGGACATCGAATTCAGAATCGAACTTGTCCCCGGGACCACTCCAATCTCCAAGCGCCCATACCGGATGGCCGCTAATGAACTAGCTGAAGTCAAGAGCAACATTGAAGACCTAGAGCAAAAAGGGTATATTCGACCAAGTACCTCACCCTGGGGTGCATCGGTTATATTTGCCATGAAGAAGGACAAGACCAAGAGGATGTGCGTGGACTATAGAGCCTTGAACGACGTAACCATCAAGAACAAGTACCCATTGCCTCAGATCGACGACCTGTTCGATCAGCTGAAAGGATCCTCGGTGTTTTCCAAGATTGACCTCAGGTCAGGTTATCACCAATTGAGGATTAGGGAAGAAGACATACCCAAGACTGCCTTCACCTCCCGCTATGGACTCTACGAGTACACAGTGATGTCGTTCGGACTCACGAATGCCCCGGCCTTTTTCATGAACATGATGAACAATGTATTCATGGAGTTCTTGGACAAGTTCATCGTGGTATTCATCGACGATATCCTAGTTTACTCCAAGACCAAGGAAGAACACGAGACTCACCTCCGTCTGACCCTCGGAAAGCTAAGGGAGCAGCAACTGTACGCCAAATACAGCAAATGCGAATTTTGGTCGTCTGAGGTGAAGTTCCTCGGCCATGTTATATCCGCCGGAGGAATAGCAGTGGACCCAACCACCGTTGAAGCGGTAACCAACTGGCTGCAGCCCACAACCGTGACCGAGATCCGGAGTTTTCTCGGATTGGCCGGATACTACCGCCGGTTCATCGAGAATTTTTCCAAGATCACCAAGCCTATGACCAGACTTCTGCAGAAGGAAGTGAAGTTTGAATGGACCCCCGATTGCGAAGAAAGCTTCCAGACCCTCAAGAAGAAACTAGTGTCAGCTCCTATTCTGACTCTGCCAGACATCCGGAAAGACTTCCACGTCTACTGTGATGCCTCTCGTCAAGGATTGGGATGCATCTTAATGCAAGAAGGGAAAGTGATATCCTACGCCTCCCGACAGCTAAGGCCGCATGAGCTGAACTATCTGACCCACGACCTGGAACTATCAGCCGTGGTTCATGCCTTGAAGATATGGAGACATTACCTTGTGGGAAATCGGTGTGAGGTCTTCACCGACCACAAGAGCCTCAAGTACATATTCACCCAACCAGATCTGAATCTCAGGCAAAGGAGATGGTTGGAACTGATCAAGGATTACGACTTGGGCATCCATTATCATCCGGGAAAAGCGAATGTGGTGGCAGACGCCCTTAGTCGAAAAGGGTACTGCAATGCCATCATGATTCAGGACCAAGCTCCTTTACTTTACAAGGAGATGGAAAGGCTAAACCTAGGGATCACTACTCGAGCGTACCTCGCTGCCTTGGAGTCTCGGCCTATCTTAATAGACCAGATCCGAGAAAAGCAGAAGGAAGACCCGGACATCCTGGAGATCCAGCAGAACATGAGGAAGGGTAAAGCCCCCGGATTTTCCGAGGACGAGCATGGTACCATCTGGTTCGGAAACCGGATCTGCGTACCCGACAAACCTGAGTTGAAGACCCTCATCCTTCAAGAAGCCCACGATACTCTATACTCCATCCATCCCGGGAGTACAAAGATGTATCAAGACCTAAAGGAAAAATATTGGTGGGTCAGCATGAAGAGAGAAATAGCAGAGTACGTGGCCAAGTGCGACACATGCCGGCGAGTCAAGGCAGAGCATCAGAGGCCTGCCGGACTTCTTCAACCTCTCAAGGTCCCTGAATGGAAGTGGGAAGAAATAGGAATGGACTTCATCACGGGACTGCCCAGGACCCAAGCTGGTCATGATTCCATCTGGGTGATCATCGACCGACTCACCAAGGTAGCTCACTTCGTTCCGGTCAAGACAACTTACACCATCGCCAAGCTAGCCGAGTTATATATGACCCGGATCGTGTGCCTTCACGGAGTTCCTAAGAAGATTGTATCTGACCGCGGGAGTCAGTTTACCTCCAAGTTTTGGAAGAACCTTCAAGAGGAACTCGGCACCCGGCTGAACTTTAGCACCGCCTATCATCCACAGACTGACGGTCAAACCGAAAGGGTCAACCAGATATTGGAGGATATGCTTAGAGCTTGTGCTCTAGACTTTGGCGGAATGTGGGACAAGAACTTACCATATGCAGAGTTCTCCTACAACAACAGCTATCAAGCCAGCCTGCAAATGTCCCCGTTCGAAGCACTCTATGGGTGTAAGTGCAGAACGCCGTTGCTCCGGGATCAAACCGGAGAGTCGCAACTGTTTGGGACTGATCTATTAAGAGAAGCTGAAGAGAAGGTTAAGCTCATAAGAGACCGATTGAAGGCAGCCCAATCCAGGCAAAAGAGCTATGCCGACAACCGTCGAAGAGACCTAGCCTTTGAGGAGGGCGATTATGTCTATCTCCGAGTCACCCCCCTCCGTGGCACTCAAAGGTTCAACATGAAAGGCAAACTAGCACCCCGCTACGTCGGACCTTTCCAGATCCTCCGACGACAAGGAGAAGTGGCATATCAACTTGAACAGCCTCCATCCTTGGCAGGAGTTCATGATGTGTTCCATGTCTCTCAACTGAAGAAGTGCCTCCGTGTACCCACCGAGCAAGCCGACCTTCAGCAGCTCAATGTCCAAGAAGACTTGACCTACATAGAGAAACCCATCAAAATCTTGGAAACCAAGGAGAGAGTAACCAGAAGCCGCGTTGTTCGCTTCTGCAAAGTTCAATGGAACAACCATCCCGCCGAAGAAGCCACTTGGGAAAAGGAAGACGAACTGAAAGCCCAATATCCCGAGTTATTCGAGTAGCGTTCCAATCTCGAGGACGAGATTCTTGTAAGGGGGATAGGTTTGTAACACCCCAAATTTTCAATACAATAAAATATTATTAAATTCAATTTCCTGGAATATATATTTCTGAAAATACTTTTAATACTCTTTTATACCCTTTTGAACTACAACATAGAGTAGATGGCCAAATTAGGAGGTGAAACTTTTTGAATATGATCCTAAGCCCAAGATATATTTTTGAGAATTTTTATAAATTTTTACCAACCTTGGAAATAGCCCTAATATTTTAATCTATTTCCTGGAATTATTTTTATTTAGAAATGCTTTTAGAACAGTGTTGGGCCCTCCGCCTCCCTTCTCTCTCTCCCAGCCGGCCCAGCCCGTTACCTCGCGCGCCTTAGGCTGACAAGCCGACCCCACCTGTCGGCGCCGATTTCCTCCCCTCGCGCGCGCACCCGACTGCCCGGCCCCACCCGTCAGCTGCCCTCGCTCGTCCGCGCTCGCTGGCCAGTGGACCCCACTCGTCAGGCCCGTCGTCAACCTCGCGCCACTGCCCCCAAATCGCGCCGGCCGACGACCTCGCCCTCGGATCTGCCTCGCCGGCCCGTCCCCCATTAAATCGTCGCCATTACTCGGTCCCCCGCGTCGCGTCGACCGTTTCCCCCCATTAAAACACGCCTTTAAGCCACGGGATCACCGCTACCGTGCATGGCCGAGCCCTCGCCGGCGAATAAAACCTCCCCCTCGGCTTTCCTTGCATGCAACCCTCGCCGACGCCACTATTTATACCCCTGGCCTCCGCCGCGTTCGACCCCCACGCCCAATCGCCGCGAGAACGAACAGAGCGCCCTCCATTCGCCTTTTAGCGCTTTCCCCTGCTTCGCCTCCGGCCGCCCCTCGCCGTCGTCCCGGACCACCCCGGCCCGCGCCTCCACCACCGTCGTGACCGCAAGGACGTCCCCTACCTCGGCCATGCCTCCGCTGGTCAAGGAGATTGCCGGATCACCGTCGCCGTCGAGTACCCGAGGAACCTTCCGCGTCTACCCTCGCCGCCGGCCACGCCCCGTTGACCCCTCGCCTCGCCTAAGGTACCGTCGTGACCGCCGTAGTGCCCTCTTTCCATTTCTAGGCTTAGCTAGGGCCGCCGTCGCTCGCCGTGGCCGCTGGCCCGCTCGCCGTCGTCGGAGAAGACGACCGGCACGGGTCGAGTACCCGTGCCGTGTCGGATCTGATCCCGACCGTGCGATCGCGATCGGGCGATGCATGTGAACCCACGTACGCGATCTAATCCGCACCGTCAGATCTGGTCAAAGCGTCATGTTTTAATCTCGCGCGTCCATTTCCATTTAAAACCCGCGTTCGATCTCATGCGTCCACGTAGCACCCTTTCGCACGTTTTAATCCTGGCCGTCCGTTGTCACTTAAAGCGCCCCGCCTCGCCTGCGCACGTTGGATCTGGATCCGACGGTCCAGATCGACCCGGTGCACGCGCACAGTGCGCGGGTTCACCGTGGGCCTGGCTCACTGTGGACCCGAGGGGTTTAAAAATTGAAAATGGATTTCAGAAATACTTTTAAACTTGTAAAATTCATATCTGGCGCATTTGAACTCTAAAAATTTCCATTCCAATTTCAGAAAATTCATAATATTATTCTCTACATGTTTATGCAATAAAAACAGTAGGTTTACTTTGGACATTTCATGTTTATTTGAATGGACATTCAAATACCCCTAGGTTAAAAATGTAAATTTAAATTATTTAATTTCCAGTAAAGTTTGTATTTGTTTATTTCCTGTTGGTATGAACAAATCACTAAGTTTATATGAAACTTTCATTTTAAATTTATTAGAGAACTTAAAGATGAGAATAACCCCTTTTAAAACCCTCTTTCAAAGGACACCACTTTATTTTAATTTCTTTTAAAAATTTATAAACTGAATTTCAGAACCCTAACAACTTGATTAATTTTTAATTATTCAAACCAACTTAAACCTATGTGATTATTATGTGATGTTATATTGTTTGGTTGAATGTTGTATTCATTTTATTTTACTTTACTATATCAAAAAGACTACGACGTCGCCGAGGAGCCGGAATACTTCCCGGAAGTCCCTCCCTCGCCCTTTGCTGAACAAGGCAAGTCACCAAACCAATCTTTTGAGCATATTGAACCCATGTTTGATTAAACTATCGCTAAAACTCATAGGTTATATATGCATTAGTCAAATGAACCCTTACAATATATTTATTTAGGATCCCCCGACCTTGATGTGCAACCCAAGCCATTCTCTCTAGCCTAAACTCCTTGTCACCATATGATAAATGTTATTAGCTAGTGTCCAATGTATCGACACGATCACTATAGGATAAAAATGAGTCGTAGTACATGGTTCTACTATATGATCCCCAATGTTTCTTATCTATGGAATTCTGTCGGTGTTGGAGTTGTGGTTATGAGTGAATGCATGGTGGGTTCCGGGTGCAAGCTAGGGCATTGGTCGGTAGCACCCGGGGCACTATAAGGACCGGTCTGAGGGATCCGTTGCAATACACTTACGTACTAACCACAAGTCTAGTGGGTAAGTCCTAACTAAGGTATGGGTTGTTCCAAACCGAGGCCACCATTTGGAGATGGGTCAAGTTGCACCTGCAGGTGACTTGTACCAATGTGGCGCAAAAGGGGGTGCGACGTTAGCCGGGATGCGGCCCGGCGCGCCGGTGAAACCTAGAGCGGGTGGTTATCGCTTGGAACATCTCATATCGAGGTTTTGGCACGAGTTCCCGTGGTATGGGTCATCTCGTTTGGGATGAGTGTGTGCCTTGTGGGTACAGTAGTACATCTCTGATCAGAGTCTTAAATCTTTTCGAAAAGCCGAGCCCACGGTCAAGGGCGGGTTGCGTGACATCCCACAGTTAGATTACTTTGGATATGTATGTGCATGATGGATTGACATGTAAGGACTGTTGTGCGAGGAGGTAAAACGTACTCCTCGAGTTAGTTGATGTTGTTGATATTCATGTTTACTTTTCCGCATGATTAAAATGTGATTACACTAAATGCAATAACTGAAACTGCACGTTTCTGCAATGTTAGCCATTACCCTTCCTTGTTTATTATCCTGCATTACTACTTGCATTTGCGGTGGCTTGTTGAGTACTTTTTGTACTCATACCCGTTGGACCCCACAGAGGATGCTTACTATGAAGACGGTCTGGAGTAGCAACCCAGTCGAGAAGAAAGATCCTGAAGGAGATATTCGTCATGCCACTTTCTAATTATTTTTATTACTGTTTTTACTAAAACTTTGATGTAATAAATATGGTCTGCGTACCATGGATGTTGTCGTATGTACGTTGTCGCATGATGAACCTCTTGTATTATTGTTTTTCTCCTGAAATTCAATAATGTCTCGATTTGATAAATCGGGGCGCTACACCAAGCCCGAGGGGCCTACTTGAGTCCATAAAGAGCCTTATGAAGTTTAATGACTTTATGTGGGTATTTAGGGTTTTCAAAACTAGGAGGTTGTTTTACATAGACATCTTCGCCTATGAAACCATTAAGAAATGCACTTTTGACATCCATTTGATAGAGTTTGAATCCCCAGGATGTCGCAAAGGCAAGAAAAATCCTAATGGCCTCTAGACGCGCAACAGGTGCATAAGTCTTAGTAAAATCAATCCCTTCTAATTGAGAATAACCCTGCGCTAAAAGTCTAGCCTTGTTTCTAACTACAGTCCCATCCTCCCCTTGTTTGTTTTTGAAAATCCATTTTGTTCCAATGAAATGAACATTTGGTGGAGGATCAACTAAAGTCCAGACTTGGTTTCTCTCAAAATTTTCAAGTTCTTCATGCATGGCATTAATCCAACTAGAATCAGAAAGTGCATGACTAACATTTAAGGGCTCAAAAGAAGCAACAAAAGTGGAATCAATGAAATGAGCATAAGAACGTGTTACCCTTTGATCAAGCTCACCAATGATCTGCTCGGGAGGATGCATACTTTGAACATGATGTGGAGCCTCACGGCGGGATGCAGTCTCCCCCTCAACTTGTGCGTTGGAGTGGTCCAAGATGACCGATGTCGAGGTAGTTGCTTCAGGACCTTGTGCCGAAGTGATCGAAGCAGGGTCGGCTTCGGGGGTTGATGTTGAGGGTAGTAGGGGTTCATCCTCGAAATCTCCGGGATCTTCATCTTCGAAGATAGTCTGCTCCATGTCGTGTTCATTTGTCTGTTCAAAAGTGGAACTAACAAAGGGGGTTGATTCATCAAAAGTCACATCACATGACTCAATCACAGTGTTAGACTCCAAATTGTAAACACGATAAGAATGACCATGAGTAGTGTAACCCAAAAAGATCCTGTCAGAAGAGCGCGACTCAAATTTATCCAATTTCCATGTTTTAGGATAAAGCATTGACAACCAAAACCTCGAAGATGAGTAACTTTAGGCTGTCTCCCAAAACGCAGCTCATAAGATGTCAAGTTCAAAATTGAGCGCAAGAAGATTCGGTTTGAGAGGTAACAAGCAGTGTTCATGGCCTCAGCCTAGAATTTTTTAGGAGTCCTGTGCTCATCGAGCATCATCCTAGCCATCTCAACCAAGGTGTTGTTCTTTCTCTCAACAACACCGTTTTGTTGAGGAACCCACAGAGCAGAGAATTGATGTTCTATACCATGCTCCATGCAAAAGTCAACAAAGAGACTATTCTTGAACTCAGTGCCATTATCACTTCGAATGAATTTCAATGCACCAGGGAGTTTAGTGAAAAGTCTCAAAGCCAAGATCCGAAAGTGTGAAAACACTTCATCCTTGCTAGCAAGAAAGAAGACCCAAGAGTAGCGAGAGAAATCATCGACAATGACTAGCACATACCATTTGCTGCCTAAAGAACTAACCCGAGAAGGACCTACAGTGTCCATGTGGAGAAGTTCTTTGAGTTGTTCAGTCATCACTATGGTGACTGGCGAGTACGAAGCGACAATCATTTTCCATGTCGACAAGAATCACAGACTAAATTCTTCTCAAACTTAAGCTTGGGCAATCCTCGGATCAAACCTAGAGCACTCAAACGAGTGAGCAACTCAAAGCTCATATGCCCTAGTCTCCTATGCCACTTCCAAAGCTCAGAAGTCGAATGTGCAACGAGACAATGAGAAGAACCAGATGACTCAGAAAAATTAGCTCCAAAAACTCTCCCAACTCTAAAAATCTTACAGACCACAACGCCATCAGAATTGAGTACTTTTGAAGTATCAGGATGGAATCGCACTTCGAAGCCCTCATAAAGCAATTGAGATACAGAAAACAAATTGTATCCCAAATTTTAAACCAAAGCAACATCTTTGAGAGTGAAATTCGAGTTAATTCTTACCACACCTTTACCTTTCACTCTACTCCTTCGATTGTTGCCAAAGGTGATATGCTCCTTTTGCTTGGTTGTGGTGAGACTGGAGAACCATGCTGCATATCCGGTCATATGGCGCGAACAACCGGAGTCCATGATCCACGTGCTCTCCAAGCCTCGGTCCGGTGCCTACACATGATAAGTGAATCTCGATCGCTCAGTGCTGGGGTGAGTGAAAACATGACGAAGCATCCAGCACTAAGTGATACGAGTAGTAGGCATAGTAAAAATAGACTGTCTATACACAGGATAATCAAAATGATACAAAGTGCGAGATCTACCTACATGCTGTGACCCAAATGCATGACGAGGTCTCCTACTCTGTCGAGGTACAAAGCTACTCGCATGGGGTCTACCACCATATGGAACATGGTGAACACCTCGAGGAGTAAAACCTCTCCGAGAAGGACGAGGAGCCTCAAAAATAGGACGTGAGTAAAACTCAGACTCATGCATACCTCGAGATGGGTAATGCATGTTCTGGAAACTCATCGCCTGAGAGCGTCGCTCATCCTTGATACGATGAAAATAGAACCCAACCAAATGACCCGCCCTCTTACAGTAGGAACAATGAAAAACTCTCCTAGAGGCATTCTCATGGGTCATAGGAGCAATCCTCACAGGCTCCTTGGGCTTCTGCTGAGTGGTTTTCTTGGGAGGATTTTTCTTTGCTGGAGGAGTGGTTTTCTTTGGAGTTCGGGTAGGTTTTTTGGCTGATGGAGTGTCTAACAGGGCTCTTTCTTTCTCTAAGGTAGTGGGTGAGGTAAAAACAGTTTTGTTCTCATTGTCTGAAGGAATCCTCTCAAAACCCAATTCCAAAGCTAACCCTGTCCTGTCAGCACACATCTTGGTCTTGGCCAAGAGCAAGTGTAACATCCCAAGATTTAAAAATAAATAAAATAAAGGAAATATATTATTCAAGGAATTTATGGAATTATTTAATTAAAGAAAACCCTAAAAGAGCCTTAATTAAGCCAAACAGAAGGGAATACTTTAAATTGGACTTGGAAAATTTATGGTGGAATCTAGAGACCAAGATATAATTTTAGGTTTTTTTACAAATTTTTATCAACAGTGCTTCAACCCTTAAACAAATAAACAAAATTACTGGAATTATTTTAAATCGGAAATGCAATTTAAATAGTAATGGGCCTCAACCCTCAATCTCCCTTAGCCCGGCCCAACCCGACCACGTGCCATTGACATGCGGGGTCCGCTTGTCGGTGCTCGCACCCCCTCTCTCCTTCCGACGCCCGCCTCTGCCTGGCCCACCCGTCAGCCTCGCTAGCGCTTATCCCCGTCACTGACAGCTCGGGCCCACCTGTCGGCACTTCCTTTTTTGTTCGCCCGCTGACAGGTGGAGCCCACCTGTCAGGACCTTCGTCTTCGTTGGAAGGGGATCCTCCCCCTTCCTTTCCCGGCGATCTCTTTCCAATTTGTCACCACCGGCCACCCCTATTCGCCTGGATATGCCCCGGATCACCCTCCCCGATCGTCGGTGATCCATTTCCATCTATAGCCCATGCGAATCCGTGAATATGGAAGCTAGCCGAGCTAATGGAAACCCTCGCCAGAGCAAAATAGAAACCCTCCTCGGGTTTCCCTCTTTTAGCCTACCATACCCACTGCCGATGACCTTATAAGAACCCCTCGGTTCGACGCCCTCTACCCACACCCCCTTAGCCCTAGCCATCGCATCTCTAGAGCGCCGCCGCCCGTTTTCGGACTTTTGTTCTACTTCGACTTCGGCAGCCCCTCACTGGCGCCATAGGCCCCCGCAGTCCACGCCCCCGCCACCCACAAGGCCGTCGTCGATCGCCCGTCCTCGGCATCGTCTTCGTTGGGCACGAATGCCATCGGATCACCTCGCCGCCGTCGAACCCGAGAAGCCTCACCGTCTCTCTTCGTCGCCAGTCACCGTTGGCTCGCCGCCACTGCCACCGCCGGTACGCCTGAGTTCCCCTAACGCCACTGGTCCCGTCTTAGTCCTTAGCCTGGCCGATTAACCCTCGCCGTCGCCGGAATTCGTCGTCGTTGCCTCGCCAGAGTCGGGAACGAAGGGGGTAAAAACCCCCTTAGCGCGTGCCGTGCCGGATCCCATCCGAGCCGCACGATCCCAAGCGAGCGGCGCAGATTAAATCCCAAGGGGATTTAATCTGAGCACTTGATTCAGGCTGAAACGGTACAAAGCATTGTGGACCGTCGATTTTCACTTAAACGATTCCGCGCGCACATAGTCTGTTGGATCTGGATCTGACCGCTACCACGCGTCCGGCTCACATGACCGGTCAACGGTTCACGGTGAACCTGGTTCACCATGGACCAGAGACTAATTTCTGTTTAAATAAAATTCCAGAAAAATGTTTAAACTTTGAAAATTCATAACTTGCTCATTTTAACTCCAAATTTCACCATTCAAATTTTATTAAATTCAGCATTTATTCTCTACCCATTAATGCCATAAAAAGAGTATGTCACTGTTGCACGAAATATTCTTATCAATTAAACAAATAAAAACCCCTTAGGGATAAAATTATAAATTCACAAAATAAATTGGGAAAAGCCTTAAAAATCTAATCTTTAATGTTTTTCACCAAACTTCAGAATAATAAAACCTCATTTCACATATTAAAACCCCTAACACTTGTATGATTATTTTGTGATGTTTTATCTGTTTATTGAATGCTATGTTTATTTTTCCGTATCGAGAAGACTATGAGTTCATCGAGGAGCCGGAGTTCTATCCTGAGGTTCCACCTTCACCCTTTGCTGATCAAGGAAAGTCACAACCCCCATTTTGATCATCATTGAGCCCATGTTTTAATAAATTATCGCTATAACTCATAGGTTAATATTGCATTAGTCAAATATCAAGCCTTACACTTATATTTATTAGATCCCCGTCCTTGTGTGCAAACCCAAGCCATGCTTATTGAGCCTTAACTCCTTGTCACTCTACTATAAAAGTATTAGCTAGTGCCCAATGTACCGGCACAACTGCTATAGGATAAAAAGGATGAGTCGTAGATAGATGGATTCTACTATATGAAATTTCCCCGTTATTCTTGTCTCTCGACTCTGTTGGAGTTGGCTATGTTATAAGTATGGTGGGTTCCGGGTGCAAGCTAGGGCATTGGTTGGTCGCACCCGGGGCACTATAAGGACCGGTCTGCGGGATCTGTTACAAAGCACTTCCGTACCAACCACAAGTCTAATGGGTAAGTCCTAACTGAAAGTATGGAACAATCCGATTCGATGCACCATAGTGGAGGGGGCAAGGGGCAACCTGCGGGTAACTTGTACCGACGTGGCTCAAGGGGGGTATGGTGAGGCTCGACGCGTCGGGACACCATATGAAACCCATAAGAGGGTGTTGTCGGGTCGAGGAGGACCATATGGAAGGTTTTGGCACGAGTTCCCGTGGCATGGGTCATCTCGTTACACGTTGCCTAGCTGGTTCTTAAGGGTTATGCAAATGTCACACACAGGTTGCACATCCTTAGAACTACTGGCCCTCTCCAATCTAGCCTCTAAATCATGGACATGCTTATCACGTAATCAATACCTTCTTTTTGGCTGATGGAGTGTCTAACAGAGCTCTCTCTTTCTCTAGGGTAGTGGGTGAGGTAAAAACAATTTTGTTTTCACTATATGATGGAATCCTCTCAAAACCCAATCCTAGAGCTAACCCTGCTTTGTCAGCACACATCTTGATTTTGGACAAGAGCAAGTCCATCCTACCCTTTCCCTCAGTGCATTTGTTAACCACAGAAAGAAGGTATTCATTTTCAGTCAATGAGGTTCTCAGCTCGCTCTCTAACAGTGCCTAGCTGGTCTTTAAGGGTTATGCATGTGTCACACACAGGTTGCACATCCTTAGAACTACTGGCCCTCTCCAATCTAGCCTCTAGGTCATAAACATGCTTATCACGTAAATCAATGCTCTCACGTAATAAAGAACAGTTCATGCATTCATTTATATCATGAGTACTAGAATCAACCATCAAAGCTGCTTCTGTGCAGTCTCAAGCTCAGAAAGAGTTTGAGCATGCATAGAACACAACTGAGCAAGCTCTCCCATGACAACAGTGCAAGATTCACATTCAACATCATTAACCCTAGACTTGAGCATGGCATAATCAGTAGAAACAGATTCTAGCCTAAGTCTAAGGTCTTTTCTATCTCTAGCATCTTGCACAAGTAACCTATCCTGACCAAGAACTACTTCATTCAGTTCATCTAATTTAATTGAAAGCTGGCCATAGGATAATGGTACCTCAGATGAGTCAAGCTCATCGCCGCTGTGATCGCTGTCGGCCATGAAGCAAAGACCGGTGAAATCTCATCCCTTCTTGTCCTTCTTCTCCTCCTTCCTTGGGGACTCCTCCTCCTCATCAGAGATCGACTCCTCAGTTGAGGAAGTATAAATGTCGCTGAGAGCAGCAACAAAATCTCTGGAAGCGGCTTTGGCTACCCTCTTAGCCACCTTGCCGTGCTTGCCCTTCACAAAGGGTTTCCTCTCCTTTTGTGGTATTTGGTGCGTTCACTCACATCTCTCTTCTTGAGTTTAGGACAGTTGGCCTTGATGTGAGAAGTGTCGCCACACTCAAAACAACCACTAAAGCCACTTCTCCTCTGATCCCATCTCTCATGGTGAAAACGGGTGAATCTTCGGGCAATGAGAGCAAGCTCGTTATCATCCAGGGTATCCACCTGCTCCTTAGTGATGGAGACCAGGGAGGACAAAGCAAAACCACCTGCAAAAACAAAAGTGCCAGACGTGCTTGGTTCTGCAGTGGTGCCACGACTAGTGCTAGAAACTAGTGCCAATGGCTGCGGCAAAGAGTTTCTATGCACTGCAAGATATGCCTTGGCAATCTCTGTGGACTTCACTTGCTGAAGAGCTCATCACAGGTCAATGTGTCATAAACCTGCGGACTCCTCAATGCTAGATATCTTCACTTCCCATATGCTACGATCAAGAGCATAGAGAAGCTTGATAGCCCTATCATGATCATTGTAAGCAAGCGTCCCGTTAGACCGCAAATTACACACTATCGCATCAAGAGAGAATACATGACATCTATAGATTCACCAGGCGCCTGCATAAATAGCTGATACTATTGATTACATGTGCTTTGGCGCCTAGCCTTAATCTGTGTAGGGCCCTCATGAAAAATAGTGAGTGTAGTCCAAATCTCCCTAGCTGTCCTAAGGTGCTGCACCCTATCAAACTCACTCCGACTCAAACCAATAAACAGTATATTTCTAGCCTTGGAGTTGGCATTATACTGATCCTTCTCTGTTTGAGAGGTGCGAGTTTCAGGGATGGACTATGTGAGTCCACAATCTCCCAAATTACATTTCCTTGGCTTAGCAAGTAAGCCTCCATGCGCACCTTCCAGTATGCAAAGTCCTCCCATTGAACAGAGGTATTTTACTAACTCTGTCCATGTCGCCAACAGATCACAAAACCGGTTAAGGTCAACTAGTGATCTTAACCTGCTATGATACCAATTGTTGGATCGGAAATGGCGACCAGAGGGGGTGAATGGGAGCTTTTAAAATTTCAGACTAAAAATAGACTTATGTTTTAATTTTGTCTTCTGCGGAACAGGATTCGAAACATGCCGTTCGAAGTTCTGGTTCGGGGGTATTTCACAGCTCCAAAACAAGGCTTCGCAAAGAGCAAAAGTTCGAAGTCAAGAAGACTTCGCTCCACCCACAACACCAAAAACTCAACTCTGCTAAGTCAGTGCAGGCTCCGCACACAGGGTGCCTTCAAGCAGACTTCACACTTTACCCTTCGCAAGAGATGACTTCCCTCTAAGGAATTCGATCAGATACTTTGCACTAGAAACTGGTACTAGGCTTTGTATTTGAAGGTCGGAACGCACACTGAACACATTGTGCTGAGGACTCCGAAAGGGAAGAAAACGGGCTTCGAGTTAAGCCAAGAACAGTGCTTCGCTAGTAATTAGAGAGGACTTGCCTCAGTTTACACAGAGCGAACACACACTGAGAAAAACACACTTCACAAGCATAGATCACTCGCTCACTTCTTCAAAAACACTCCAGCGCAATAAACTCAACACAGAAAGAAGTGAGGCACAAATAGATCAAGATATGTAGTGCAAAGTAAGCATACAAGTTCAAATAGTAAATGAAAATAGAATCAAAGTTTCATTGCTTGAACAGGGAACACAAAATGAACTCACAGACTAAATACAAGAGAGGGCGGCTACCATAGGAGTTCTAAAATAGCTACTCAAAGTGTTGTTGCCTAGCTAGCCTCCACTATTTATAGGCACTATTCAGCCCTGTGAATAGACTACTTTACCCCTAGGGTTTACACTGATTTTGTCTCATCACAACAGGGGGTACAGTTAGTAGTCTACTTTATTTGGAGGCTTCTTTTGTTAGCTACGTAGAGGAGACAACATCAGCTTTTGTAGAGTAGACACGGTCAACCTTTGCAGTCTTGGATTCTTCTGAAGCCCCCTTCGTGCGCGAGGGGTGCGGTAGCTTCGGTGAGAATTCTTGAGCCTGACGGCCTTCACTTCACCGAAGTCAGCCTCCGATACAGTGATGGTTTTGAGCCGAAGCCGTCAAAGCCCTTAAGCCTTCGCGCCATCACCTCCGGAGTGACCACCACAGCTTCGCAGCTACTCCCAGCTCGAACTTCATCAGTTCATGTATCGAAGCCATGCATGGCCAAAGTACTTCAAGACAACCACACTCCGAAGCCCCACCTTCGGAGTACCACCCTTCGAAATCCTTCCTTCATCCAAGGCTTCCGCATGAAGAATTCCATAAGCACTTTCGTCGCAGTGTCTCTCCCCGAGCACACTCCTCGACGAACCTCACCCGGACTATGCCTTCGATGCACCTTGACTTTTGAGACCTTCATCGGGTGAACCTTCGAGTGCCTCCATCCGGAGCACACTTCGAACACCTTGCCTCATAGCTGAGGACTTTGTCCACCATACTCCAAATTCACTCCTTTCGGAGTACCCTTCGATGTGCCTCATCTCCGAGGACTTCGTATCAGAGTACCTTCTGTCGGAGCCACGCTCCGCACTCTCTGCCTTCGCCTGGTGCACCTTAACCCCTCACAGCCTTCATGACCGATCTCCCCGCTCGCCTAGCATCAAGCCTCCCGCTTGACCCAGGTTCATTTGCTGCGAACTGTCCATCGCCTCCGAAGTCACCTGCACACCATAGACAGATAGAAGTGTATCCAGTACCCCAAAGACCTCTACGGGTAAACAACCTCTGGTACACACTTTGGTGTACCACCTAAAGTACCAAAACCTTCGGTACAGCCAAGTCATCATGTACTGTAGGACCCCTACGACAGGCACACTCCGCTGCAACAGCCGCAACAATCGAACCCTTCGGTGAAACAACCTCCGAATCCCTTCGGAGGGACCCCTTCGAATCCAGAGGATAAAATCTATCAATCACTCATCAGAGACTCTGAAACCAACCCTTGGTTTCTCAGAGAGCCAAGAGTGATGAGCAGTTGGGCCAGTTAGGGAGAGTCAGAGCTGAGTTGGAGCAGACTAAGCTTGAGCTTGAGACATTGTCAGTTCCACCCACTGTTTGTGAGAACTTCCTGTCCCTAAGATTGGAACTAATCAAGCTGAAAGCTGAGAAGTCTGTTCAAGTTGATAGAGAGTGTGAGATCTGCATGTCTTAGGTTGAGGTGCTAGCTTCCTTGAGAGAGGAGCTAGCTGATGCTCAGAACGAGAACTCTTACCTCCGTCAGATACTGAGTTGGGTGAGTGCCAGAGATCCACAACTCGGCATGATGATCTAGCAGTTCAAGAGGCAGGATGGTTTGGAGTAGGTTACACCTACACCAAGGCTAACTTTGAGAGTGCCTTGAGTCGTGTAGTGGAGTGGAGTAAGATGACTCCAGAGCAGAGATATCCCAAGACTCACTCCACTGAGTCTTTTCAGGCCTGTCAGCCCAAGGATGGAGTGTTCCAAGAACAACCTAAAGCTCCACCCAAGAACCCTATCTGGATCCCAAAGCCCAAGAATCTCCACACTTCTCTTGACTCTATACCTGGACCCTCTCACACCAAATATTCTACACCCAACACCACCAAGCCCAAGAAACCCAAGCCTCAACCACATCCCAAGAAGCATACCTATCATTGTGAGTTCTATGAGAGAGATGGGCATCTTGAGGAGTTTTGCTTCAGGAGGAAGCGGGTTGAGAGAGCAGAGAGAGTTCTAGGTGGGCAGGAGTAGTTCTACCAGCAGGGTGGTAGATAGAGAGTCCTTCGAAGTGGAGAGAGGCTAGAAGCCAGGGCGCGTCATGTAGGTGGTGGTAGAGGAGACGACTTTTGTACCCGTGCTCGGAGGGTGGTTTTTGCTCTGGCAGAGCACCAGGTCATTCTAGATACGACTTTGGACCTCGTGGCCGAGACGTTAGGCAGAACAGAGGACCGTGCTTTGAGCCGCGTTTTGGTCCAGACACTTATGATTCTTTCTGCCTTCCTTTTTTTGAGCAGATGGCTCGACACTGGTTTAGCTCCTTTGCTAAACCTGGTGTCGGACCATTTGCTCCCCCTTATGACCATTGATATGTAGGATCGAGGTCTAGAGGACGTATGGATCATGGATTCAGGATGCTCTCGCCACATGACGGGACATCGTAGATGGTTCTCCAGCCTCACTTCCCCGAGCTCCAAGGAGTACATCACATTCGGGAACAATGGTCAAGGGAAGGTACATGACATTGGTTCAATTCGAATTTCTGAGCATTTCTCTTTGAAGAATGTTGCTTTGGTTGGAAACTTGAGTTTTAATTTGGTCTCTATTTCGCAACTTCTTGAGGATGGTTTAGAGGTTCGTTTTAAGAAGGATATGTCTTCTGTTGTTGATTCTAGAGGATTTTTGGTTCGCCAGATCTTACCCTTCGGTAAGGTTTTTCAGATTGATTTCTCTAGTTCTTTTGGCCCTTCTCGCTGTTTGATCGCTGGATCATCTTCTGAGTTCTGGACGTGGCATAGGAGGTTAGGTCATTTGAGCTTTGTTTTGCTAGTCAGATTGAGCTCTATGGACCTCATCCGAGGATTGCCCAAGCTTAAGATGGAGAAGGATCTAGTTTTCCATCCCTGTCGTCATGGGGAAAATGGTTGCCGCTTCTCACGCACCTATGACTTAGGTGATGACTTCATACCCGGGAGAGCTATTACACATGAATATTGTTGGTCTAGCTCAGGTACGTTCAGTCGGTGGGAAGTGTTACGCTCTTGTGGTTGTTGACGATTTTTCTCGATTCTCGTGGGGTTTTTTTGGAGTCTAAGGATGAGGCTTTTTAGTTTGTTCATGATCTGATCCTGAAGATGAAGAATGAGAACAATGGTCGGATGCGAGCAATTCGCTCTGACAATGGCTTTGAGTTTAAGAATTCTCAGTTCGTCAGCTTCTGTAGTGGTCAGGGTCTTGAGTATCAGTTTTTTGCTCCTTATACTCCCCCATAGAACGACATTGTGGAATGAAAGAACCGCACGCTGGTCGAGATGGCTAGGACGATGCTCTATGAGCATAGGACTCCTAGGCGATTTTGGGCTGAAGCCATGAACACAGCTTGTTATCTAGCCAACCGCATTTTTTTAGAGCTTACTTAGGTAAGACTTCATATGAGTTGTGGTTTGGCAAACAACCCAAGGTGAGTCACTTACGAGCGTTTTGCTGCAAGTGCTTTGTGCTCAAGAAGGGAGGGCATTTGGACAAGTTTGAGTCTCGTTGCTGGGATGGAGTTTTTATTGGTTACACTTTGCATTCTCGAGGCTTCCGTGTTTGGATCCTCGACTCCCAGCAGCTTGTTGAGACTTGCGAGGTTTCTTTCGATGAGTCCATGCCTTCGCTTACTCCTTCTTTTGAGCTTTCTGGTGATGATGAACTTGGAGAGTCCATCTTCGAGGAAGATAATGAGACCCCTACTGTTGATGAGGGTGGGCCTTCTACACAGCCTACAAACCCCACACCTTCTGAGACTTCGACTGAGGATGAGGGCGAACCTCTGATCACTACTTCTACTTCAATCGAGCCCCCTTAGTCGAGTCCAAAGGTTCTAGCTGCTGACTCCGGTGAGGTGACATCTGATCACCTAGGATCCCGAGCAGTTCAGCGTGATCACTCCTCAGAGCTTATCATCAGTGATCTCACTATGAGATCCTTGTGTTCTCATGCTGGCTCACTCGCTGTTTTTGCTGAGTCTGCTTTTGTTGCCACCTTTGAGCCCAGAGATGTTGCTCGTGCTTTATCTGATGCAAATTGGATAAACGTCACGCAAGAAGAGCTTGAGAATTTTGTTCGCAATCGGGTTTGGACAATAGTTGAGCTGCCAACAGGTTGCAACCCCATAGGCACCAAGTGGGCGTTTAAGAACAAGCAAGGTGAAGATGGGGTTGTGGTGCGCAACAAAGCTCGATTAGTTGCCCAAGGTTTTTTCCAGAAAGAGGGTATTGATTTTGTGGAGACTTTCTCCTCTATTGCCCATCTTGAGTCCATTCACATACTTTTGGCATTCGCTGCTTCTAAAGATTTTAAGCTTTTTCAAATGGATATCAAGAGTGTTTTTCTGAACGGGTACACATAGGAGGAGGTCTATGTTAGGCAGCCCCCCGGTTTTGAGAACCCTATGTTTCCTCTACATGTTTCAAGTTGCAGAAAGCTTTATATGGTCTGAAGCAAGCCCCCAAGGCTTGGTATGACCGATTGAAGCAGTTTTTGTTGGGGAGTGGCTTTGTGATGGGTTCTGTGGACAAACACTTTTCTTGCTTCGAGTGGCACTGATTTCTTGATTGCTCAGATTTACGTGGACGACATTATTTTTGGTGGTTCTACTAATGAGCTTGTGTCCAAGTTTTCTGAGTAGATGCATAGCGAGTTTGAGATAAGCCTCATGGCTGAGCTCAAGTACTTCCTAGGGCTCCAGATCAAGCAGACCAAAGAAGGCATCTTCATCCACCAGAGCAAGTACACGCGAGACATGCTGAAGAAGTTCGACTTCGGTGGAGAGCTGAAGCCTGAGATGACCCCCATGGGTACATCTGGGGGCCTGGACAAGGACGAGAGCGGCGTCAAGGTCAACGAGACAGAGTATCGAGGGATGATCGGATTGCTCCTATACCTGACGGCGAAAAGACCAGACATTCAGTTTGTCATGGGACTATGCACACGCTTCTAGTCTTCACCACACGCATCTCATCAGCAGGCTGTCGAGCGCATTTTCAGGTACCTTACCTATGCGCCTGATCTTGGTCTTTACTATTCAGCATCATTATCTCTTGATTATCTGGCTTTTCTGACGCTGATTTGGTGGGTGCCGGCTGGATCGCAAGTTGACTTCCAGTACTTACTAGTTTCTCGGTTCTTCACTTGTTTCTTGGTCTTCTTGAAAACAATATGGAGTTGCGCTTTCCATTACTGAGGCTGAGTATGTAGCTGCTGCTCACAGTTGGTTTGGATGATTTCCACTTTGAAAGATTTTGGGTTGTCTTTCCCTGCCAGAGTACCTTTGTTTCGTGATAGCACCAGCGCGATTAGTGTAGGGAAAAACCCATGTCTTCATTCAAAAACCAAACATATCGATGTGCGCTTTCATTTTCTGAAGGATCAATAGAGAAAGATGTCATTGATCTTGTTCATGTTGATACCCATCATCAGTTGGCTGACATTCTCACCAAACCCCTAGATCAGTCTACTTTTGAGCGTTTGCGAGGGATTTGAGAGTTGTGTATCCTTTTTAGGATATTTTGAGGTCTTTTCTTTCTTCTTTACTCTTTTATTGAGTCTTTTCGTGTGAATTCATACCATGCACATTCATATATCACACTTTGAGCTTGCTTCTATTATATGATTGAATTGCTTTACTTATTCTAGCTAGTATATGCTTTTGAATACTTATCGATGATCATATTTTGCTTCAGTTCACATGATATATCTGATATTTGTCATATGCATGGCTTTTATGCTTTAAAATTGAAAAATGATCACCATTGCTTCTGGTAACTAGCATGAGTAGGCTGAATGCTTTTGCTATCTTTTACATGCCTGGTAGCTAGTTCCTTACTTAGATGCAGATATGCAACTTAGACATCTATATGCTTTAACATGGAAAATATGCTATAAAAATGATAAAAATCAGAAAAAAATGAAAAATCCATGCCTTTTATGCTTAAATGAAAAGATCCAGGTGGGTTTGCTATGTCGTATTGCATTATTCTATACTGCTTACCATAGCACTTTGGTTATGAACTAGGATAGTGTCATGTATGCCAAGACCAATCTCTTAAGCTCTGATGGTCCTGTTCTGGCCTAGGCTTGACTTGGTCGGTTAGCATAAGGTTGACATGCAAATAACCCCTGGCAAAAAATGAAAAAGGAAAAGAAAAAGCCTGAAAATTAAAAGATAACAAGTTTGCTGAAGCTCTTGTTATGGACAATGCTTATCTTGGTAGATATCAGCTAGCTCTTGCATTTCATGTTTACCTTACCTGTCTGCTAGAAAATGTGGTGATGCTTTTATTTGCAAAAATCTAAAAATGCGTGCTAATGACTTTCTTTGGATATCATCTATTGCACTGATCATGCCATGTGTCTTAGACATTATTTTTGTGCTATACTTGCTAGATGTTGTTGTTGTTGCAGTCATCATATCTAAGAAGCATGCTTTTTACACTCCACTTGCACCCCAGTTGCATTCATTGCATATTTTGAGGGGGAGCTGCATTTCAGGGGAAGTTTTGAGTTTGTGTCTCTTTTGAGTGCATTTAGTCTCACTGATGAGTCCAATTGTCAAAGGGGGAGAAATTTTGGGTTACTTGATCTTTTAGAAGAGTTTAGGGGGAGTTTTGGCTTTTCTTTGGGATTTGTCTCAGGGGGAGTTTTAGTCTCTTTGCCTTTACTCTTTGGATATCCTTGTTGATAACTCTGAGATTGCACTCGTTTGAGCTTTTATTTTTGTTTAACCATAATGACCGTTTTCTGGCTTTTGTTCGGCTTTTGGTCATTAGGTTAAACCTTTTATTTTATTTTCTTCTTTCCGTCTTCTTGTGTTTTGTTTTGTGTTTCCACATGTTTTGCAGATTACAAAGCAATGATGAAGAGAGTGTTGACAATGCACTCATCAAGGAGGAGATTGAGAAGCCATGTTGAAGATCATGGGCCTCATGGCTCCAGAAGTGATGAGTGATTATCAACGGAAGTCAACGACGATGAGAGAGAGGAGACGAAAAGGAGCCGAGACTTATCGTGTCTTGGGCCGCATGTGACTCATGTACACGGGTGGCGAGCGACTACCCGGGCATAGGGGCTGCGGAGTCGGGCCGGCCCAATCTGGGTACATGGGCCAGGAGCGACAGGGAATATGCTGGTCTGTTGACCGGGTTTGATCCAAGTAACGAACGACGAGCGATTGCCGGGCTGTGGGAACAGCGGGAAACGGGCCGGCTCAATCCGGGTATCTGGTGCGAAGACAGCGGACACTTTGCCGGTTTCGGCGTAAAACGACGCAACCATCCAAGACCGCCCATCGAGGCTCCACCGTCCTAGAGTGAAGTCGTAGCTTCTACGAACAGCTCCGCATCGGACAAGTTACCTTTAGTTAGGATTTTATTATTTTTGCCTTTTAGGCCCACAAACTGTGTTAGTTTGAGTCTATAAAAATCATAAGGGCATTTTGTTTTTTTCTAGTTTATTTCGGCGTCTATAAAAAACTCTAAGGGTAAATTGAGTTTTTCCTGATTATTGGGCTGCCTATAAATAGGGTCCCAATCCCCCCTAGGGTTTCTAACTCAACTCACTTAATTTGAAAAAATCAGAGTTCCTTTTTCTCCTTCCACTGTTCACCGCAGTTTTTTTCTATTCTCCACTGTTCACGCGTTCATCCGCCCTCCACTAATCTCTGGCCAGATTGTTTCTTCACCGGTTTATTTTGTTCCCCACAAAAACCGGCTATGGCTTCAATTGGTGGCATGTGGGTTTTTGCCTTTGAGGTGCTTGGCGCGTGAAAGCAAACTAAACAGAAGTTTTTTTGTGCAAGGTTTTTTTGTCTTGTGCTGCTGTATCCATGCTCCTACATTCTGCGGCTGTAGCTCAACGAAGAGACTCCAGCGCCGCTCCGGATTTCTCCTAGACACGCGCCACCACGCGGCATTTTGATGCTTCTAGCGCACAACATTTCTGCCCTGCTCACTTCGCCTGGTGTTCTGCATCCAATATGTTCACACCTACCTGTTTGACGGTTTGGCGAGCTGCAACAGTACACTTGATTGAATGTGGAAGCTACAGTACAAACTCAAGAATGCACAATAAATTTTCTATCCTCGATTCTTGTGCATTACAATATTTTTTAGCACTGTTTAGTTACTGCATTTATTTTGTCTAAATTAAATGCGTTAAACATTGTGTTTATCTCATATCTGTTGGACTATTTGTGAATTGTGAACATTATTCTCAGCACTTGATGATTTGCCTGTCTAGTTTGTGAGTTAAATGATCTGCATGCATCTGACGGATTCTCTGTGATTTGGTGAAAGTTTTTGTGGAGATGACATTTGTGTTGTGAGATATTTAATCTGCCTTTAAACACTATGGTGGTGTCTTTTCGATTAACACCAGACATTTTATTATTTTTAGGTTTTGAGATCTGTTTATTTTCACTGGTTGTCTTTTGAGGAGCGTTGGGTGTTGGGAGAAGGCCATTGATTCGAAAGAATTTTTTAGACGCTATTCACCCCTCCTCTGATTCGCTACTCTGGGTCATACATCCCTAAATTATAAAGAATGAAATATTTTAAAGATTTTTTTAGAGACGCTCTCATGTTCGCCGAACTGCCTGAGCGCGTTGGCTTGATGTCCGTTCGCTGGAATCAAACCGCTTCTATTCAAATATACATGTACAATACAACAAAATGGCAATAAAAAGTTATTGTTCTGTTTTCAATATGTGTTGCTTTCTTCCACTGCAACACGTTATCATGCACGTGTTCTTCCCTGAGTTGAAGAAGCCCAGAACTTGAAGAAAGATTAAGGTACTTAAATGGATGAATTAATCTTTATTTATTTTGTTCCTTGATAGGTGATGGCCCATCGTCGTGGCTCTCGGCCCTTTGCAGCCGCAGAGAAGTGGCGGCTGCCGGCTGGACACCTTACCGTGGCGGAAACTACGGTATGTTCGGCCATCACTTCGTCATGGTTGCAAGGGTCATCAATATTGTGTGTCATCCTCCTGTTGAGAAATAATAAACAATATTAGTTCATCTATTTGAGTATCTTGACTTCCCTGTTCTTCGAGTTCTAGTTCTTCAAATCAGAGAAGAACAACATGCATGATAACATGTTGTAGTGAAAGAAGGAATGGAGATTGAAAATGGAACAATAACTTTTATTTCATTTCATTATATCATATACAGAATAGAATGAGACGTCATTCTGGCGAACGGACATCGAGTTGACGGTTCGACGAACGGACGTCGAGCCAGCCAAGACGTGGACGGTTCTCTCGTTCGGTGAGATCTTGTCTCAACATTAGTGAGAGAGAGCAGGTGTGACGGGTTAGGTGGTACCATGCGGCGGGATGCCGAGGCAGGGGACTGGAGGAGATAGATGGATCATGGATGGCCTTGCTTAGTTGTGTCGATAAATATTGGGGCGATTTTGCTTTTGGAAAGCGGAGGTGGTGGTGGCAGCGTGTGCGCGTGAGTGGGGGCAGTTGGTCAGATCAGGCCGGTAGCTAATCGCTTGGACGATCGGCCACGTACGTACGTCGAGCTCGAGATTCCCTTTTGGGGCCACTCCGAGTTGTGATAAGATATCTCCGTGCATGAGTGGGGCTCAGTGGGGATAAGGGAAGATGCGGTGGTGCAAGGAAGCTACGGCGAATCAGGGAGATGAGAAGGCCAGCCGGTGGAAGATCCCAAGATTCTCTCACTCCCTCCCCGCCGAAGTGGTGGTAGTATAATAAATAGTCCTGACGAGAGTCGAGATGATAATCGTCACAAAAATCACATATCAATAAAAGTCACAGTTTTAATGTTCTACCTATTTCATGGTTTAAGTTGTACCAGGAAGTAAAACATATGTATTTCACACTAAACCTGTACTAAAAAAAACAGGCTACTTAAACCCGAACAAAAAACCTACTTCAAAAACTAACGAAAAATGAATGGAGTTACAATAGCAGAAATAGAAATAAAAACAAAATATGTATAATTGAGTACCCCGAATACGATGACTAAATTTAACTAAATCTATATCGTCGGGTCTGCGGCAAACTGACATCCGTTGGAAACGTTGCTGTCCCAAACAAACATGGGCTTTTCGAACTTTGATAAGAAAAGGAAAAGTGAGGTGGGCTTATGCGTATCAGAATGTTTTGCTGAGCGTCCATTCCGTCGCCACTTCATGCAACATACAACTCTATTATAAGTTTTTTATACAGTTTTCAATAATTTGATCTGTTAACGTAAGAAAGAGTTGCTATTTTTGTTTTCTAAAGTTTCTTATAAAGAGTTCTTCTAATAAAGATTCTGTATTGCATGCGCTGCTTGGACAAGTTTCTTTCCGTCGCCTGCGCCCATCTCTCTCTCCAGCTAACTACCGATCATCGATTCTTCTATAGTACTGATCCGATCGAGGACAGATAGAGGTAAAAACGATCTGAGCATGGCACGAACAGACGAGTACTTTTCTCCTCTTCCTTCTTCCTAACTATTTGTCCTATACATACTAGCTTTGTTTCTTCTATTTTGCACCTTTTTTATTTCACCTCTTATTTAATTTTACCCATAGATAGATTGATTGTCAATATTCAAGTTATAATGACGTTTTCAGGCCCTCCAAATTATGTAGGTACGGTCCTGTGGCAGGGGCATCAAGCTTGGACGGCTTCTTCCTGTGCTCCTGATAACCTCTCGTACGTGTGCAGCGCCGCGGCCACCGAGTCCAAACTGGTTTAATTGCTTTCTTCCTCAATTAGTATCAGGCTCTTTTTATTCTTAGACTAATAGTTAGCAACTAAAAATTAGTTTTAGTCTATCTAATTAATCCAACTAATTGACAAATTAATTATTATCTTCTTGGCTAAATAATGGTTAGCCTATTAGTTCATGTAAGTGAACTAATTTGAGCTAATCGGAGCCCTTAAACCATTTTGCTCCCTTGACTATTGTAACATAATTATTATAGCATGGACAAAATTGATTTTAGCTATCTATTAGTCCAAAGTATCAAACCGACATGACTAATGTTGGAGGAAATAATCCCATCAATTATGCGATTAAGCGAACAACTCCGAAGGTCATTTCAGAGTATGCAAGTTCGAAGCCTTCTGACGCTTCTGAGGTACTCCAAAGGAGAAGGCTTCGAAGTCCATGGCGCTAGCCCTAACAATCGCTGAAGGGGGATTCGAAGCCTCCAAGTGGCTCAATGGCCTTGACTACCTCGCTGCCCTCCGGGTTCTCCGCTCCGAACAGGCGCCACAAAACAGAACAAGATGTTTGCTTTACAAAGGCGTTCACATGTGCTATCACTATCCTACCCCTACGGAGTCTCATGAATAGAGTATACATTGACGGTTGTAACTAGAGGGTAGAATAGTATTTCCCTGTTGAATCTTTGTCTATAAATACCAATCCCTTCTACTGTAATAGGGAGGGAGATTCATGTAATAGAACACACTTCAAAATAGGCTAATGTTATTATCCTATTCAGAGGCTTGACCTAGTCCGCAATAAACCCCTCTCTTTAGCAAGGCATTCGAGGCTATTTGAACATGTTAGTGTAATATTTTATGTCAACAGTTGGCGTCGTATGTGGGGGGCTTAGTACAAAAAACTAACATCTCTACCATCCAACTCTCCGAGGCCATGCCTCTGAAGAGAAGCAAGAGCACGGTTCCTGTCTGAAGGTTTGCCTGGACCTCCCAACAGGAAACCTTAGACACCACCATAGGGGCTACGTAGCCCTCTGTGGTCCCTCCTCAGTCAAACATCATGGCTTTAGGCGAAGCCTCTACACTCGTAGCCCCGAGCACCTTACCTGAAGCCAAAGACCCCTCAGGGTCCACCGACCCATCCGTAGGCCATTAGGCCCCCATGCTTCGAGGGGTCGTTGGCCTTCGCTTGACCGAAGACCTCCTCCTAGCTTCGACAACAATTCAGATTGACTTCATCCGGTCACTAGACCCGAATGCTCACTCTAGAGAAAGCGGGAGCCCGCACAACGCCATACCCACCGAGATGGCCCAGCTCAAGGTGGAGCTGCAAAGATGGCAAAAAGCTGCTGCAGACCAGCCTCGCACCCAAGGCGGACCCAGCGGGCCATCAGCACTCCACGAAGTCATCGCAATAAGTGACCTCAAAGATCAAGAAGCTCGGAGGGGCAATCAGAATGCCTCATTCGACAAAGACTCTCCACTGCACCCTAACCTGCAAAGGGTGCGTTTCGATTCCAGGTTCTGTGCAGCCAAGCTCCCCAAGTACTCCGGGGATACGGACTCCGGAGAATTCTCTCACTCTTATGCCTTGGCAATAGGGGCCAGTGGAGGGATGCACGACACGATGGCAAAATGCTTCCCCTCGTACTCAAAGGGATCGCCCTCCGGTAGTTCTGGTCCTTGAAGCCAGGTCCGTGAAATCATGGGAGCAGTTAAAAAAAGTTTATGAACAACTTACAGGGAACCTTCGTGGCCCCAATATCCATGGGAAGCATTTTCCGAGTCAAGCAGTAGCCTAGAGAAACACTGCGTCAATTTTCCAAACCAAAGGGTTGTTCACATCTTCCATCGTCGACGTCGCTCGTCAAGGCGTCACCAACCTCAGCCTCCTCAACAAGCTCCACCAAAAGACCATTTCCTAGGTGGCCCAGCTGATGATGTACTTTGAACAGTACACCTGGTCGAAGGAGGGGCAACTTAAAAAAATGCGGCAGCCACCTCGATGCGGGCCCTAGAGGTTAAAATCCCCGAAGTAAGGATTCTAAGCCCCTTGGGCCACGCCATCAGAGCATCGGTTGCATGACTCCCGGCAAGGATTGAAGCACTACTAGTTGGAGGTACTTAATATCGCCTCTCCCACCTCAAAGCCACCAAAGTACCAACAGAACCGGGTCGGAGGCCGGGCCAGTGGCTCGAGGCCCCGAGCAAGGACCCTCCGGTTGGGCCAAACTTTTTTTATCGTTCATGGGGAGAATTGGAGTCATAATACTGATTCATGTAAATCCATTTTGGCTCTCAGAGACAATACCTCGAGAGAAGCACCGGTTAAGGAACCACCAACAAAGCACCACGAGTCATCTGCCCGAGCCAGTCCAAGTAGTCGGATGGATTGAAGGGCATGAAGCTCCCAGGTATCCCCTAGTGCCAAGCATACTGTCATCCCCGAAGATAGAAATGACCCTGATCGCCAGAAGCGCATAGTGCTGCCCATCACCGGAGGTGGTGCCATGGGCAACATGTCAAAGCGGTAGCGACGGGAGTACGTCTGCAAGGTGGGGCACATTGGGACCTCGGCATCCACTTCGTCTACGCCTGAGTGGTCGCATGTGCCCATCTCCTTCATGTTAGATGATGCGCTTGGCATCAAGTTCCCACATGTTGACCCCCTCGTCATCTCCCTTGACATTGCCGGCACCAAGGTCCGTCGAGTGCTAGTCAATGGAGGGAGCTCAGACGACATAATCTTCATACATGCCTTCGATCAGCTCTGCATCTTGCGGAAGCACCTGATCCTAGTGGATCGCCCCTTGCAAGGCTTCTCCCCTACGACACACTCGGCCAGATAGGCCTAGAGGTCATTTTCGGGGAGGGCCTATTAGGGAATGGGGAAGCTACGCTAGCCGGCAATTTCAAAAATTTCACCCCAAGCCCAAGAACAATGTAGGTGTGGGATCATAGATCGGTACCTTCTAGCAAAAGATACGCTAGGTGCAGCGGAAAAGGATGTCGAGGAAGCACGTCCTTGCTGATCCTCGCCTTGCTCCAACCGTTCCCCAGCGATCCAATCGATGAAGACGAAGTAGGTGTTCATGTGAAGAGGTCCTTGAGCGACGCTATTGGATCAACGCCTCCATGGTATCAACACGTACAGGGATGAGATCCTTACCATGACGGTGTGCTAGCACCACCCGCGAGAAATGGGAGATTTCCTAATCTCAACTTTTGAGATCAAAAAGAGAGGAGAGGAGTTCTTGGTGGCTAGGTCTAAACTATCAATAACTTGACTTCCAAGACCTCCTCCTCTCTTTATATAGAGGTCTCTAATAATTCGAAACCAACAAATTAGTTTCAACCAATTTGAGACCCAACAAATCCAATCTATTATGACTGCATCGGAACTTCTGATCTAACTCTTTAGTCATAGTGGCATGGCCATGCACTTTTCCAATCTGACTATCTCGAGGGGCCTAGAGATGTCTCTCCCATTATTAGGAGTGGTAAATTCTATCTTGACCGCTCATATCTCAAGACATGTTTGACAACACACTTGAAAACAACCCTTATTACTACCTTGTTAAGGAATAGCGTTAGGAAGCATCTAAGTGTGTCACTACTCATTCTAGAATCAAATGACGATGTCAGGTCTGAGGACTCTACAGGTACACCATTTTAGATAACAACTGATGACACATTACAGTAACAATCCCAGCAGTATCTCAAGTGGGTCTATCCAACACCATGTTCACCAACATGTGTCCACATCACTGATTTGACATCTCTATGTCTATGATATGTGAAATGTGATCATCAATCAGTCATATATGCTAATCTATGTATCATCACTGTCCCACATGATGATAATATTATGGAACTATTTTGAACAATATCATTATAAAACAAATAGTTTCACATAACAAGTCATCAACTCATTCATTAAATGTAAACGACATGTATTCAAGGAACAAGATAACAATTATCCTCTTACATTAGCATAGACACTACTAACATCTTCCACATACACATGACTCACTCACGCAAGTATCTAATACCCGTGGAGCTCAGGTTCGCCTCATGCTTGGGTTGTGGAAGAGGTTTTGTCAACATATCTGCTATGTTCAAATCCGTGTGCACCTTGCAAATCTTCACATCACCTCTTTCTATGATCTCGTAGATCAGGTGATATCACTGAAGTATATGTTTGGATTTCTGGTGTGACCTTGGCTCCTTGGCTTACGTAATGGCACCACTATTATCACAATAGAGGTCCAAAAGACTGAACGCACTAGGAACAACACCCAGCTCAGAAACAAACTTTTGATCAAAACGACCTCCTTCGTAGCTTCTAAAGCAGCGATATACTCAACTTCGGTTGTAGAATCAGCCACCTTCTCTTGCTTGGAACTTTTCCAACTCGCCGCGCCTCCATTGAGGTAGAACACAAAACCAGATTGCGATCGAGAATCATCTTTACCGGTCTGAAAGCTAGCATCGGTGTAACCATTTACAATGAGCTCCTCATCACCACCGTATACTAGGAACATTTCCTTAGTCCTTTTCAAGTACTTGAGGATACTTTTCACTACAGCCCAGTGACCTTCACCTGGGTTTGATTGGTACCTGCTCATAATACTAAGAGCATATGAAACATCTAGGTGTGTACATAACATGGCATACATGATGGACCCGATCGTGGAGGTATACGAGATCACACTCATCTTCTCTAGCTCATAAAGTATCGCCGCTCACTAAGTCTTACTAAGAGAAATACCATGTGACATTGGCAGAAATCCCTTCTTGGAATTCTCCATTTTGAACCGTTTCAAAACATTGTCAATGTACATACTCTGGCTCAATCTAATTAGCTGTTTTGATCTATATCTATAGATCTTTATGCCCAAAATGTATACTACCTCTCCAAGATATTTCATCGAAAAACTATTTTTCAATGAAGTCTTGACAGCATTCAACAAAGGAATGTCATTTCTGATCAATAATATGTCATCCACATATAAGACCAGAAATACAAGTGAGCTCTCAATAGCCTTCTTGTAAACACAAGGCTCTTCTTCATTCTTGATGAAGCCAAACCCTTTGACTATATCATCAAAACAATGATTCTAACTCTGAGAAGCTTGCTTCAGCCCATAAATGGACTTCTGCAACTTATAAACTTTCCCAGTATTCTCCGGATCATCAAGACCTTTAGGTTATGTCATGTACACAATCTCACTTAGGTTTCCATTTAGGAAAGTCGTCTTGACAACCATTTGCCATATCTCATAATCATAAAATACGACAATTGCTAGGATGATCCAAATAGACTTAAGCATAGCGACGGGCGAAAATGTTTCATCATAATCAACACCTTGAATCTGTCTAAAATCTTTTGCCACCAATCGTGCCTTATATATGTGAACATTTCCATCAACGTCTATCTTTTTCTTAAAGATCCATTTACACTCAATAGTTTTTACACCATTGAGTGGATCAACCAAGTTCCAACTTGGTTTTCTCTCATAGACTCCAACTCGGATCCAATGGCTCCAGGTTATTTCTCAGAGTCTGGTCCCATCACTACTTCCACATAGGTATTGGGCTCGTCGTTGTCCAACAACAACACATCGCGCTGCCTAGTGATCAAAAACATGTACCGCTCTAGCACGTGACTCACCCTCTTAGACCTTCGTGGGGCTGGTGTCTCTAAAACGGGTTGTGCAACATCTTGCATATCTTGTGGTGGTTCAGTGCGATCTAGAACACTTTTAGTGGCTCTCGAACCTCTTCGAGATGCATTGTTCTCCTACTAACTCCTTTTGTGAGAAACTCTTTCTCCAAGAATACACCATTTCGTGCGACAAACACTTTGCCCTCTTCTCTATTATAGAAACAGTATCCTTTGGTTTCCCTAGGATACCCCACAAAGAAGCACTTGTCAGATTTGGAGTGAGATTGTTAGACGTCAATGTTTACCAACGCCTCACAACCCCAAATCTTTAGAAAAGACAAACTGGAATGCATCCTAGACCACATCTCATATGGCGTCTTCTCTACTGACTTAGATGGAACTCTATTTATCGTGAAAGCGACAATTTCTAGAGCGAGTCCCCAAAAGGATAATGGAAGATCAACATGACTCATCATGACCGAACCATGTCCAACAAGGTGTGGTTCCTCCTCTCGGACACTCCATTCCATTGGGGCCTGCCGGGTGGAGTGAGCTATGAAACAATTCCATACCGCTTCAGATGATCACTAAACTCATGGCTCAAATATTCCCCTCCACGATCAGATCATAGAAATTTAATTATCTAGCCCGTATGATTTTGTACTTCATTTTGAAACTCATTGAACTTTTTGAAGGACTCCCACTTATGGCTCATCAAGTAGACATAATCATATCTACTAAAGTCGTCAGTAAAAGAGATGAAGTACTGATAACCACCTCTTGTGACATGGCTCATTGGTCCACACACATCAATATGTACTATGGACAATAGCTCACTCGCCCTCTCACTCTGTCCAGTGAAAGGTGTCTTTGTCATTTTGCCAAGTAAGCAAGACTCGCAAGTGTCATATGACTCAAAAACAAATGACTCCAAAATTCCATCACTATAGAGCTTCTACATGCGATTCTCATTTATATGGCCCAAACGATAATGCTAGACGTAGGTAGGATTCAAATCATTTAGTCATTGTTTCTTAGTACTAATGTTATAAATGTGTGCATCGTCAAGACCCAGAATATATAATCCATTCACTAATGGACAAACACCATAGAGAAATCCATTCGAACATATTGAACAACACTTGTTTTATTACGAATTCAAA
Source organism: Zizania palustris (assembly GCA_019279435.1). Classification (NCBI taxonomy): domain Eukaryota; kingdom Viridiplantae; phylum Streptophyta; class Magnoliopsida; order Poales; family Poaceae; genus Zizania; species Zizania palustris. The sequence goes on along the minus strand of JAAALK010000080.1, from coordinate 38,953,879 downwards.
ACCATCTTCTTCTAAACATGAAGAAGATATAATATTTCTGCCTAAGGCAGGAATGAAATAACAATTATTCAACCCCCAAACTAGTCCTAAAGGTAGTGACAGTGAATAAACGCCGATGGCCAACGCTGCAACCTTTGCACCATTCCCAACGCAAATATTCAACTCGCCACTAGCACACTTTCTCACTCTACTCAGCCCCCGCAACGATTTGCAAGTATGAATTATCGAATCGGTATCAAATACCTATGAATCATTTGGACGAGTAACAAGATTAATTTCAATAACATTAATACCTGAAAGAAAAAGTCACACTTCTCTTCTTGTTCTTCTGTTCTTCTAGATACAACTTGCAATTGCACTTCCAATGCCTAGGTTTGTGCTAGTGGTGGCACACATCAGAGTTAGCAGGACCTGACTTGGACTTTCCAGTCGGTTTAGACTTCGCACTAGAGATCGAATCTGTAGTCTTAGCCTTGCCCTTCCTCTTTCTCTTTTTGCTCTCCTTATGAGCCATCATCACATGACTTGGAGATTTCCTAATACTCTCCTTAATAGTCTTGAACATCCCATGCAACTCAGATAGTGTCTTCTCCAGTCCAACCATGTTGTAATTCATGATGAACGGCTCAAAGCTCAGTGGGAGCGACTAGAGAATCACATCAATAGCTAAGTATGGATCCAGTGGAGAACCCAATCTCTCTAGAGTCTCAATGTAACCAACCATCCTGATCACATGAGGACTCACTGGGCTCCCTTTAGCCAGCCTACTCCAAAACAAGGCTTCAGACATATTGTATCTCTCATCCCTTACCTGGTTCTGAAACATGCCCTTGAGGCCTACGATCATATCGTAAGCATCACATTCCTCATATTGTTTCTAGAACTCAGAGGACATGCATCCAAGCATCAAACAACTGACATCCACAGAATCACCATGCTTCTCATAAGCACGCTTATCTACTGCAGAACAGTTCTCAAGTTTCGGTACCAATCCATAAAATTCGTTCCAGATAATTTCTCTCATTAAAGAATAAATCGTAAATTAAAAATTGGAGTGCTCTTAACAGAAGTAGTAGTAGGTGCCATGATCTACAAAAGATTAAATACAAGATTCAACACTATACAATGTTTATCTTCTATCTAATAAAAGATGTCCCACTATTTTATAAATAGTCACTTTCCCTCTAATGACTAAAAGTGTCGCAAGATCCATATTCATTCTAACTCCTAGTGAGCTTTGGCATCACTGCTAGAAGCTAGGTGACATAGGTAAGCAATGCTTTGCTAATCATATCGTATGTTACTCTTGTTGTTGGAGAAGCATCCAATGCTCTACACCAACTTATGCCCCAAGGCCCAAAACCGTTTTGATAGCCCCATTAAGCAAACCAATACTATGCATGCGGAAGTCCGACTTCCACCCCAACTGGTCAAGATAAAAGATAGCACCCTAGTTTGGCAGACCCACTATCGATGATCGAGATCCTTGGTGGGTGTAGCTATTGGAAAGAGCATCAATACTTAATTTTCTAAGGGAAAACTATTCTAACAAGGTTATGTCCCTAGCGCGCACGAAACATGCAAGAATAGTATAACAGGAACATAAGAAAGCATCACATGTAATCATATTAATTGTGACATAGCATGTCCCTCTTCACATGGCAATCTCCATCTCCATGGTTCTCATCATTGAGTGTGTGCTTCTGGCTTCCAAGAACTGTACTAGTCTATCACTATAGCACCTATACTAGTTACATGTGCCGAAGCAACAAATCTCGACTCATAGGTCGCAAATGTACAACAGCCTTGCCTATAAATATTAATGACACACAAGCCATATTTAATTTACATTCATTGCATGCATCTCATACATCACATTTATCAATGCCATGCTAGTCACATCATTCTCTGCAAAACAAAGTTAGGCAAAGAATCTAAAGGTGACTGAACTAGATCGAAACTTCCGATTCTAAACCAGAACTTCGACTGCAATATTGCTCTCTATATCAAATAAAAAACCGATATCAGAACTTCTGATCCATTGGAATTTCCGATCAATATCGAACTCCTGATTTAGAAAAATTGCTCTCTATATTGAATTGCATTCAATATCGGAACTTCCGATCTGACAAACATCAGAACTTCTAATCTCGCATCAGAACTTCCGATTTTCTACGGATAGAAAATAGATCTAATCTATTTTTCCACCATGTATCACTATACATGAGGGATCTAGATCGAACACTACGCACATAGGCTCCAATACCACTGTTGGGGACTGGGGAAGCTACGCTAGCTGACAACTCAAAAATTTCGCCCCAAGCCCAAGAACCATGCGCGTGCGGGATCATAGATCGGTACCTTCTAGCACAAGACACGCTAGGTGCAGCGGAAGAAGATGTCGGGGAAGGACGTCCTCACTATTCCTCCCTTGCTCCGGCCATTCTCCAACGATCCAATCGACGAAGATGACGTAGGGCGTTCACGTGAAGAAGTCCACGAGCACCGCTATTGGAGAAACGCCTCCACAGTGTCCACACACAGTGTCCACAGTGTCAAGAAAGGGGAGCGAGGAGTTCTTGGTGGCTAGGTCTAAACTATCAATAACTTGACTTCCAAGACCTCCTCCTCCTCTCTTTATATAGAGGTAAGAGCCCCTGATCTCCAACAATATGAAACCAACAAATTAGTTTCAACCAATTCGAGACCCAACAAATCCAATTGTTATGACCGCATCGGAACTTCCGATCCAATATTAAAACTTCCGATCAGGGCTCTCAGACTCCAATTCCAAGAAGCATCGGAACTTCCGATACCTTTATCAGAACTTCCGATCAGTGCAATTTTCTTGATACGGATCGGAACTTCTGGTTTCAACTCTTTGTCTCTAATTAGAATTATCGGAACTTCCGAAACCATATTGGAACTTCTTATTTGATATCTCTATTTCATAAACAATAAATTATCGGAACTTCCGATACCATATCGGAACTTTGATTTGAGCTCTATGTTTCCAATTAAGAAAATAATCATAACTTCTGATTTAATTGGAATTTTCTTGGGTATTGTTCCTTTAGGGCCACCTCACAGGTCTGAGGAGGTATCTTCGATGTCGTCGATACCCCGTACACCTACAATGCCATCTCAGACGGGGCATGTTGTGACGCCCCGATTTACCAAATCAGAACATTATTGAATTTCCATAGAAAAACAATAATAACAAGAGGTTCATCATGCGAACACGTACATACGGGCAAACATTAGTGGTTCGTAGACCGCATTATTACATAAGTGTAAAATTAAAAGAAACTATAAAAACAATACGACATGATGAACGTCTTCTTCAGGATCTTCTTCTTGACTGGGTCGCTACTCCAGACCATCTTCCTCATAGTAGGCAGCCTCTGAAGTGTTGTCCAATGGGTATGAGTACAAAGTACTCAACAAGCCACCGAGAATGCAATAATAATGCAGGATAATAACAAAGGGATGATAATGGCTAAAATTGCGGAAAAGTACATTTTTCGGTTATAGCATTTAGTGTAGTCAAATTTAATCATGCGGAATAATAAACATAATGTCATCTAACTCGAGGAGTATGTTTTCCCTCCTCGCTCAACAGTCCTTACATGCCAAGTCATCATGCACACTATCTAACGTAGGGCTTTAAATTTGACTAGGCATGTATAACCTATGTGTTTTAGCGATAATTTAACTGAGAAACCAAGGTGGTTTCGGTGTTTGTGAGAGTGATTGACTGGCTTTTACCCTCTGTTCGAAGGGTACCTCCGGAGGGGCTTCGGAGGTGGTCCTCCGAAGGGTGTTCGGAGGTGTGTCACCGAGGTGTTCGTGTTTGCGTGCTGCAGCTGTGCAGCGGAGTGTACCTGTCGGAGGGGTCCGGCAGTACACGATGACAGGGTTCGTACCGAAGGCTTCGGTACTTTGGGCGGTACACCGGAGTGTGTGCCGAAGGTTGCTAACCCGGAGAGGTCTCCGGAGTACTGGATACACTTGTCTGCTTGTCGGTGGTGCGCAGGGACTTCGGTGGCGACGGACAGGGTTCGAGCCAGGTGAACTTGGGTCAAGCGGGTGGTTTGATGCCAAGGGAGCAGGGAGCTCCGTCAGGCTGCGAAGGTGGTCCGGGTCGGTCCTCGGGTCGAGGCATGCCAGGTGAAGGCAGAGAGTGCGGAGCGTGGCTCCGGCTGAAGGTACCGAGACAAAGTCCTCGGAGGTGAGGCACTTCGAAGGTACTCCGAATGGAGTGACTTCGGAGTTGGTTGGAAGAAGTCCTCTGCGGAGGCAAGGTGTTCGAAGTGTGCTCCGGAGGAGACACTCGAAGGTGGCCCGACGAAGGTCTCAGAAGTCGAGGCGCATCGAAGGCATGGTCCGGGTGAGGCTCGTCGAGGAGTGTGCTCGGAGTGAGACACGACGAAGTGCTCATGGAATGCTTCATGCGGAGGCCTTGGACGAAGGAGGGACTTCGAAGGGTGGTACTCCGAAGGTGGGGCTTCGGAGTGTGAAGGACTTCGGAGCGAGGCTAGCTCCGGAGTGAGGATGACTTGAGGTGCTTCGGCCATGCATGGCTTCGGTACACGGACGGACGGTGTTCGAGCTCGGAGTAGCTGCGAAGCCGTGGTGATCCACTCCGGAGGTGTGGTGCGAAGGCCCAAGGGCTTTGACGGCTTCGGCTCAAAACCGTCACTGTATCGAAGGTCATCTTCGGCGGAGCGAAGGCCAACAGGCTGCAGGCTTCTCGCCGAAGCTTCCGCACCCCGCGTGCGAAGGGAGGTTCCAGAAGTCAACTCTGTAAAGGCTGACACTGTCTGTTCTGAAAAAGGCTGACACTGTCCCCTCTGCAGCTGACAGAGAAGCCTCCAAAATAAAGGTGGACTACCTTTTGTACCCCTTAGTTCTGTAGAGACAAAATGGATGTAAACCCTAGGGGTAAAGTAGTCATTCCTTAGGATGAAGCCGTGGGCTATAAATATGGGGGCTCGGTAGGTAACATTTAACACTTTGAGCATTTACTGTTGAGCTCCTGTAGCCACACTTCGATTGAATACATCCTGAGTTCATTTTCAGTGTTCCTTGTTCAAGCGGCGAAGCCCTGTTTGTCTTGTGCTTTTGCTTGAGCTCGATTACATACTTCGCTAGTTTAGTGCACCGAAGCCTGTTGAGGCGAAGGTTGTTTTCGTGCGAGGTGTGTTTTGTCAGTGTGCTGTCGCTCTGTGTAACACGAGGCAGACCTCGCTGACTAGCGAAGCCCTGATTTTTCCCGTAGTGCTTCTGTGTCGAAGCCCTTAGCGTAGTCCTTTGCGTGTGCGTGTAGACCTTCGGTACGAAGCCCAGCACCGTTGCTGTCGCCAAGTACTTGGTCGAAGTCCTCAGAGGGCTGTCCACTCTTGCGAAGGGTGAAGTGCGAAGCCTGCTCGAAGCACCTCGTGTGCGGAGCCTGCACTGACTTAGCAGAGTAGATTTTCGAGGGTTGTAAGTGGAGCGAAGTCTTCTTGGCTTCGAACTTTTGCCACTCCGAAGCCTGTGTTCGAAGGTGTCGAAGTACCTCCGAACCAGACCTTCGAAGGTGTGTTCGAAGCCTGTTCCGCAGAAGAGAACAGAACCGAAGGCTAAGTTTTTAGCCCGAAATTTTAAAAGCTCCCATTCACCCCCCTCTGGTCGCCGTTTCCGGTCCAACAATTGGTATCAGAGCGGGTTAAGATCACCAGTTGACCTTAACCGGTTTTGTGATCTGTTGGCGACATGGATAGAGGCAGTAAAATTCCTCTGTTCGATGGGACAGATTTGCATACTGGAAGGTGCGCATGGAGGCTTACTTGTTAAGCCAAGGAAATGCAATTTGGGAGATTGTGGATCACAATACTCCATCCCTGATACCCGCACCACTCAAACGAAAAAGATCAGTATATGCCAACTCGAAGGCAAGGAACATACTGTTCATTGGTTTGAGTCGGAGTGAGTTGATAGGGTGCAGCACCTTAGGACTGCTAGGGAGTTTGGACAACACTCACTTTTCATGAGGGCTCTACTCAGATTAAGGCCAGGCGCCAAAGCACCTACAATCAACAGTATCAGCTGTTTGTGCAGGCACCTGGTGAATCTATAGATGCCATGTTTTCTCGCTTTGACGCGATAGTGAGTAACTTGCGATCCAACGGGACGCTTGCTTACAGTGATCAGATAGGGCTATCAAGCTTCTCTATGCTCTTGACCGTAGCATATGGGAGTGAAGATATCCAGCATTGAGGAGTCCACAGGCTATGACACTTACCTGTGATGAACTCTTTAGCAAGCTGAAGTCCACAGAGATTGCCAAGGCATCTCTTGCAGTGCACAGAAGCTCTTTGCCACAGCCATTGGCATTGGTTTCTAGCACTAGCCGTGGCACCACTGCAGAACCAAGCACATCAGGCACTTGTGTTCTTGCAGATGGTTTTGCTTTGTCCTCCCTGGTCTCCGTCACAAAGGAGCAGGTGGACTCTAGCTGATGATGAGCTTGCTCTCATTGCCCGGAGGTTCACCCGCTTTCATCATGAGAGACGGGATCAGAGGAGAAGTGGTTTTAGTGGCTGCTATGAATGTGGCGACATCTCACATCAAGGCCAATTGCCCCAAGTCAAAAAGAGAGATGAGAGTGACCGCCCCAAATCCACAAAAAGGAGAGGAAGCCCTTTGTGAAGGGCAAGCGCGGCAAGATGGCTAAGAAAGTAGCCAAGGCCGCTTCCAGAGCTTTGTTGCTGCTCTCAGCGACATCGACATCCTCAACTGAGGAGTCGAGCTCTGAGGAGGAGGAGTCCCCAAGGAAGGAGGACAAGAAGGACAAGAAGGGACGTGACTTCACCGGCCTTTGCTTCATGGCCGACAGCGATCACAGCGGCGATGAGCTTGACTCATCTGAGGTAAACCTATCATCTGACCAGCTACTAATTAAATTAGATGAGCTGAATGAAGTAGTGCTGGTCAGGATAGATTACTTGTGCAAGCCGCTAGAGAAAGAAAAGACCTTAGACTTAGGCTAGAAAATTTCTACTGAATATGCCATGCTTAAGTCTAAATTTGATGATGCTGAATGTGATCATGTTCTGTTGTCATGAGTGAGCTTGCTCAGTTGCGTTCTTCATGCTCAAACTCTTTCTGAGCTTGAGACTGCACAGAAGCAGCTTTTGGAGGTGGATTCTAGACCTCATGATATTGATTGCATGAACTGCTCTTTATTACGCGATAGCATTAATTTACGTGATAAGCATGTTCATGATTTAGAGGCTAGATTGGAGAGGGCCGGTAGTTCTAAGGATGTGCAGCCTGTGTGACATGCATTACCCTTAAGGACCAGCTAGGCACTGTTAGAGAGCGAGCTGAAAACCTCATGTCAGAAAATGAATACCTTCTTTCGTGGTAATAATGCACTGAGGGAAGGGTAGGATGGATTTGCTCTTGGCCAAGACCAAGTTGTGTGCTGACAGAGCGGGGTAGCTCTAGGTTTGGGTTTTGAGAGGATAGCTTCAGACAGTAAGACCAAAACTGTTTTACCTCTCCACCACCCTAGAGAAAGAGAGAGCTCTGTTGGACACCCCATCAGCCAAAAAGCCTACCCATCCACCAAAAAAAACCACCTCCTGCCAAGAAAAATCCTCCCAAGAAAACCACACAGAAGAAACCCAAGGAGCCTGTGAGAGTTGCTCCTGTGACCCATGAGAGTGCCCCAGGAGAGTGTTTCACTGTTCTATGTCAGCGGGCGGGTCATTTGGTTGGGTTTGTTTCGTCGCATCAAGGATGAGCGACGTGCACAGGCGATGAGTTACCAGGACATGCATTACCCATCTTTAGGTATGCATGAGTCTGAGTTTACTCTCGTCCTTTTGAGGCTCCTCGTGCTTCTCGGAGAGGTTTTGCTCCTCGAGGTGTTCACCATGTTCCATATGGTGGTAGACCTCGGGCGAGTAGCTTTGTACTCGTCAGAGTAGGAGACCTCGACATGCTTTGCGTTCTTTGCATGTAGGTAGACCTCGCACTTTGCATTTGATTTTATGTGCGTAGACCGTCTACTTTTACTGTGCCTACTACTCGTGTCACTCAGTGCTGGATGCCTCGTCATTATTTACTCACCCCAGCACTGAGCGATCGAGCGTCTTATCATGTGTAGGCGACAGTCGAGGCTTGGAGGGCACGTGGATCATGGACTCCGGTTGTTCGCGCCACATGACCGGAGATGCAGCATTGGTTCTCCAGCCTCACCACAACCAAGCAAAGGGAACATATCACCTTCGGAAACAATCGAAGGAGTAGTGAAAGGTAAAGGTGTGGTAAGAATTAACTCGAACTTCACTCTCAAAGATGTTGCTTTGGTTGAAAACCTGGGATACAATTTGCTGTCTGTATCTCAGTTGCTTGATGAGGGCTTCGAAGTGCGATTTCATCGCGATACTTCGCAAGTGCTCAATTCTGATGGCGTTGTGGTGTGTAAGATCTTTAGGGGGAGAGTTTTTGGAGCTGATTTTTCAGAGTCGTCTGGTTCTTCTCATTGTCTTGTTGCACATTCGACTTCTGAGCTTTGGAAGTGGCATAGGAGACTAGGGCATATGAGCTTTGAGTTGCTCGCTCGTCTGAGCGCCCTAGGCTGATCCGAGGATTGCCCAAGCTCAAGTTTGAGAAGAATTTAGTTTGCGCTCCTTGTCGACATGGAAAAATGATTGCCGCTTCGCATTCGCCAGTCACCACAGTGATGACTGAAAGCCCGGAGAACTTCTCCATAGGACACTGTAGGTCCTTCTGGGTTAGTTCTTTAGGCGGCAAGTGGTATGTATTGTTATTGTCGACGATTTCTCTCGCTACTCTTGGGTCTTCTTTCTTGCCAGCAAGGATGAAGTGTTTTCACACTTTCGGAGCTTGGCTTTGAGACTTTTCACTGAACTCCCTGGTGCATTAAAATTCATTCGAAGCGATAATGGCACGAGTTCAAAAATAGTCTCTTTGTTGACTTTTGCATGGAGCATGGCATAGAACATCAATTCTCTGCTCCGCGGGTTCCTCAACAGAACGGTGTTGTTGAGAGGAAAAAACCGCACTTTGGTTGAGATGGCTAGGACGATGCTTGATGAGCATAGGACTCCTAGAAAATTCTGGGCTGAGGCCATGAACACTGCTTGTTACATCTCAAACCGAATTTCTTGCGCTCAATTTTAAATTGACATCTTATGAGCTGCGTTTTGGGAGACAGCCCAAGGTTACTCATCTTCGAGTTTTGGCTGTCGCTGCTTTATCCTAAAACGTGGTAACTTGGATAAATTTGAGTCGCGATCTTCTGACGGGATCTTTTTGGGTTATACTACTCATGGTCATTCTTATCGTGTTTATAACTTGGAAACTAACACTGTCATCGAGTCATGTGATGTGACTTTTGATGAATCAACCCCCTCTGTTAGTTCTGCTTTGAACAGGCAAATGAACACGACATGGAACAGACCTTTCGAAGACGAAGCCGGAGAATTCGAGGATGATCCCTACTACCCTCGACATCGACCCCCGAAGCTGACCCGCTTCTACTACTTCGGCACGAGGTCCCGAAGCGACTACCTCAACATCGGTCATCTTGGACCACTCCAACGCACAAGTTGAGGGGGAGACTGCATCCCGCCGCGAGGCTCCACATCATGTCCAAAGGATGCACCCTCCCGAGCAGATCATTGGTGAGCTTGATCAAAGGGTAAACGTTCTCACGCTCATTTACTAATGCTGCTTTGTTGCTTCTTTCGAGCCTTAGATGTTAGTCATGCACTTTCTGATTCTAGTTGGATCAATGCCATGCATGAAGAGCTTGAAATTTTGAAGAAACCAAGTCTGGACTTTAGTTGATCCTCCACCAAATGTTCATTTCATTGGAACAAAATGGATTTTCAAAAATAAACAAGGGGAGGATGGACAATTGTTAGAAAAGGCTAGACTGTAGCTCGGGCTTTTCTCAACTAGAAGGGATTGATTTACTGAAACTTTTGCACCTGTTGCTCGCCTGAGGCCATTAGGATTTTGCTTGCCTTGCGACATCCGGGGATTCAAACTCTATCAAATGGATGTCAAAAGTGCTTTTCTTAATGGCTTCATAGGTGAAGATGTTTATGTAAAACAACCCCCTGGTTTTGAAACCCCAAGTACCCACATAAAGTCCTTAAACTTCATAAGGCTCTTTATGGATCAAGCAGGCCCCTCGGGCGTGGTATGATAGACTTAAGTCTTTTCTGCTGAGCGAGGGTATTTGATGGGCTCTGTTGATAAACCCTGTTTACTCAGCATGGCAAAGATTTCCTCCTAGTTAGTTATGTGGATGATATCATCTTGGTGGTTTCTCATGCTTAGTTGACCGAGTTTTGCAGATACCATGAGCAGGGAGTTTGAAATGTCAATGATGGGTGAACTCACCTTTTTTCCTGGTGCAATCAAGCAAAGCAAACAAGGTACTTTTGTCCACAGACAAAGTACACCAAGGATGCTAAGAAGTTCGACATGTCGATGCGAAGCCCTCGCCACTCCAATG